>LFYR01000047.1:192554-549111 GCA_001185155.1 Zostera marina
TCTTTAGATGGCGGTTTATGGGTTTTAATAGCGGTGTCCAAGATGGCGGGCTTTAGATGGCGGATTTCCGCCGAGGATCACTTTAGATGGCGGATTTCCGCCATCTAAAGCCCGCCATACAAGGTCGGATTTCTTGTAGTGCCTGCTCTGGCGATGCATTGCGATGACGGAGATTGGATTCGATGAGTGAAAATACAAGCGGAGATCGAAGAATAGCAAGGAACACATGGCGTTGCTGCAATGGGACGCTCTGATGCTGCTTATCCATGACAAGGATGGCGGGGGTTAGCTCCGGCTAGCCGCCGAGCACTTAGGTAGGAAATTAGTAGTTAGTACTTAATTAATTTTAATTTTACAAAACGATGTTTACACCTCTTTTAAATTAATACTTAAGTAATCTTTTCAAAAAAAAAAAGGATCAGGTGCGATCTATCCCATACAGTTGGATGCTGATCATGATCTTCTAAACTAGATATGACAGTCAACCTGATGATATCCCGGTCCAAATGTCCGAGACCATCAGGCTCAACCTGGCCCGACCCAATCAGGCTCATGGGTGTTATTGTATAAATATCTTTAAAGATGATACTTAAAGATCTTTTACTATTTGTAAAAAAAAATATTTTACTAAAGAGAGAGATTGCACAGTATAATACTATGGACCGCATACTCGACACTTCATTACTACACCATCACAATTGTTGATACTATGGACTGCACATGCTCGCGGGCCCGAGCCCGTGGACCGAAACAGTTCAGGAACTGAGAGGTTCGGCCCACAGAGTAGTATAAATACCCACCACCTTTGGACCATAGGGAAAGGGGAGTTGAAAGTTGAAACCATAAAGAAAGTTTCACGTGTAACTACGAGTGTCATTTGTATTAAAAGGACCCGAAACGTTTTCAGTGGGGAGAGTTTTGAGTGTGTGTATCGGTATTCTGGGTACGCACCATCAACAACCAAAAAATTTAAACTGTCTATCGAAAGTAGATCGGAGAGATGATCGGAGAGTTCACCGGAGATGGAGGAATGCCAACAACTGATGATTTTATTATTGGCTCTATGGCCCTTTATATAGTGTTTACAATGGTGTAAATCTACTCAACTAACTAAAGTAACTAACCATTCTTTAACTGATTGATAATCAGTTTATTATATTAACATCAATCAGTTTATTATATTAACACGCCCCCCTCAACCTGGCGGAGGGTCTCTGACGAGGTTGAACCTAAGGTCCAGAAATGCCTTGGGTTTAAGTGCCTTTGTTAAGATGTCTGCCCTTTGTTTTGCACCTGGAATGTGCTCTACCTTCAAGTCTCCTTTGTCCGTTTTCTCTCGAACGAAATGTAAATCCATCGCAACATGTCGAAGTTTCGTGTGGCAAATCGGGTTATTGGCGACAAACGTGGCTCCCTGATTGTCACTTAGAAGTTTCATCGGTTTCTGAATGTTGACCCTCAACTCTGTTAGAAGTGATTTGACCGATTCAAGTTCCTCCACGGTTGTAGCGATTGCACGATATTCTGCTTCTGTGCTGGATCGTGCTACTGTTACTTGTTTTCGTGACGACCAGTTTACTAATGTGTTTCCGAGATAGATTAGAATCCCAGTTTGGCTCTTTCGATCCACCGTATCTCCTCCCCAATCGGCGTCGCAGAATCCTGTTAGTTTAAATTCTACGACTTTGGATAGAGTAATGCCCATTGATTGTGATCCCGATAAGTATCTCAATATCTTCTTTAACGCCGTCCAATGAAGTGGTTTCGGTGAGCACATGAATTGTGCAAGTTTATTTACTGCATATTGGATGTCAGGTCTAGTTAACGTAAGATATTGAAGTGACCTGATGATCCTCCGATATTCTGTGACTTCGAGTATTGGCTTCTCATCTGAGAACAAATCCTGTTGTGCCGTCATTGGAGTTGAAGAAGGTTTGAGGTTGACCAATTCACAACTTGATAGTAGATTCACTAGATAATATTGTTGTTGTGATAAGAATAACGTATCTTTGCTTCGACGGACCTGTATGCCGAGAAAGAATGACAGTTCTCCCAGCTCTCTAATTGCAAACTCTTTGCCCAATTTTTCTATCACTCCGTCTATTAGATCTTTAGACGAACCTGTTATCACGATATCATCTACATACGCAAATAAAAATACTGTGTTCTCACCTTCGAACCATAGGAACAATGACGGGTCAGAATAGCTTTCCTTGAAGTTAATTGACACCAAGAAATCACGAAGCCGTCTATACCACATACGTGGGGATTGTTTTAACCCGTAAAGAGATTTTTGAAGAAGACAGCCTTTATCTGGATGCTTTGGGTCCTCAAAACCGACTGGGTGGGTTACTACAATTCGTTCATCTAACGTTTCGTGAAGAAACGCATTGGATACATCGATTTGCCTAAGAGCCCAATCTTTGGAAATTGCTACGGTTAGTACCAGTCGAACTGAATTCGCCTTTACTACCGGGCTAAACGTGTGTGTATAGTCGCTTCCTTTGATCTGCCTCATCCCATTTGCGACCCACCTTGCTTTATATCTTTCAATTGTGCCGTCCTCTTTCTGTTTGATTTTAAACACCCACTTGGTGTTTATCACGTTGTCTCCCGGAGATCTCTCGATCAACGTCCATGTTTGGTTTCTCTTTAATGCATCGAACTCTATTTGCATTGCCGATTTCCATTCTGGCTTTAGAAGTGCTATTTTTGGAGACCAAGGTATGAATTGTTCCGTTGCTACTGTAGATAATGCGAATTTGGGATTTGGTTTTCGTATCCCTCTGGTCGAGTCACCATTTTCGTGCCTGTCTCGATAATTACCTGATTTTGTTCAGGTAATTCTGGAGCCGGTGCATCGTCTGATGACTCGTCTGAGTTCTCTGAATTTGATAATTGAGAACCGTCGTCCGTGATCGGATCCTCTCCTTGAGATATGTCATTCTCTCTTTGACTTTCGGCTTCCTCGGTTTCGGATGTATTCTTTTCTGGATTATCAATTTGAGCGAAAGTTTTTATTTCGGGGCATCCGATAACGTAGCTTTCCGTCGTTGAACTTGGAATATTTGCACCTTCCTCCTTTGATAGTAATTGATTTAGCCCGAAGTCTTCCTCAATGAAGCGTACATCCCTGGAACTGTACATTCTCCGACCTGCCGGATCGTAACATAAGTATGCTTCTTGATTCTCCGGGCACCCGAGAAATATACATGGGATCGATTTTTCGTCTAATTTGTTTCCCCGGTAGTTTCGAAGACATGGAAAACATTTTGACCCAAATACCCTCAATTTCGAATAATCTGGAGTTCGTTGAAATAATACTTCAAACGGTGAAGCTCTGTCCAATAGCTTTGATGGATTGCGGTTGTATAGGTATGTCGCAGTCAATATTGCGTAATCCCAATAAACTGTCGGTAGTCCTGAATGCTTCAACATAGTTAAGGCCGTGTCCACCAGATGGCGATGGCGTCTCTCAACTGATCCCATCTTTTGGTGACTGTAAGGTGCGGGGAACCTGTGTTGGATGCCTGATTGTTCAAGAATTGTTGTTAACTTTTTGAATTCCATTGCGTTATCTGATTGGAGTTCTCTAATCTTGTTTCCGCACTGTCTTTCTGCCCAATACTTGAATTTCTTGAATATTTGAGTCACCTCGGCCTTGTTTCTTAGTGGAAATACCCAATTAAAGTGGGTAGCCGCATCAACAAAATTTATATAATATCTGAAGCCTTCCGATGATATGACCGGTGCTGGCCCCCAGATATCTGTGTATATTAAATCGAGTGGAATTGAATATATTCTTGTACTTGTTTTATGAGGTAGTGCACTAGATTTATTTATCAAACATGATTCACAATTTGACATTTCATTACAATTTGATGATATAATAGATTTGGATGCCATTTGTTTCACCGCCTGGTTGTGTAAATGTCCAAGCCTAAGATGCCAACGATCGTTTGAAACTCGTTCACACGATAATGCCTTTGGATTTTCCTTCACCTTCATTGGGAGCTGGTATAATCCTCCCTCTTCCTTTCCTTCCGCCAAAATCTTTTTACTTGCTAGATCCCGCACCCTGACTTTCTGTTGATCAAATTCAACACACACAGGATTATCCACACAGAGTTGATGTACTGATAGAAGATTTTTAGTAGTTGTAGGAACAACCAATACATCATCTAACACAAATTCCGTTCCTTTATGTATCATTTTACAATTTCCAGATTTAGAGATACCCATAGATTCTCCATTAGCCGCTAATATCTTTGTAGAGCCAGAATAAGGTATAGATGATTTGAGAATCTTACCATTACCCGTGATGTGTGTAGTTGCTCCCGAATCGGGGTACCACATAGTAACCACATTGGCCGATGAAGGAGGAGGATTTCCGAGACCGAGTGGAACTAACTTTCTGTTATGAGCTGGAGGAAAACGGATAAAATTTACCCTGTTATAGCAGTTTTTCGCGTTATGACCTTTACGAGAACATATTTGACATGGAGATTTTCCTCCATTGTTTCGTTTTTCTGCTTTCTTGATAACCACGTTTGCTTCAACTTTCATATTTTCCTCTTCTTGAAGATCATAATCCATCAGTAGTTGTTGCAAATTTGGAAATGTCATTGCGTGATCGAAACGTGTGGTGATGGATGTAACAAATGCTTTGTATTCCAGCCCTAAGCCACGCAAAGCTATTAGGATGATTTGAGAATCACGTATCTTCTCACCGGCGGAGGCGAGTTTATCTTTCAAGATCGAAATGTTCTTCAAGTATTGTGACATTGATAGGGTTCCTTTGCGAATTGATTGAAGCTGCATTTGTAGATGAAGAACACGCGTCTCCGAACCAGAAGAATAAATTTGTTTTAAACATTCCCATACCTCATATGACGTGGTGAGTGCAGCAACTTGCGGCAATATTGTTGATGAAATTGCCGTTAAAATCCAACTCAAGATGATTTGATCCTGCTGCTCAGCGGGAGAGCCCTCGGGTAATTGAACCCTCCCTTCCACGTAGTCCAGGAGCTTATATCCTCGGAGAAGTGCCGAGAATTGTGCTCGCCAGCTGAAATAGTTATCCTCATCCAAGGTAACACACTTCAATTGCTTCATTACAATCACCTTCGCCGATGAAGTTGGCGCCAGAGGATCCGCAAATCCTGTCATCAGCGAGCTGCCTCCAAGACCGGTGTTTGTCGCAGCGGAGATTGGATCGAAAGGTGTCGTTGGAACGGCGCCCCTTCCTGTCGAAGATACCATATCGAAAGTAGATCGGAGAGATGATCGGAGAGTTCACCGGAGATGGAGGAATGCCAACAACTGATGATTTTATTATTGGCTCTATGACCCTTTATATAGTGTTTACAATGGTGTAAATCTACTCAACTAACTAAAGTAACTAACCATTCTTTAACTGATTGATAATCAGTTTATTATATTAACACTGTCAAAATTTGTTTAGTTGGATTGGTTACTCCAGATTAAGTGAACGCACCTGACTGAACCAAATCTGATAATAATTCCTATTTCATATATAAATTATAAAAAAACTTCATACCTATCTTCAATGAACCCAAAAACGCTTATGGAATCTTGACCTTACATTTTAAAAAATAGTACATCTTGAGATTAGTGTAAGATTGAGAGGAGAGGGATTTCAGATGAAATAAATGGACGACCAGGATTTCATGGGTGTTTTTGAACTTTACCTAAGAATGACTGATCTAAAAATTATTTTATAAATTATATATGAAAATATGAAAAATGAATGGTCAAAAATAATATCTATTAATTTACATTTTACAGATATAGATGAGCACATATTATTCGATTTCGATCAAGGTGACAATGCATTGCAGAAGAGACAATGATTCCAACAACAAACAAGATCTATCAAATAGATTTTCTGGTCGATCTTTCTTCAAGTCTGATATCTTTAAAGATCTGCATGCCAAATTAATTAATGCTCCAGATGATTCATCCAAAATCCAATCCAGAAAGTAAGAAACCAAACAAGAAAGATAGATAGATAAATAACATTTTCCATGAACACTTTGATTGACTGATTTCTTCAAAATTCAGAATAATAGGGGGATTTCAGAATTCCTATAAATAACTTGATCTCGACAATCTGTTCTTCTCGAAATGTGATACTGATCTAACTTAGACAAAAAAAAAAATAATGGTTTTAAATAATGAGATGTCTTATAAATGATAAATCTACCGATCTCCCAAGAATACGAATAGATATCATATTTTGAATATCTCACCTGAAATTTAATGAAGATCTAACCAGCCATGCAGATGGTTGGACTTGTTGGACAGCACAGCAAGTCAGCACCTACCACTCACTCTACAAGTGGTCCTCAACCTATATAAACATAATTAATAACATAGCAGGACTTTGAATCTTGTGCTCAATTTAATCTTGACAGCATGTAAAATAAAAACAAATTAAGAATCTCTAGGAATGCAACACAAATTATTGGTCTTGTCCTATTATTAATTAGTTATATATTAATATAGTTCAGTTGGCTCGTACTTTGAATAGGTTGCCTAATCAAATCGTATTCATGATTAAAATAATATATTATACAAGACACTAATACATATACGACGTAAAATAATGTACTGCAAAAAATATTAACACATGTACGACGAAAAGTTGATAATTACTCTATTAATATATAGATGCATGATCATTAATCTAGTTGAATATAACTACTTTACTGTTTTTCATAATTAATTAGATAATGACGTACAACATAAATAGCTTGAATTTTTAAACATAAATTTATGATCCTGATCTAATCGATAAGATATCAGAAGATATTTTATTTTTGATATCTCACCTGAAACGTTTGATTATCAAAATGTGACGTGAGTTGGAAAAATCTTAAAAATGTCTATATATATATATATTATGTTAATAGTTCATAAATAACCAATCAATTTTTCTTATTTAATTATAATTACATGTTCATCTTCAGCATCTTGATTAGGGTTAGGTTGAGTTTAGAGAAAGAGATTGTAAAATTTGACAATTTAAACGAACTTTATTGGATTATCTAATTTTTAATTAGAAAAATAAAATCAAGGGTAAATTAAGAAAAAAGAAAAAAAAATATAATTAAAGAATTAGACTTTAAAAATGGTTGGAAATTAAAAATTGAGTATTTTTAATTACCTACCAGCAACCACCAATCTTTGGTGACTATAAATGTAATTAGATTATCACTAAAAAAATCTTTAAAAATATTAAGATCGAAAAATATCTCATCCTAACTCTTCATTAATTGTAGCTCAATAAATATCACATGTGAATCATTTGCACTACAACTCGAACAATCCAGTTGATAATTATAACTATTAAAATAAATAGATTTTTGAAAATTACCACTTTAATTTTTATTTACTTATAAAAAAAACCCACATGTAACATCATAAAATATAAAAAAAATGAGAATTGATCCACCATTCATTACTCATCTGACGGTTATCCAAAATAATGATGGTTGTTTAATCAAAATTAGAGATCTCAAGAAATGACTGAATCCCAAACAATTTGTAAGGCTGAGATCAATCCAGTTGATATTAAGATTTTAAGGATCTTAATATCTTATTGTTAACATCTAACGAGGTCAATGGGAAATTAATTAGTTATTAATTACGTCGACACGTGGTTTGTAGTCAATTAATTCTTAATGTTATTGTTTTTATAGTTGTGGATATTTGGATTAAAGGCTATAATTACTGTCGGATAAAATAGTACAACGTGATAAAAAAAAAGAAATAACCGGAATCTATGTTATGTCCTAAACAATGTCCCCTCCAATCCACCTGTTAGATCTTCTCTGCAACTTCCAAGATCTTTCTCCCCCCCCCTCCCCCACTGTACTCACTCCTCCTTCCATAAATACCAACCTCCCCTCTCCCTCACCGACCGGAATCCAAAGATCAGAGAGACCACCGATCGATTCAGACGAGTGATCATCGATGAAGATGGATGGTGGTGTGTTAGGGAGTAACTACTGTAAATCAACCATGTTAACTGCAGTAGTGTTCTTGATAAGTAGTTCGATATCGATTATCGGACAGCTCGGGCCACACCCGAGGATGCTTCCAACGGAGCTGTTGCTTATTATAAACTCGTCGGAACTTGGGATGAAGATTCGTACCGACATATCGTCGGTGTTCGATGTATCCACGGACTTCGGACTGCTCACTGATAACGATCTCGATATGGTTGTTGTTGGTGATGATGATGAGAACGAATACAACCGTCTGCCACCGTCCCCGCCGCTTGCAGTGCTGCATCCGACGTCACCAAGTGACATTGCGTCGCTTGTGAGATCCTCCTACGAATCTGCTCGTTCCTTCTCCATCGCGCCAAGAGGGCACGGCCATTCCATCTGGGGACAAGCGTCGGCGCCGGACGGAGTGGTTGTCGAGATGAGAGCGTTAGCACAAACAGGTACCAGAATTCGCGTCGTCGACGGAGGTGACGGAGATGAAGATGATGTTTCGTCGTGTTACGTTGACGCCGGTGGGGAGCAGTTATGGGTCGACATTTTGCATGAGGCTTTGAAATATAAGCTTGCACCCAAGTCTTGGACGGACTACTTACATCTCACCGTCGGTGGAACTCTCTCCAACGCCGGCATTAGCGGTCAGGCCTTCCGGCACGGCCCTCAGATCTCCAATGTCCTTGAATTGGACGTCATCACCGGTAAAATTAAACCGACTGAATCATCAAACCCAATTCAGATTAATAACGAACTAAACAAATTGATCGAACACAGGCAAAGGAGTGACCGTCACTTGCTCGCCGGACCTCAACTCCGACCTCTTCCATGGCGTCTTGGGTGGATTAGGACAATTTGGCATTATCACGAGAGCTAGGATTCCTCTTCATCATGCACCCCAGTGGGTATATATCGATCTCCGTTATATAAATCTCCTCCATTAGACCAGTGTTTAAGAAATTGAGATAATTTCTTTCTTTCTTTTTTGAATTCTTGGTAATTAGGTGAGATGGGTTAGGTTGATCTACACAGATTTTGAGGATTTTACCAGGGACCAAGAATACTTGATCTCTCTTGTTGACAGCAATACAAGAGGTTTCGACTACGTGGAAGGATCTCTGTTCGTGGGCCAAAGTCCAATCAACAGCTGGAGGTCGTCGTTCTTTTCCTCTGTCGATCTTGACCGGATCAACACACTGGCCACCGGCGATGGTCTTTACTTCATTGAAGGGTCGATGTATTACGATGACGACCGTACTTTTGATATGGACAAGGTGATAACAATTAACAACTGACCTTGCTGTGTTCTGCCGTCCAAGTTATTTGGAGTTTTTTTTACATTTTTTTTGTCGGTCTGTCAGGATCTGGAGTTGTTGCTCAGGGATTTGAGATTTGAGCCGGGATTCATTTTCACCAATGACGTGTCTTACCTGGGTTTTCTGGAAAGAGTTCATGGTGGTGAGAGGAATTTGAGATCCAAAGGTCTGTGGGATGTTCCTCACCCATGGCTCAATATTTTTGTTCCGAAATCCAGAATCTCGGATTTTGACATGGGTGTGTTCAAGGGAATACTCAATCATCATGAATCGATGGGACCTATTCTCATTTTCCCCCTGAATGCAACAAAGTAATGATTATTATCAGATCAAAATTCAAACAAATCTCTAAAAACAATGATAAAATATATAACAATAATCAATGTTACTTCGTGCAGGTGGGATGAGAGGACCTCGGCTGTTATACCAGAAGGAGATGAAATCTTCTACTCGGTGGCATTGCTTAGATCCGCCATTAACAAGGACTGGAAGCAACTAGATGATGAAAATAAACAGGTACTGCATTTCTGTGAACAACAGGGGATTAGAATTAAACAGTACTTACCACATTACAGGACTAGGTTTGATTGGATCAAACATTTTGGATCAAAATGGAAGGTGTTTTTGGAAAGAAAAACAAAGTATGATCCCAAAAGAATCTTATCTCCAGGACAGAAGATATTTAATCTTCTTACAAAAGATGGATATGATGCAATCCTGTAAAACAGAGAGTTCAATAATCAAATCAATCAATTAATCAATACGTTTTCTTATTACTAGAGTGTACATCATCATCACTCACCAATACGAACAAAAACTATCAATATGACAAAAATAGGAATAGTAATCAACCACTACCCACTAGTTCACTACAATAAACCCTACACAAATAACACAATACAATCAGGATTTATGAAATAAAACCCAAAATAAGAAATGGACTTGACTCAAGGTAGATGATGTGATTCATTCATACAATTCAAACAAGAAAAGCTCGACTCAACAAACAAATCTTTGTTCAATGGAAGAAAAGAACACAAGTTTTCACTGGCAATTGTGACGCTGCTTTTACTGCTGATTGCATTCGGGGGGACGTTCGCCACTTTTAGCATCACCTTTAAGATTCTGCATGTTGTTGGAAATAATAAGTTGGGATTTAAGAAATAAATTTAAGATGTTATCATTTAAAGTAAGAAAAGGAAGACATGCATACCTTCCTTTTGATGGGTTTTGGTGCATCCTCATCTTCTTCATCCTCATCCATATCATCCTCATCCTCTTCATCGTCGTCATCTTCATCGTCGTCTTCCTCTTCTTCTAAATCCTCTTCCAATTCAAAAGGATCAGCTTGAACAGCATCGCCCGTGAACCATGAAACAGCATGTGGGATGATCTTATCACGGATGGTGGACCTGCGTGATACATGGAATTTAGAAACAACAAAATCTAACACTTTTTATATTTCACAACTAGACTAGATTGGATCGGTGTTTCAAAAAAAAAAAAATCTTACCCAATATCGTAATCTTGCTCCATTTGATTCTGTAATTCTTCTGCCTGCGAACAAAGAGATAACAAAAAAATAAGCATTTATTTAAGGTCTAAAGCAATAAGATTTTATCATTTATCAATAGTCTTACTATCTCCTCGTCAATTTCATCATCGTCATCAGGAATTTCTGGAGGACTAAAGAAGTTAAAGAAGCTATCACACTTTTCAGTTTTCATGATAGGCTTTGGGTTCTTAGAACCCTTCTTTGGTTTCTTTTTCAAAATCTTCTCAGTCAAAATCTTCCCAGGATACCATTCAATTGCAGTCCTGCACGCAAATAAATCAATAAACATTTGATGGTGGTAATTAATTTACAGATGATTACTGAAACTTTTTCTTATTTTGATAATTTAAACATACCCGATAGCCTTCTCTAAAATGGGTTCATCGTCATCTATCATGTGATATGTCTTTGATAGCACTGAGTTCTTGAAGAAAGGATTAGTGTCAAAGTAGAATTCAAGAACAAACCCCTTGGGATTGTCTATTCTATGCCACTTAATATCTTTAAGGTATGCCAGGGCTGCATGATCCCGTTCTTGGACCTGCATTAAACAAAACAGATTAATATATCTATAATCTCACTAAATAATTCCTCTAATAAAGAAAGACAAGGTAGACTGCTGCTACCTCTTCACACAGAACATCATTGGTTTTCATTGCAGTCAACCAAAATTCTGGAACACCCTTTTCTGAAGACAATAAACACAATGAGAAACACCAAAGAAACACTTGAATTAAAATAACAAATTTTCAAATATAATCCATACCAACTTCTGCAACAGGATCCTTAGCATCAGCATTTTCTGGTTCTTCATTTGATATACCTTCAGCTTCAGTTACTCCATTCACAATATCATAACGCTGGATGTTAAAAAATAATGTAACGATCAGATATTTATTCAGAAGAAGATAAAAGAGTAGAGAAATATTTGGCTATTGATAAAGATAATCATACTTGTGCATATAATGGCTCATACAGCTTTTGATATTTAGCCTCTAAGGCCGCTCTTTCCTCGAAGAATTTAGCCTCATGCTCATCATGCTTGGCCTGCAAATGAATATAAGAAAAATTACCTTATCTAGTGCACAGACAATGGACAATTAATGTATATGCAAAATAAGAAATAAGAAAATGAAAACTGTTATAGATCTACATTAACAGAGTAAAAGAATTGAGGTTTCCATTACTTAATCAAAGACTAAGGGAGAAAGGATTGATTGCAGTATAAAAAAACTAAACATGATTAAAAGCACAAATGATAGGTAAAGGTAAAGATTAAATCTTTAATCTAAATTCCAAACACACACATCATTACAGATATACAGGCCACAGAGGAATACCAAATAAGACCAACAACTTCGATAAAGAAAATTATCGTGACTAAAAAACAGATTCAATAATGCAAACCTGAATGTCCCGAAGAGACTCAACCCGCTTCAAAACATTTGCGGACAATGAACCCAGCACATCAGAATGCTTTCCAGACAATGACATGATCTTGCTCTGAAAAAACAAAAATATTATTATATCACTTAAATAAACCATAAGCCATGACACAAAGAACCAATTAAAAAATACAAACAAAAATGTCTCACCTGTAACGCATTCACAAGTCCGTTTCTATCCTCTGCACTGAGAGCTGCACATCCATCACAAAAAAAAAACCAGCACGAAAATGAAAAATCAAAGAAAAACACGATGATCTAAAATCGAATAAACACATGATCATCAAAACTAAATAAAAAAATATCATACACAAACCACGATCATCGAAAGAAAAAACAAGATCATTAAAAAAAAAAACAAATAAGAAAAATAAGAAATCGAACCAGAACAAAAAAAAACTGTACCAGGTGATTGCGAAGGAAGAGCGGCAGCGAGATCGGAAAGGTTCATCTCAATCTTATCAAACTTCTGGTTATCTCCGTTCATCCTCGCGTATCGCTTTCAGTTGCAACACGATGATGCAAAGAACCGGAAACCCTAGCAAGTGAGGAGGGTTAGAGAGAGAGAGGGAGAGGAGGGGGCGATGAGGGAGTTTTTATATCTGAATAGTCTTATCTCTGTATTTTTCTTGGGCCTTTGTTGGACTCTTATTTTTAACATTAATTTAATTTTAACGAAACTTAAAAAAAACATGTAAATATAATAAATAATAGGGTGAGCTTATAAATAATTAAATAAGATATCATGAGATTCTATTTCATTCCTACGTTAAACATTTGGAAGAATGGACAACCGTTGGATGTGTATTTAAAGTAAAGGTTAAAGATAAGATATCTCATATAAGGTATTCTTTATAATAATAAAAAATACAGTTACGAGTTAAAGATTTAAATTAAATAAATTGATTCATTATTTATTTAATTAATAAGAAATTTGATTTTTCTTCTTCTTCTTTTCCATAAGGTAATTTGAACATCAATCAGACAATCAAGGGTGGAAAATAAATAATCTTATAAATATGATTTGAAATTTTGAATCATATCTAATTAATTAAATATGATTCCTAGTTTCCTACGGTCCATTTCAACAGAATCGCTATTAAACATGACGGAAAATATTATTAAAAAATGGTTCTACTGATATATGTATTGTGAGATTTTATGAGATACCTAGTGAGATTTTATCTAATGAGATTTTATCTAATGATCCTACCTAAGGACAAGGCTCGAGCCTTTTCCGCCACCGTCTGAAGTCCTTGATGATGGGAGTATATCGCATGTCGTTGGTCCTTCAACGTGTATTGTTTGATCAACTTCCTTCTACCGACCTGCGGCATTTCCTTCAAGTCCCACACGGATTTACCTACGGAGCACGACTATTGTTGTTGCCTCCCAAGATTTCTATTGAGGAATTAAAGAGGATCGTTGAGAAGAGGGTCCCCTGTTGGAGGCCTTGATGGCACAAACCTCACCTTCGATCCACACCCTCGGAGTTGCCCAGACCCAAACCAACTTTATGAACACGGGTCCAAGCCAACCAGTCAGCACAGACCCGACCCATTTACATTCGAATAATATATCAAAATCACATAATGTGTCATTGGACCAACGAAATAAAACCATGATCTTTAATAATTTTAATAGTTATTATGATTAATTGAATAAAGTTTTCCTCCAATGAGGATTAGAAATCTAACGAGGATAAAATTTTAAACTCTCAACGATATTAATAGTTAAGTTACCATGGTTAATCTCATGTGTAACTTTTAATCCACTATATATAAATTTGAAATTTCACAATTAATTTTTTGAGAAGATGACAAACTCTTTACTTTGGAAGAAGAGCACGTTCGGCGAACTGACTCGAACCGTTATTGGGGGCTCCTTGAATGCCAAGAATGTCGGCGATCAAATTATAGATCTCAACATTTTCGAACGACGGAATTTTCAATCCTCTCTGAAACCTCGGTCCATGGCCGAAAAATACAGTTCTCATGGAGAAGAATCTGTTGTCATATCCATGCGCACCGCCGCATTCTCTCCCCGTCGATTTCAACTTCTCCACCGTGTAACCTTCGTCTAGGATTCCAACGATCGGCGGAATCCTGTAGCTATCGGCGTAGTGTAGTCTTTTAGGCAAGTCCTCTTTGAGGTACATTTTCAGGTGAGCTCCGTTGTCGATTTTTCCGGATTCCAACGCTTTGTTCATCTTGAAGACCACGTCGGCGGGATCGGGAGAAGGTGTGATTGGACGGATGGAGAGAACTGGGGTTGTGGATTGGATCCAGGAGTTTGGTATCTCGATCCATGGGGAGAGATCGGAGAGTGTGATGAGTTTCTTGTCACATGTTCCCACCATTCCATGGTCGCCGACGAGAATAACGTGTACGTCTTGGAAGACATTGCGTTCCTCAAGTCCATCGATTATCCTTCCGATGAGTCTGTCGATGTTAGCCACCGCTTCCGTTATCATGACGTCGTCTGGCCCGACCTTGTGACCTTCCTCGTCGGGATCCTCGAAGTAGAGAGTTAGGAACGACGGTAGTTTACTAGAATCCTCCGGATGATCAAAGTAACTCAAAATAGTGTCTACTCGCTGATCGAAAGAGACAGATTCGTTGTACATCTGACAGTATTCCGGCGCGCAATCCCACGCTCCTTTCTTCACCTCACTCCCCGGCCAGAAAAACGTGGCGGCTTGCAGCCCGTGGTTCACCACCGTCTCCCACATCGGCTCGCCCAGCCACCACTTAGGCTCGTGACTGCTCATTGAGAACGTGTCCCCGTCGACCGGATCGACGAAGTAGTTGTTGATGATTCCATGATACGGAGGATACAAACCGGTGACGATGGAATAGTGATTTGGGAAAGTCAACGTCGGGAAGACTGGAATCAAACCGGGTGCGGCCTCCGTTCCGTTATTGATGAGACGGTGGATGTTAGGTGTGTCGGTCTTGTACTGGTAGCCAAATCGGAAGCCGTCGGAGGAGATGAGGAGAACGACTGGATGCGGTAGGGTTGTCACTGACCGGAAAGCAGATCTGTTTTTCACGGCGGAAGAGGAGGAGGATGTGGACGAGGAGAAGAAGAGGAAGGCGAAAGCGAAGGCGGCGATGAGGGAGGCGCAGGTGGTGAGGAGGAGAATTGATAAGACAACTACGGTCGAAGAAGATCTTCCTGTAGCTGAAAGAACAGACGATGATTTGGATTTCAGGAGGGATACTGTACTCTTGGATTCTTCTTCCTCCTCTGGAAAAGAAGAAGGTTTCGCGAGCAGCGAAGTTCCGGTCATGGGAAAAGACTGTATTTCCGGCGAAGTTGCAGGCATGGCAAACGATAGTTGATATTTGACTAAATTGGTGACTATTCAGATCTAAAATCCAAATTGTAAATTATGATTATGTCCCTTCAACAACTGAAAATATGCAACTCACCAATAATATTAAAATCAACAAGTGCACATCACATGCGAACTTCTCATAATTTAAGTATGTAATTAAAATCTAAACTTGCTGCATCCTACCTAGAAAGCAAAATCAATCATGTCATCTTATATCAATAACTTTATATTTAACCTACCCCTTTACATCACATTTTTTTTCTATCTTCTACTTCTTTAGACCCTTTTCTACCTCTTGAACCGGCTTCACACTTCTTCCGTCCTCATCCTTCAAACTTTCTTACCCTTCTACTATCCTAAACCTTCCATCCTCTGTAACCTTCATCCTTATGCTAGTGTTCGACCTCCAGACCATTTCGACATTGTTGTTGTTTCACTCTTTCATTTCATCATCTTTCGTCCTTCTGTCTCTAATGCGGCTTCGCTCTTGTAGATCCTTTTTTTATCGGTGACTATGTTGTAGTTGGTATCTCTTTTTCATTTTTCTTTGCAGTTGGGTTGTATTTTTCTGCAGTTGGATCATCTTCTTCTCAGGTCTGTTGAATTTTTCATTGTTTAGATCGATTTCAATATAGACGTTATCCGTCGTTTCTTTGGTTTTTACAATCGGTAATTTTTCATCGATGTTAGTCTATTTTCTTACTTTCAATGTCAACTATTTTCCTTTTCTTCATTTCATGTTTATCTTTTTCTTCGTTTTTTCCCCTTCTTTAACTATCCGAAGCTAGGCATTACGTTTAACTGGTTGTTAACTGTTATCAGCAATTTCCGTCGTCAATAATATTTTCGATTTTTAGTCAAACCTCTACCTTTTCTAAGTTATAATAAATTTTTGGTCATTCAAATACATATTGTCATTTACTGTTAATACTGCAACAATATATTAGTTCATCATATCTGTATTTACATAACAGCAGTAAGTTTTTTAAAATATTTCTGACTATGTGTTTGTTATTGAATTTTATTTACATAACAGTAGTAAGTTTTGTACGTGTTTTTCCTGTAGTTTTCTGAATACTCAATAAATGATTTTTTCTATTGTTTTGAAAAATATATCAGTAGAATTTTAATCCTGTTTAGCTTTTCAGATTTTTGTTCTTCCGGCAGTTTTTTATAATTTTTTTTAAAATCTTTTTTGTGATTCTATTTAATTTTTCTCTAGTTGTTTGAATTTTTTCTAACTCATTTTTTATTCTTTTGTTTGTTTTAGCTGTTCTTATCCTATGGATTTGATTTCTGTTCCTACAAATTCATCAAATCCACCTATTTCTTTAACCTCGGACTATTCTATTCATGAATCCATTACTCTTTTCGGTCATAAAATTGCTCCAGCAGTTCCGAAACCATTGGTGTCCCTACATAGTCATAGTTCGTCCAATATTCCACAAAAACGGAAACGGATTCAATCACTTATGGCTGTTATGTCGGACAATGTTAACATCGATGGTAATGATTACATTTATATGTCTAATAATTAAACAATTTTTTGAATTGTTTTCATTAATATTTCTGATTGTATTATAATTATTAATTGACAAATTTATGTTATTTGTTGACTTAATATTTCTTTATATTACATATAAAATTAAATGATTTAAAAATCTTTATAATTAGTTCTCTAATTATTTTAATAATCTAATAATATTTATTATATATTTCTGTTGTGAATTTGGTAATTACACATTACATTTAATTAATTTTGTGGTCTATCTTAATAGTTGTTACTTCCATATATAATAGTATTATTTAGTATTAATATGATATTTTGATTTATTTGATTACAAATTTTAAACCTGAGGAAGGAACTATTCCAATTATTGATAAATCATCTACATCAATTAAGAGTTAGTTTTGTAATTTTTATTATTTATTTTATTTTAATATTTTATGAATTTCAATTATTATTTTGGATAGTTTACTATTATTTCCTCAATTCAAAACTTTAACTGTGTAACACTTTATATTATCAGGACATAAATTCAAGAAAACAAATTCAATATCTTTTGAAAAACAATGTTCATATCTCAAACACATTCCTGAGAGGGTTTTTCCTAAAGGTTATGTACGAGGGGCTATAAATTGTAAGTATTTTTGATGTTGTTTAGTTAATATCAATTTAATAGTATTGTTGATTTTGAAATTTATTCCAAATTTCTGTTATCGCAGTTCATTGGTTAGTACAATCACGTTGTTGTTTTAATGGATATATGTCCATATTAAATGATGTTCGTGATCTTCTTCCCCCTGTTTTTTTAGCAAAATTAAGACTTTAGGATTTGATCAATTTCTTCAATCCGTCGATTTGAATGTTAATTCTTACCATCTGGACGATTTGGTTGGTCGATATATTGGTAATTACCAATTTCATCTAAATGATAAAATTGTTATGGTTTCACCCAAAGATGTTGGGTATATTTTTTCATTACCATTTTCTGGTTCTATAATCTAAGTTGCTAGAACAGATGATATTCATTATGCTACTCCACTATGACGAAAGTACTTCAATGTCAAACAAGTTACTAGGTGATTAATTTATTTTATTTACTTTATTTTTATTCACTTAATAAATTTTAACAATAGTTTGATAAAATATTACAGTGCTATGGTAAAGGATGTATTCAAATCTGTTGTTTAATCTATGAATTACGAAGAAGAGAATATTAATGACATTTGTCGTTTGTGGTTCTGCTTATTATGTTCATGTTTCTTGACTCCCACTTCCAAAACAATGATTCCATTAAAGTTATTTCATTATCTAGAGAGATTGGAGGATATTCCTAGTCTGAATTGGTCACAATATATATTTGATCAAATTTTTAGTAATATGATATGTGTTTCATATTCTGTTCGTCGTCGTGAGAAAATTGGTGACAGAGTTGGCGAGTACATTCATGGATACGCTTTCTTCGTCAATGTAAGATTAATTATTTTATAAATTTTTACATTTCAATATTTATAAACCTCTGCTTTTAAAATATCTGTTATTTATTTTTTAGGTATTTTTGTGAGAGCACACTACTCTTTTTCGTCATAAGTCATCGTGAAATCGGTATATATTTCAAAGATATGAGGGAAATACTAGGAAGAAGAATCGAACGACAGCGTCTTTTAGCAATAAGGAGGTAATCATATATTTTATTTAATTTTATGAAGTAATTTATATGAGTAATACATTCAATTTCGTCTCTGTTATTTATTTAATTTTATGAAGTAATTTATATTATATCTTTTTATTACAGGTTTCAGAACTTCCTCTATCTTATAAGAGTTATGGACCACCACCAGAGGTGTAATATAATTTAGTCAGTATTCGAACTAATAATATATATATTTTATTTTGCTTATTTATTATTTCTCCTATCTTTTTTTCACTTTTAATATATTATATTATTCTAATATGTTCACGGAATATTATATTTTTTCATTTTTTTAATGATTCACTGTAGAACATTTCTCATAAATTTCCAAAGGAATACACTCGTCCTTTAATTCAACCAACTCTACATTAATTTCTTCATAGTAGGAAAAAAGAAGAAATATAATTCCAATCATGAGGTTTACTTTACCTATATATGATTTTCGAAATTTTTGGTTTAATTATATTATATCATAATTTTTTTAAAACATTACATTCTTATAATACAGTGTGATATGTCGAAAGTTATGAATCATGCTTGCTCCTCAAGAGGTAATAATGTATTATTATTTTTGAACAGATTAACAAATTTTTTTACCATATTTAATCTTTCGATAAGTAGTTTGAATTCTGCTAGGTTCACTAATTGCCTAGTTATTTTAATAGGCGACTACAATCAGCCTATTGAAATTCATTCATCTTCGAGTAAGTCATGTAGTCCAATCACGCGAGATTTCGAATTATTGGATAATTTATATTCCGATCCTACTTTTTCTGGAGCAATGGATTTAAATTCGGATTATGTTAGGCCAACACACTCTATTGGAATTCTTACTAGTGTCAAAAAGAATCATCCGGAATTTTGTCAAGAACAGGTATATAACACTGCTATCACCATTTTTGACAAAAGTAAGTCAGTTTCTATGTCGAAATCAACTTTTGAAAACCTGCCAACATCTCTTCCGTCTATTTCTGATCCGATGTCTATAGATAATCCTCTCGGTAATCCATTGATCAATCTGAGTTCTTCTATATTTAATGAAGATTTAGTTACCTCGGTTAGCAAAATTGATCTTAATGTCAAGTATGACAGCCCTATTAGGTCTTGTCTTAGACCTAGTTTCGATCTTATTATAAATTTTCTAGATTTAACTGAACAACGCATTGCAAATACCAATATAGAAACAAAAGATTGCAATAAGTGTTTTTCAGCTGAGGAATCCGTAAATTCAATCAAATCAACTAATATTTCAATCCAAACTTTTATTACACCAACTGAGAACAAGATTTGTTTAGCTGGATCGGCCTCTATTGCAAATCCCGCTAATTCTTCTGGTATTCATAATAACAATACAACACTTCTCTCGTATCCTACTGCTATTCAGAACTCTCCTGAATTTTGGGACTCAACAATACGTACTACAGAGGAGGTTGAAGCAAGAATTCGTAATACCAAAAAACATACTTACGAAGATCTATCAACTGTTGCTAGATACATCGATTTTTTTCCACGGATATTTTCTCCAAAACCGTTGGCCTTGATCAAATCATCATATGAGGCACATAAGTACATTTGTTTTGTTCTACCATATAAATTAAATTCAAATATTTAGTCAATAATTTTAATTATCAGAGAATAGGGAAGGAGAATATTAAACTGAAAAGCGAAGGACCATCAAAGTTGAAAAAAACCAAACATTTAATGTTACAACAATCGTATGTCTTTTAAGTTATATATTTTCTCTTGTATTTAATGATTTTTTATTTACTATTTAAATTTTTTTTTTTGTAATTTGTAAAAGTTATAGATCTGGAAGATTTGTTATTGATTTCGATAAAACGATATCTTGTCTTGGACAACACATTGCTGATGCAATTTATCACAAAGTCTACGATACGAACGTATGTGAATTATGATTTTTATCTACTATTTTTATTTATATTTGTTGACATTTGTCGTGACACCAATATTTGTAGTTTGTAGATTGTTACAATGTTATATTGGTTAAAGGGATGAAAGATAAATGATATAATACATCCTCCTTGACAATTCTTAGATCAGATATTTTTGATGATACTGATATTCGTTGTTTGACTCAAGGTCATCCCGAAACTGCCGAATTTGTTAAATTAAGGAGGTTTAAAAATGCAGTTATATCATCAATGAAATTCTCACAGAAGTTGTTGAGATTTGCTTTTATCCCAATTAGAACAAATGACCATTGACATTTTCTAATGTGGTATAAAGATGAAAATTTATATATTCATTTTGATTCTAATAATAAGGTTTTGGGGAAACAAAATCTAGAAGCATCTCTTTACGTTCTTCTTATTTTAAAATGCGATTTTGTAATCATATTTGATGACTTTTGTTTTCTTTTTTTGCAGATTTTGTGGTTTAATCACTTTATTAGAGAAATGCTGAATATCAAAGATCGTCAAAGTTATCAGTTACTTCGTTCAATTCCACAGGAGGAAGATGCTACATGTAATGGAGGTTGTACATGATTGAAAGATTGAGATCTGTTGCATATGGTGTAAGACAACACGAAAAAGCAAACACAAATGAATTATTGCTTGAAGGTTTATATTCATTGCATTGGACTAAGAAACAAGTTCCGAAGATCAGAAATGAAATATTTCAGACTTGCCCTTCAATGATGCATTATGATCCTTGGTAAATGTCTACATGTGATTTGGAGTTTATGGAGTTGTGTAATCCGTCTTTGTTTTTACCTGAAACATTGTTTGTCTATTTTATTTTTAAGAGTCTGTGATTACTTAATCATTATCTTGGAATGTTTGAAAATTTTAAATTTCAAAATTGTTCTACTTTGTTTCGACGTAATCCTATAATTTTTACTTTCATTAGGTTAAACATTAAATATTTAATATCCTTTGAAAGTGTTAACTATAGTTTGTTTTAAAAATATGTGTGATTTTGTACGGTTTAGATTGTGTCGATAATCATTTTTTTTAATTTAAATTTAGTTCAATTTTGTTAGTAATAAAGTAATGTTTTACAATTTTTAAGGTTTTCGTATTCTTTATTTTGCTTTTGATAATTCCTAGGTATCGTTGCGTACATGATGTAATTTATTTTAAGATCTATTATAGAAGACTGAAAAAGTCGTATTCTTTATTTTGCTTTTGATAATTCCTAGGTATCGTTGCGTACATGATGTAATTTATTTTAAGATCTATTATAGAAGACTGAAAAAGTACACTACTCTAAAAAATTTTGCAATCTAATGTTACAGAATTTTTCTACATTGAAGCATCATGATGCTTGATAATTGTCCTCATGAACGTTACAATTTCTAGAGTTGTGTCCTTGTTGTCTGCATTTACCGTAACATTTGATCTTTGGTATTATAATTTCTCTGTCCGATTTGAATCTCGAATCTGTTTTTCCTGGTCTTTCATTGTTCTTTCCACTTCCTTTTGTTTTTGCAACTTTAGGATTACCAATAATTGTCACCCAATTAGAATCTTCCACGAACCTTGTTATTGAACAATTTTTTGGTTTGTCTACTGGTTTCCCGTATTTTATTTCTAGATTCCCTACAACGATTCTTAATTCTTTTTTCACGTCTTCACAGGCAATATCAGAAATACGTGCAATGTTCATACATCTTGTAAGTAGAATATTCATTTCTTTCGTTTTTTCCGAATGATCTTGTTCTACATCACCTGCAGGAATAGTTCTCCTCCATCTGTCTAGTATCATATAATCAGGTATTGTTGTTATTCCATTGCTCGTTAGCATGCAAATCAGATGTTTACATGAAAATCCCTTGTATATATGATAGTAAATGACAACTACACTTCGCAATGTTGTCAATTCCAACATTAATTTTGGCTGTAACTATTTGAGTATACAATCCAACTACTAGATAGTTGTTTGGATTCTGTAATATGTAATTATATTAGGATAATATTGTTGTCTTAAACATATAATCAATAGCAAGAAAAATAGTTATTGGGAATTGTATTGATAATTCATACCTGTTTGTTGATATAATAATTTAAACTTTTTTGCACTTGAATCTGATATTGTAGAAATGCTTCCGATGTGTAAATATAGAGTAATGATTTTTCTATTGCTTCAGATTGTCTATTTCTTTGTCCTTTTTGTAGTGTTTCCATAGATCCGATTAATTCGTATAAGGTTGAATGTTTCTTTAATTTAGTCTTCACCATTGCATTCATAACTTCACTTCTTTGTGTACTTTGCATTCCTCCGAAAAAATAATCACGCATGTAAATAGGACACCATTTTCTTCTTAGTTGAAACATCGATTCTAGCCATACAATGTCTTGAATATTGTTGTCTTTTGTCCACTTATCCCTGTCTCGTTCAAATTGCTCAATTGAATCAGATTTGTTTAATATGTTGTTGAACCTTTCCATTTCACTCTTATTTCTATATATATACGCTGCCAATTTTGTCACACATTTTGCTTGTAATATGCCACTTACACAAACGATGAAAAGTATCAGGTTAGACTCGTGCTATAGCCGAATTCATTGCTGCGTCTTGATCTGTTATAATAGTCTTTGGTGTAGAATTCATACATTTTTTGAATTCATCGAATAACCATATGAAAGAATTTGTAACTTCATTTGAAATAATTGCCAATGCAAATAGAATCGAACTAAGGTGATTGTTTACTCTACAGAATATGCCTAGTACAGATTTATATCTACTAGTGTTGTATATTGTGTCAAATGTTACTGTTTCTCTATAATTTTTATAATCTTCAATGTTTTTAGGATCAACCCAGAATAAATGTTTTAATGCTCCTGTGATATTTTTCAGATATTAATCAGGGCTCAATATTCAGATGTTTCGATTTTTAGATATTTATTTTTCAGATTTAATCAAAATGTGTCTAATTTAATTATGAACTAAGATTAAGCCCGGGCCCCGTTAGGACTCGGTTTCTGGCTAGGGTTCGGCTAGTTTAAGGTGGCATGGCTCGGCTCGGCACGGTCCGTCCCGGCTCAGCTCGGCTCGACTTATTTGGATAACTAGTTATCCATATATTTGTATAATTAAAATCTACTGATAAATATTTATTTGTAGATTTAATATCCGAAATTACTGAATTATATGAAAATTTGTAATTTTTTAAAAATTATTAATTGAAATTAAAATATAAGAGTTATCTAAAATTTGTAATTTTTCCGTACCTTCGTTGTCTAAAACATAAGAGTAATAGAAATCACTATTTTCCACCTTTAGCGTGCTGATTTTTTCAATCAATATATCAATGTCATGCTTTTTAATATTCTTCGGATTATCTTTACGCAAGTTATTGAAATCAATTCTTGTGAAGCTACAATTCTCGAATCCTCCACACTGACTTGCGACATACGAAAAATGTTGATTTGGAGCTATATTCGATTCTTCTAAATCGTGAATAATATTCCGTATGAAAGGCTCGATTTTTTTGTTAACCGCTAGAAATCTTCTTTTTGATGGTGTAGCCAAGAAATGGTTGTGTTCATGATGAGATTTTAGTACCACCATCCACTTACTACTTTTTTGAAAGTGATGAAAGCTTTGCAATCAGTTTGTGGATTTCTAAGCAATCTTTTTCTTTTGCCATTGTCTGTAGGTGTGTCTTACCTATTTAATGTTGATATCTTTTCTTTTGAACAAACATACCTCTTATATATAAGTTCTTCCGATTTTTTTTGGCAGTAGATTTTCGTACGGAGAACCCAGGGATCCCAGCGAATTCGTAGTACAGTGATTCAGCGCAGTCTAATGATTCGAAATTTTTTCCATTTTCAAATGTACTAGTAAATTCTCTGAGGTGAATGAATGAATCAAATGTTAAAGAATAGGTAAAAATGCATACTGATAAAATGAAAATTATTGTTTTAAAATTTATTATTTAAAAGAATAATAAGTTACCTGAATTTTATTTCTTGTTGGGTATTAATCTCCTCCTTCATTTGATTAGCAAGGACAGAAATGTATTAATTTTTCTGTAATAAATAGAAAATTTATAAGACTATTATTTAAGTTCTTCAATGGTTGACCTACATAGTGGAGTTACAACTTACAAGCGTGGGCTATAAGGGTTGAGCTTAAATACTAATAATTGAAGCAGCAAGTCCTTGAATGGTTATATCTTCACGTTGGACTAACTCCTCATCTTATAGCAACGTTTCTTTGATGGATTTTTTAACAATCCGTGGCTTCATAATTTTGATCAAATAATATTAATTTCAATCTACAAGGACGGAGAGTCATTCGATCTGTTGCGAATCCGTGGGTGTCAATACTTGCTCCATTCGATCTGTCTGAAGTCTCAAACCTATACGTCATCCGACAAACTATCTATCTTTTGTCAAAAATTATCTAAATTAATAAATGTTATGATTGACATTTGATGTATTGGTATTTGGTACTGACTTTTGATTTTATAGTTCACATTAATTGCTTGTCATGTAGTCACCTCGCAACCTTGATTTCTTCAACCGTCTTTTCGTCGTGGCTTCCAATGTCGTCATCTAGGTAGCTGCCATCGTCCATCGCAGATCGGAGATCAACGTAACCAGCATCGTCGATCGCAGGCAAACATCAAGAAGCCATACTTCGCGATACTCAGTATTACTTTTACTACTCTAATATATCAGTCCTGAGTTCCAGAGATACTAATACG
This sequence comes from Zostera marina, assembly GCA_001185155.1. Lineage (NCBI taxonomy): Eukaryota > Viridiplantae > Streptophyta > Magnoliopsida > Alismatales > Zosteraceae > Zostera > Zostera marina. The sequence goes on from LFYR01000047.1 coordinate 218,114, forward strand.
TTTCTTACAAGAAATGACGTCGCAAAGTTTGAAAACCGGGAAGAAGAAATCCAAAGAAACGAATAGAGACGTCGATGACCTTAAGGAAATCAACCTTAGTTCATAGCAGGAAGAACTTATTTCCTTGATTGCAAAAGGAAAGTCGGTTTTTATTACCGGGTCTGCGGGTACGGGTAAGAGTTTTCTTCTGCGACATACCGTCTCCACACTTAGACACATTCATCCTCCCAACTCTGTTTTCGTGACGGCTTCCACGGGTGTGGCTATGTGTGTTGTTGGCGGACAGACCTTTTTCTCCTTCGCAGGTGTTGGTTTAGGGAAAGGGACGAAGAATGAACTATTATCTTTTGTATTGAAAAGTAATAAAGCAGTTGACCGGTGGAAGAGAGCGAAGGCGTTTGTCATCGATGAGATCAGCATGATAGATGGTGAGCTGTTTGATAATTTGGAGTTTTTGGCTAGCACAATCCGGGAATCCCAAACTTTACCTTGGGGAGGGATTCAACTGATTGTTAGTGGCGATTTCTTCCAACTGTCACCCATTAATGCCCCTAATCTCCGAAATGAGTTTGCTTTCGAATCCGCTTGTTAGGAACGCACTTTGGACATCCAGATGGAACTAACTCAGGTATACCGTTAGTCTGATCCTGAGCTCATTGATTTTTTGAAAGGAATCCGACGAGGCCAGGTTGATCGTGATAACAAAAATTTTCAAAGATTTCTTCTAGGAACCACATCTGATAACGCAGGCAGTGACGAAAATGACAACGAGACCTGACTGTTTCCAAGAAATGATGACGTTAGAAGAATAAATCATAAACGGTCGAGGAGTTTAGGTGGCGAGGTGATGAGGTTTAATGCTGTTGATAAAGGTTCATTGCCATAACTCAATCAACTGAAATATCTGATTGCTCCAGATGCATTCGAAATCTACGTGGGTGCTAGGGTAATGCTTATCAAGAACACAGATCAAGCAATTGGACTCGTGAATGGTGCAACGGGTGTAGTTACAGGATTCAAATTAAGAAATTTCATGTTCTTCATGTGAAAACAACCTTAATGGTCTAGTGCTCATAGTTCTGTTCGACTTAGGAATGGAAGTGACATTGGAAGCTGAAAAATGAGACATTATGGATGGCAGTGAAGTGAAGGCATCCCGTAGGAAAATTCCTCTAATATATATTAGCGTGGGCACTCAGTGTTCACAAATGTCAAGGGCTGACTTTGGATCGTCTTACGACCTATAAGAATATGTGAAATCTAGGGTAAAAATAGAAGTTTTACCATAACACTAAGTTCAGGACCTAATTGAAATAGTAATAACTCTAAGGTTATAACATAACAGACTAAACTGTCTGTTTATAAATAACAAGGGGTTATTAGCAAATATTTCAATAAATCGTTAACTGGACCTAATTGAAATAGTAATAACTCTAAGGTTATAACATAACAGACTAAACTGTCTGTTTATAAATAACAAGGGGTTATTAGCAAATATTTCAATAAACCGTTAACTGGACTTAAGTGCAATTAAAAGAAATGAAAGGTTATTACAAAAGAATTGAAATAACCAGAAAGATGAACCAAGTTGAAAATAACCCAATTAAATAGGACCTATGTGTCATTACTAATAGTTTTATATGGTTGCAGCAATTGTTACAATTAACAACAACTAATCGGATCCGGATCCAGGCTCACAAGACCGACCCGAGACCTGATTAAATTGAGTTAGTTTAAGTTAAAGAAAATTAGTTATTAGTTAATTGTAATAGTTAGCTGTAAACTTTGTATATATGATTGGGTTGTAAACTTGATTTAATTAATTGAATTACAAGTTAATCAAAGAAAAGGATTAACGTTTTTCATATTTCCTCCCAAACTATTATTCTTTCTTTCCTCTCTCCAGCAAACGTTTTCCCCCTTTCTTGCAACCGGAAACCTAGGTGCCCATCTCCGGCGATCGTCGATTGAAAGCTCCAGAAGCTCCGACGTCGCTTCCAGGTCACCGCCCCCTCCGAAAATTAACACTTTGATCATCATTATTTCAATCATGCTCACACATAATCTCATGATTTTTTTTATTCTTTCAGCTCGGTACTTTTATTTGTCTTTTGGTATATCATTGATTATTTGAACATCTGATTCTTGACTTGTGTTTTTATTACCTTTTTTTTATCAAGTTTTCAAAAAAAGAAGAAAGAATACCAAGTCTGATTTTTCTTCTGCTTATTTCCACCATGAGAGAACTCGTGACGGTGCAAGTAGGATCCTTCGCTAACTACATTGGATCCCACTTTTGGAATTTCCAGGTAACACAGACCTCAACAAATGGGTAGTATTATTGACGTTAATGTGCTAAAATTACTCGGAAATGGCTTGTTTTTTAATTTCTAGGATGAATTACTCGGATTAGGTGAAGACCAGAATGCAGACTCACAAGTTTTCAGAAACACTGGTCTCAACATGGATGTGCTTTTTCGTGCTGGTGAAGCTTATCAAGTTTGTTATTTTTTACAGCAAGAGTTTTCTCCTTCCTTGCCTTGCCTTGTGTTTAATTAGGTTTTGATTATTTGCTTGTTTATTTTGAATTCCAAATACCTTTAGTTTTAGTTTACTTACTCAGAAGTATGGTTGTGCAGGGAAATCCTACTTACACTCCTCGTTTGGTGTCTATTGGTGCTCAAGGTGATTAAGTGTTTGATCACCTACTTTTGTTCTCAAGCAATTTGATCTGATTGTGAAATATATGTCGTCGATAATATTGAGATTAATTTCATTGTCCATTTGTCTTGGATTTTCAGTTCTTTCTTCACCATCGTAATTAAGTGTTTGATCACCTACTTTTGTTCTCAAGCAATTTGATCTGATTGTGAAATATATGTGGTCGATAGTATTGAGATTAATTTCATTGTCCATTTGTCTTGGATTTTCAGTTTTTCTTCACCATCGTGATTATTTTTGTAACAACTTTGATCTGGTTATATTCTTCTAAAATATATAAATTATATTGGAGATGTTAAAAAATTTATACACCAATCAATTTTGATGTTCACAGGGTCACTTGGTACTTTGTGCTCAACTGGTTCACTATATGATTGTCCTCCATCGCCTCACACATCAGTGGTCACTTGGTCAGCCTTTTCCTGCAATTATTCATTTTCATTGAATTGTTGTTAATTTAGCTAGTTAAGGTATTTTTTGATATGTTTGTATCAGTTAGAAAGTTTTTATTTTGAAAAGAGCGGTTAGAAACTTCTGACTTAAACCTTAATTGTCAATATTCTCTTTTTGAAATTTGAAGCTTGCTTCAATTCATGTTGTTAGGAGTGGCAGTGCTTCTAAACAAGTTGCGAAACCTCATAAAAGAAATTTATTTCTTCAAAGCCTATATGAAGAAGAGCAAGGAGGCCCATCTTCCCCAGTTGATGCTATTACAAATGATGACAAAAGACAAGTTCTAGATAAGGATATAGTAGATTGCCTAGAGAATGATATTCATTTCTGGACCGATTTCTCAAAAGTTCATTACCATCCTAGGAGTTTGTATGAATTAAACAGCTCATGGAGCGACATTCATGATTTTGATAACTACGAGATTGCACAGCAGATTACAAGTTGTCAGGGAGAAGACATGATCGATAGGTTAAGGTTTTTTACTGAAGAGTGTGATCATATTCAGGTTGTCTTTTTTCTTCCCGTCAGATTTGAACTCTTTCCTTTCAGTTATTTCATCTTCAAGGACTAGCGACTTGGTTATATTGTTTTATTTAAAAGGTTCATTACTAAAAAAGACAATTTGTTTAACGATTTTCATATTTTCCTCACATGCAGGGCTTTCAGTTTATTGTTGATGATTCAGGATGGATTTCGAGTGTAGCTGCAGATTTCATGGAGACGATAGCAGACAACTTTGGCAAGATTCCAATGCTTCTTTATTCGGCTAAAGATCCTGTTTCTTACACAAAAGCAACTAACAAGAAGCAGATAGTATCAAGATCACTCCACGAAGCTATTTCATTTTCGAGGTTATCATCATCGTGCAAATTGATTGTGCCACTTGGTCTGCCTTCTCTTAGCACAAGTACGATTTCTTAACACTACTTAACTTTAGTTTCTTAGGATCAACGTTAATCATGTTTTTTGACATTTTGGTTTTAGGTAAGCTTTCTACGTTTCTTAGCATTAATGATACAAAACCTTTCCACTCTAGTGCTGTCTATGCCGCTTCTATCCATTCTTTGAGTCTTCCATTCCGCATGGAACAAGCTGGAAGCACTTCATACTCTGATAGTATCTCCGGTGCTGTGGATATCTATGAGACTATACAGATTTTGACAGAGCAATCAAGGCAGAACATGGTAGCCATTATGGATGTAGCAATGCCAACATCACTATTAAAGGGTAGATGCATTATCTTTTATATTCTATATTGCCTTATTAAACATGCCATTAATTATTGAAGGCTTTTAAAATTTTTTTACGAAAACAAGGTGATCATATCCAAAGTTCTATCCAGAGTAGCTTCCAGTCTTTGACACCAGAGGTAGCAGAAAAATCTGAGGACCTGCAGGCTGTAGAGTCTGTAATTATTCACGGTGCCCTTCGTTCAGGTATTCATCTGTTAGAATATTGATGGAATAATGATAGCACCCTCTTAATGTGTGTGCAACAATAGAGAGAAATCATTATCTTTTTTTGTTAATTTGGGTGTTGATTTTTACATAGGTGACCACCGCCGGGCTTCAATTTCTGAAATGAAAGATGCATTTCTTGAAGGATACCGAAATCACGGATTCCATCCTCAACCCAAACCCATGTTTTGCCATCTCTCAGCAGCAACTTGTCCTCTTCCCATTCCTATATCTTTTCCATCAATTTTCTCAAGTCATATTGGTCGGCACGGGGAATTACTCGGTCCGATTAGTTCATCCCAAGATTATCTGCCAAAGGGACCCATTGAAATAGTTTCCATACCCATGTCTGCCAGACTTCGATCTACAAACGCGATACTACCATTCATTGAGAAAAGGATGGAAAATCTTAGGCGATTTGGAGTGCAGAGAGGAGCACAAGGAGCGCAATTACTAAGGAGCTGGGGTTTTGACAAAGATGAAGTAGAGGACATGGGAGAGGTGCTTTCCAAGATGATTTTATCATTGGATCCACACCTTGAAATGTCCACTGATTCCGATTAGTTTTCAGTGCCATCATATATAGTTTACTCCAATTTTGATCAGTATGAAAGTATCTCTTGTATGTGTGTCGTATTTATAAATTATATTCATACGTTTCATTTCAAAAATGGATTTTAGGCCAAGTGGGTCTTCTCGGTAATAAATAATGGCTCATGTTGGTTGACTTGTTCAGTTGCTCTCTTAACTTTTGTCTGCAGATTGCAATATTTTGCACCTTCGTCGTCATCGTCTGAGTCACCAGATTCAGTGGGGACAGTGTGATCCGTCCATGATAAATACGTGTCCTTCCTTTCCAGTTTCCACTACCACCTGTCTGCTTGCACTGAATGTCAACTTTTAAAATATGCATTTTTCTTAAGGAATATCAACTATTCTTCTTCTTATAATCTGATAATTCTCAGCTTTCCATCTGTATCTGGTCACCAGACGTCTCACCTTTCCGAATATATTGGGATTTTAGAGCTGGCGAAGGAAAGTAGTGCGGGATTCTACTGCGGAGACCTGTGGTGTTACTGTGATCTCATGGCTACCACCACTGCCAGTGCCGGAGATGCTCATCCTTTGAAACGTAGCCTCGTCTGTTTCCTTTTTTTTTCCATCTTTTAATCTCCTTTCGTTGATCATTTTTGTTCAACTAATAAGTAATAACTAATTTTGGGTTTTATCGTCTTTTTGTTTTATATCTGAAATCTGAATATCTCGTGTCTTTCATTTTATCAAGAAAAAAGCTCCTCTCTTTTTAATCATAGATCTGATTTTGGTTGGAAAAATCTCTTTTTTTTTGTTTAATTGGGATCCGAAAGATATGCATGTTCTTTTAAAGTGTGTAAGATTTTATCCATTTGAAGTGCAAAAGATTGTTTTTTTAAAAAAATTTATTTTATGTGAACGTCATTGCTTCTAGATTTATGGATGAACAAGAAATGAGTAAGAAGACGTTGTGTGGATCTGGGAAGAAATGAGTTATCCGCAATTTTGTGTGGCAGATAGAGTTTTTAGATGATATTTTCCATCTGATTTTTTCATGGTTCATATTAACCTGTTTTCGGAATAAGCTAATTTACTTTTTCTGGCTGCTACACACCTCTTCTTATGCACTTGTTTTGACTGTGTTTAGCAGCTGCTGAAGAGATGATGAGCAGTTTAAAATGGAATCATTCTTCCAACTCCAACGACACCACTCTGGTTCTGGTAGGTCTAAACCCTTCTTTTTCCAATACACTTTTTTCTCTCTACTTTTTTTTATCATAAAGAATTGAATTTCGTGTAAATGGTATAAAATTAACATGTCCTGTACTCCTCTGTTTGTAATTTTAGAAAAGTCTTGCCAAAGAGCAGCCCTCCTTGGTCGGTACCGTCGGTAGCACCAATGGGATGATAGGATTGAATCAAGAGGGTTTGGTGGCAGACCAATCCATGTATTATTACTACTCCGGATATCACTACCCAGGTCTGCATGATGTTGCCAAAAATCTTACATATTTTCCTTTAGCTTTTCTATTTTGTTATCCTTAGCTCAAATATAGGTCTACAGGTTATGGATGGAATGAACCTGCTTATATGGCCGGAGCAAACGGATCACTAGTTTACTATATGCCTGAATTTCAATCGGGATATAATTCTTACCCCACCTCACTTCAACCTGAGTCTGGGGCAATGGTAGTGGATGAAAAACATCTACGTCAGCAGCAATGTATCACAACTCCAATAGCTCTGCAAGCACAAACACTTGGAACTTCGGTATACTATCCATCTTCATTAGGTCATGCCCCAGAAGTGATGCCTGCATATGGAGAGGACACCTTTTTTTGGAATTTTAACAATGAAAAGGGCTACATGGGGGATTTGGCAATGTCAACTACAAAACCAAAATATTTATCCCAGATGCGATCTTCTAAAGCTACAACCGATTCAAAGAGATCCTTCGTAGAAGCCAAAAGACAGCGTCCAATTTTGAAGCTCCCACAGAGAGTTAGTGATGCAAATCCACCAGTAAATCTTTTGAACAAGGTAATTAAGATAAGCTTTCCAATGAAACTATTTTAAGTTTCAATTGTTCAGCAGAAATATCTAAGTTGCTGCCTCTACAAACATTTTCACTATATACACAAATTTTATAATGTTTTGTTATTAGCAGACTTCAGAAGAATTATTGCCTGTTGCCAAGTTACCCTCATGCAGCGATCAGGGGGGCGATGAACGAAACTCGGTTGACACCGATCTACTTAACGAACAGAGCCCTGATTCAACAACAGACGCCTTGATAAAAACTTCAACTTCTGAAAGCAGACGTGCTAGCATTTCAATTCCAGATCTTGAAAGCGGCAACTATGGAAGCAAGACAGCTATCTTTAGAAGGGACGACTACAATCTTTCTGATTTTCCGACAAATTATGATCAAGCTTCGTTCTTTGTTATAAAGTCATACAGTGAGGATGACATCCACAAGAGCATAAAATACAATGTTTGGGCAAGCACGCTGAATGGAAATAAAATACTTGACAGTGCTTTTCAAACTGCAGAAGAAAAAATGATGAAGGAAGAAGGCAACAATCACCACCCCATATTCCTATTTTTCTCGGTATGCTTCTCATCAGATTACAATTCTATATTTTTCATAAAATATATTAATTCGTTGATGCTTTGTTTCTTCTACATCAGGTCAACGCCAGCGGCCAATTCTGTGGAGTAGCTGAAATGATTGGCCGAGTAGATTTCAACAAGAACATGGGATTTTGGCAGCAGGACAAGTGGAATGGTTTCTTTCCAGTGAAATGGCACATCATAAAAGATGTTCCGAATCCCCAATTACGTCATATAAAACTTGAAAACAATGATTACAAGCCTGTGACCAACAGTAGAGACACACAAGAGGTATGTATGCACGAGGTATCCATTTTTTTTACTAAGTTTTAATGTAATTTTCCTTTCCTGCTTCTCTTTTTTCAGGTGAAATTAACCCAGGGCTCTGAAATGCTGAATATTTTCAAGGCTTTCTCTAACAAGACATCCATACTGGATGATTTTGGATTTTATGAAAAGAGACAAAAAGTAATGCAAGACAAGAGGACTAAGATTTGCGCCTCTCCAAAAAATCTGGTATTGCAATTTTGAGTATATTTAATTCTGATTCTTACCAGAATTAAGGCAGCGAATATGTTATATGTATTTATGTTTCTGTCATCGTATTTTCTCAGCCAAAAGAGGATGAAGAAGCTAAAGAGCCTGATAAGGTGGAACCATTGATAGCTTCTGCCTTGGGATGTTTGGAACTTAGTCCAGTGAAGAGTTTGGAACCTGTGCAGTAAAGTAAGAAAACAAGTTTGCATCGGAGGATTAAGAAGAAACTGACTATTTTCTTTTATGGTTTAAATCAGAAACTGATGGTGTTTCTATTTTACAAGCTGGTTCGGTGGTGGTATATATTATCCACAAATAAGAGGTCTGAATAGATATCTCCAGAAACAGGTCACGATGGTTAGACATCCCGTTTTCCAAGATGGTTTATTTACATGTTAGAGAAGGTGACATCAATCTAATGTTTCTCTTTGTGTTCTTGCGTTCTGAATTTTCTACCCAATTTTACGAAATTGTGTGTTGAATGTTCGTTTACTTATTTTTCTTAGGCTTCTTTTGTAGTAAGGTTGATGGAGCATTTGTTTCCATTTGATTTTCAGAGGGATATAAACTTATAAATAATATCGCACTATGTCAATTTAATTAATCTAGTTGTACTTATTTGTTTACTGAATTCAAATTTCGTGTAATTCAAAATCTCGTCTTTTTATCATTCATCGAACTCAATTTCAAAATAAAAATTAAGGGGGAAAAAAATGTTAAAAATACCTACCTAAGTAAGGTTGTAAATAGACCGAGTCTTCAGACGGCTGAACTAGATCCATGAACTTGGTCCGAGTCCGGGTCTAGTACTAAATTGTCTGGATCCGGACCCAACATTCATACTCTGTCCTGCAGATCTGATCTCTAAAGGGAAGATCTCCGACGGCACAAGCCATCCCAACGGTCCCCATGACTAAGCGAAACCAGCCACGTAGATACAGATAAAAGTCACGACAAAGCTGGAGAATGTCTTCGACATGGTACCTTGACCACTCGTTCCGAACTCCACTCCGATCAGAGTTCCCACGATTATCCGACAGACCAACATCTGAAAACCACTTTCGAGGAATAGAAACCTCCGTCCGACCTTGTCGACGGTAAGGATGGACAGGAAAGTTGAAACTACATTCACCACACCGGTGATCACTGCGGAGATCAAAGAGTTGGGTGTCTCCGGTAGGAAAATAAATCCAGACCGAGACACACCTATAAAACTAACCTATAATAAGACCTATAAACGGTACCTATAAAAAAAAAAATAAAACCTCACTAATGACTTGAATTATTTAAAATTAGTAAATTTCATATCTCACCGTTGGTTTTAAATCCAACGGACAAGCTCAAATGTGCACACAGTCAGCAGCTATATTAAACATTAATTTATTAATACATTATACAATATATATTAAAATATTTATATTTAAACCCCTAACTTATTAAAATATTAATATATTTTTTTAATAACATTGGGTCCGGGTCCAGTCAGATCTGAGTAATCTGGACTCGGACCACTAACTGACCGGGTCCGGACTCGTTGACAGCCTTACACCTGAGATAGATTTAGAGTTAAAAACAACCATCTGACTATCTTATCCTTAAAAATAAATCATATTTATGAATAAAAATTAAATCATATTTATGAATATGTCACTGCATTAAAAAACCAACAGAAATGAAAAAAAATAAAAAAAGGGCAGAAACCCCAGAGGCCCAGACCCATCCATCGACGTCTCCGATATTTGGCAGTGCTGAAATTTGGAATGATGGGGAAAAAAAAGAAATAACGGCGATAGTGGTGTCACTAGTATGGTAAGACCGACGAACAGATTTGTAATCTGGTGATGGAGGTGAAGAGACAATGGTTCTGTAAAAATTCAGTACTCTTTTCCCAATCATAGATTTCTGTAAAAAATCTTCTACCTCACAAGGAAATTGTTGGAGAAAATAAAAGTCTATCTCACAAGAAAATAATCACCGAATCATAAACCCTAAACAAACTCCTAAAATGATATAAAAAAAAAACAATATCAACACACCCATATGAGAAACCCAAACACAAAAGAATCCTAAAACGTAACCCTAAGCCGGGTATTCGAATTAAACATTTGGATAACTTAGAACAGGTATTCGGAAGGGTCATCGTAATGGGTTGCCGAATTATATCAACAGGTAAAATATAATTAACTAATGAGAGATAAATTAGGAAAAATTATTTCTTAACATGCCCTAACCATTTAATAACTAGGCCTTTTGCGTTTTGACGGCCAAATTAACCATCTTAGATGTGTAGTTTTAAAACCTTCCCCCCAAAAAGAGGATACCGTATCAATTAGTCAATTACCAAGCAAGGATCTTGGAATCACGGTGTTAATAACTAGATGTAACGTTGCAACTCGAGTCTACCGCGATTCGTTTAAATAAACGAGTCTACTCTTGGGTTTGGGTTCAGTTCGTTTAATAACCGAATATCGTCGAATAATGAACTTTTTTTACATCATTCTAAAAATAAACATTAAAAAAAATAAACATATTCATCAACCATCTTTGAAAAATAAACAATAAAAAAAATATTGTTTTATAGTCTATTTTCTTTTGTTGAGTCAATCCTTAAACATCTTTTCTTTTTGTTGATTAAAAACCAACATTAATATAATATATTAATGAAAAATTGTAAAAATATAAATAAGTTATGAAATATATAATATCAATTTATAATAAAAAATTATATAATATAAGTTTATAATATAAATATAAAATAATAAAAATGTTAAACAAACCGAACCGTTCGTCGAACATTAACCAAGGTTTGGGTTCGGTTTATTTAATTAAACGAATCTATTTTAAGGTCCGATTCGTTTAATAACCGAACCGAATCGAAACCAAACCGAACCTGAAACGAATCGAATGGTCGAATACCGAACTTTTGTTACAACACTAGCTAGATCTCCCATCCGAATGAAGAAGAAGGAAATTAACAGATCATTCAAGGTTCTTTATGTAAACTAAATAATTTTCCAAGGGATTATTATGCTATTTGCACTAAAAGTATTTTTATCTGTAAATTCTTAATCCCTCTCTTTGTTCTTTGATATCTCAAATAAAATAAAATAAATGTTAATTTATTATAATTATTAGTTATTGTCGAAATTAGTGAAATTACCAACAGATAAGACTATAAGAGGCAACTCGCAACAGTCCAAATATGAAAAATTTGGTAGATTCGCGATATAAAAATAATAATTTGCGATGTTATAAATAATAAAAGGGGTAAAGATGCAAAATAGCTTAAATAAAGTATGAGCAGGCCGCCAACACCCAACCTAAATACTGGTCGTCTAATACGAACCAATTAGAAAAGGGTAATTCGATAATTATAAATTTATCAGTGGGTATTTTGGGAATAACACGAAGCAGAAGATTAGAAGAACAAGAACAAAGATTAGAAGAAGCGAAGGCGCCTCTATTTCTACCCCCACCTGCAAACAAAGCTCCCTCCTCTCTTTCTTTCTCTTCTCCATTGCTTTCATCTCATTCTTCCTCTCTCTCATCTTTCAACACCGAGGTTCCGATTTCGTTTTCTTCGACCTGCTACTGCTGCCTTCCTTTCTCCGGTTTATGAAGAGTAGCCGCTCCGAGAGTTCAAGAGAAAACGAGAGTCACCGTCTGCGTTGGTGATGAACATGATGAGGTTTGTGCGTGTGCGCCTCTTGGTATTGTATGGTGTTTGTTACACACAGAGATCTGTAATGAACACATCTTCCATCTCCGGAGAGTATTCCTCAAAACGAACTTTACCTTTTTTTTTCACCGTCTGACTTTTTTTTTCCCTCTTCCTTCCCGTGCTTCTTCTTTTCATTTCGGTGATTTGTCCGGAGTTCTGGTGTACATGTATCATCTCCCCTCTTTTTCGGACTGGATTTTGCTGGCTTAAGGGTATATGCTTATTCCTTTTTTTAGGTTGGGTTGAATTGCAGATCCCGTCGTTTCTGGAAAATCTCGATTTGGCCGTTCGTCGGTTATTGGGGTGTTATGGTGGAATACGACTTCTTGCTAACTTTCTCTCTGTCTCTCTCGCCTTCCTGGACAGTTTGAGATCGTAAGTATTGAGGATCACTTCATTGGAGAGAGAGAGAGAAGAAGAAGAAAATACCATTGAGACCATACACGACGGAACAGCAAGATCTTATCTCCGTCGATCGATTTTTATTCTCTTGAATTTCAGTACATCGAATCCGCATCTTTCATTTACAAATCGTAAATTTTATTCTTCCTCCAAAATCAATTCGACATTTGAACCTCCTCCTAATCTCCTGTGAATTTTGTCTTTTGTGGGGTTAATTTGTACAGATCTCACGTCGATTTGGGTTTTGGGGGTTTTCTGATAAAGTAATTGTTTTGGTGTTATTCGTGTTGCAGGTACCAGAGATTAAGCCCAGAGTGTCTTCCGATATCAAATGGGAGAAAATCACATCATGCTCAAAACTCCTCCTTAAGACCAACATCTATTACCTCCAGCAGCAGCACCCATCACCACCATCACCATCACAACCAAAATATCTACGGAAGTTCGTCAAGAAACGGAAACAGCATCTTCGATAACACAAAATCATCTCAACGTTTCAGACCATCGCCGTCCATATTACCTACTCCTCCAGTGCGACACTTGCCCCAATCTGTCCGAATCCCCATCCTTCCAGATCCGACAAACCATAGCCATCACGAAGGTAATGGCGTGAGCAGATGCGAGACTAGTGGTTCTCCGAATCTTCTTCAGTGGGGCCACAATAAGAAATCTCGTGGTTCAAGAGCCGAAAACCGTTATGTTGTCGGTGATGATTCGTCGGCGTCTTCCGCATCAAAGATTCAACGGCGGTCGATTACTGGAATGTTGGATAGACATCCTTCCCACAACAACAACAACAACAACAACAATAACATACGAGGTTCTAATCTCCGTTCCTGCAACACTGTCTCCCGCGATTCGTTCCCCGACGCCTCTGCCAACAGGTTCCTTTCCTCAACCTCATGCGATCTCTTATCTTCTTTCCCTCTTTTTATTTTTATTTTTATTTTTATTTTTATTTTTATTTTTATTTTTATTTTTATTTGATTTGTTTTGTTTATTTCTATAATCTATATATTTCTAAGATTGATTTGTTTTTTTTTATATATATACTAGTTTGCCCCTCATGCATAATAAGTGGTGCGTAGGTGACCTGTCTGGTGGGTGGTTGTTTGTTTGAAATATTGTTATTAATATTAATATTATTATGTTTAATTAATTGATTAATCTCATCAAAGTTAACGACAGCATACCAACCGTCTGATCACATTCATAGCATCTCAATCTGAATCCTGATTCCTAAATGATGACCTGAAAACAGTGGTCTGGATTTAATTGTGTTTTTTCTGGTAAATGAACCGTGTGCGTGGATTGTGTATTTAAATATTTATGTTTTAGTTGTTTTATACGGAAAAAATATCGGTGAATTTTATTATTAATTACTAATTGTTGTATTTTTCTATCTTTTAGTGTTAATAAATTAGTTATGATTAAATAAATAGCATTTGTAAATAACCCATCTGTTTCCAGTGTGACCATTTTTAAAGGAAAAAAACATTAAAAAAAAATGAAACCCGAGAGTCAAAATCTGGGATTTTAATTTTTTTCTTCTCCATGATCAGCAGGAAGGCAGAGGAGGGGCAGCAACCTGGCAAAGGACCACCTGTTCGGTCAGAGAAGCGACATCACCATCATCCTCATCCAAAACCTACAGAAGAGAAGGAAAAGGAGAAGATGCAGAAACAGTGTTCGACCACAAGTCATTACCAGCAGAATCAACATCCTTTCTCGGCATCTGGTGATGTCTTGAAACGTTCTTGCGTGGCTTCATCTGAGAAAGAGGTTGCCGGAAGCGGCATGGCATGTGGTGCATCAGAGAAGTTAAATCTCGAATTATTCGAGTGGCCAAGGATCTACCTTTCTTTATCACGAAAGGAGAAGGAAGATGATTTTCTTATCATGAAAGGTACAAAACTTTCACAACGACCCAAGAAGAGACCTAAGAATATAGACAGAACTCTTCAGGTATATTTGTATTATTTCTTGTCATGTAGCGTTGTTTTCCCATTTCTATTTATTTATGAATCTAATTTTGTTCTCTGTGTTTGCTCTTTTTTCTCTCTTCTCTTTTCCTTTCGGTGGTGCTATACTATACTATATTACTATAGTATTGTTATCCAGGCACTTGGCTGTCTGATCTCACAAGAAGCCGGTATGAAGTCAGAGAAAAGAAATGCGTGAAAAAGGTAATTGATTAAACAAAAAATCAATTCATTAATAAGTAATTCGAAAGAAAGATATCGCTCTCACGGCGTTTCAATTTCTGTACAGCTGTTATTTCCTTCACGCCTTAATATTTAGTTAGCTGTCTGCCATAATTCATAAAGACATAATCCCTTATTGCCTCACGACTTACCCTAGTGGAGTTGTGATAAAATTAATATTATTATTATTGATGATAAGTGAATAAGTGAATGATAAGGTTGGGTTGGATGTTGTGCAGAAAAAAAGAGGTCTGAAGGGGATGGAGAACATGGACAGTGATTCTGACTGAGAAAATAGATGAGGGCCAAGTGTCAAGTTGACCACTGTAGACAACGCGCAACGACGAAGAAGAAGAATTATAGTGAGGGTCTAGTTGTTTTTATAATGATAACAAGCTCAAGCTTTGTAATATTTTTTGGGAGGGCTTAGCTTTGTGATCAATTCCATGTATCTTGATTCCTTACTTTGGTAAATCCATGTGTTGTTTATATGCAAAATTGGTGGCTCAATTGTTTTGTTTTTTAAATCGTATTTTAATCGTGCACTACATTATTATTCATTAGGCTCGATTACTTGCTTATTTAAGAAGTTTGTTGAGATCATGTTAGGTGTGGGTTGACAGATGTTTTGTGTGCGAACCACAATGATTAATGAGTAGATAGATATCAGTTTCTGTGAATATGATTATATGAGTATTAACTAGGGGTGAGCACCCGTTTGGGTCCCACATACCTGTCTGCTCCGGCTATAAAATAGGGCGAGTCCAAGTCGGTCAAATGGAAATTTTCACATGGACCCAGGGGTTTGTTGTGGGTCCAAGTTTTGTTCACCCTAACTCCGAACCATCTCGTATTTACTCCTAGTATTAACTATTGAGCAGGAACATCTTTTTTCAGTTTTCCTGCAAGGGTTTGGCCTAGGTGTTGCTTATGTATGGATTAACTTAGAGCATATAATAATAATATTCTCAAGTCAACAAACTAAGAGTGGACATGCATGTTGGGTACCGGTTTAGGTGGATATATATTTTCACCCATTGCATTCTATTTGAATCATCCACACCCGATTTTTTTGGGTTGGGTTCGAATAAAACACTAAAGATCCAAACCAAATCCGATTCAATTAAAACTGATAAAATGGAAAAAAATAAACTGATATTTTATAATGAATAATTATCAGGATGTCAATATACGTTAAATTAATATAGACCTTACGATTTTCATCTATCGGACATAATTAAACTATTCACAATCAAATGTATTACGTACGACGTTCGGTTTAGATCTCGAGATTCCACATGACAAAGTACAACATCCGCAAAAGACATCCTTCTACATGATGTACAAAATTAAATATCACTTCATTCTTTACATCTGAAATCCCCATTAATTTTTATCTCAAATATAATCAAATATTAATTATAACCATTTTTAACTTATATCTTTACTCAATAACCATCATGACTCAACTAATGCTCTACAACTGTTGTTACTCCACGTATATGGTCAAAGTCAGATAAAGTGTTTAGATTACAAATCTATAAATGAAGCGTCAGTTGTTGTAATATAGGCACATTAAGAAAATAACAAAGTAAGTTTGTTTAGTCTTATATGGTATCTGACGCTTAGGTGGAGTATCACCGGAGGAATCGATGTACTCATGACTACCGAGGCAAACTCTTCCGCTGCAAATTCAGGTCGCAGTTTGCAGCGGCGAATCCAGAATTTTTTTTTACGGGAGGCTAATTTTAAATCATTTAACCAAATTCAATTTTTTTTTCAATCCAATTGTTCTCGACGAGATGTCATATTTTGGTTCTGATACATAATATCATCATCACTAATACTAAAAAATAAATCTTTTTCAACATATGTCATTAAAATATCATAAACAGAAAACGACGTCTTTTGAAATGCTATATTCAATCCATAATTCATATTTGTCAAATCACGATACACAAAATCTTTTAGATTAATTTTTAATCTTCTTCAATGGAAATTCATGCTGACGTAGTTGGCAAGGTTTCTTTTGCAAATAATATCTTCTTATTTGATCTCAGTCATTTGGATGGTAGTCATTTATCTTCTAGTGCATCTCTAGATGATTGTGGATTGGATGTTGGAGTTAAAATTGGTTGATTTATTCTAGATATTTTGATCATAAATTTATCCATTTATTATCTATGTAAAAAAAGATCTAAATTAATAACAAATTTAACAATAAAGAATGTGGATAAAAAAATACCTTTATTCTTTTTCTTTCTATGGAGTTATGGACACGAACTCACGAGAAGTGGAGAAAAAAAGTCAAAAATTAAATGAATGGTGTGTAGATGGAGAAGGAGGAGAAAAGAACGAAATTTTTAAATCTCTACATTCACCGCTGGCAGTTTGGCCGATCCTGCTTCCACACTTCTTTCAACGATGAAGATGGTTATTAAGCCTATCAAATACGTACTCCTGAAAAAGGATAACTATTTTTCTTGGGAGGCGTAATTCTTCGCTATGCTACGTGGATTTCGCCTAATGGAGTGTGTCTGAGGGGAAGTGGACCTCTCATCGTCGTCTGCCAATCAATAGGATCAACTGATTCTTAACTGGATTCTGACGGGGATATCTACGGCGATCCTTCCTCAAGTAGCGGCATACAAGACGTCCTCCGGAATGTGGTCTTGCCTATAGAGACTGTACAGACTTATCAGCTGCATATCCGTTTGCAATTACAGTCGATACACAAAGGGGGAATGATGATGGACAAATACATTTCAAAGGTGTCCGTTCTTAAGGATATATTAGGTGCGACCGGTGAGACGCTCAACCTTCGTTACCACGATTACGATCGACACGTTTCGATCTGACTCTCACATTTGCTGAATTCAGGGAACTTCTGATGGATCATGACATAAGATTGAAAAAGAATAGAAAATCGAATCCGACGACGGTAAATGTGGCAGTAACACCAGGGTCTCACCATGGTGGAATCGGCGGAAACAAATAATTTGAAATCAAGTATCAAATCTGTTCGCGCAAGGGACACGATGCGGCTAACTGCTACAATAGGCTCAATATTACCAGGTTCTCGTCGTCTCATGGAAGGACGCTTTCTCCTCTTGGGCATAATGGGAGTAATCGTGGAACACCGCCTTTGGTCAATACTGTTACAACGTCGGACGTGATGACGATGTGGTATCCCGATTCCGGGGCCACATCACATATATATCACGGCGTCGCAATCGAACATTCAACAGCCACGGCCATATCACTGTAACAATCTCATCTATACTGCCGATGTGAGTCCTCTGCTGATAATCCAATCCGGTAGAAGCATTGTTCATACGAATTCATCCCCATCTCGTTCGCTTATTCTCCAACTCCAAGATCTTCTTCTTGTTCCTTCATCATCGAGAAATTTGCTATCAGTCAATCGTTTATGTATTGATAACACGGTTTATCTTCGTTTTGATTCACAGAAAGTATTGGTGAAGGACTTGGCTACTGATGAAATTCTACTGGAAGGACGAGCAAACGGAGGTTTGTATGAGCTACCCCTGGGGTTGAGTTTCAGAAAATATTGGGTCAATTTGTGCGAAAAGCTCTCACACTATATTAACATTGCCGTTTAAGGGCATTTGAATTCGTCGTATATGTCAATTTTAGAAAAACAGGGTTTAATAAAATCAGCACCAAAAATTTATCAATTGTGTCATTCTTGTAAACTCGGAAAATCGCATGCTTTGATTCATTCGACTCGAACGATCTATAAACCATTATCTACTCGGAAAACGATCTACAACTTGTATTCTCTGATATATGGGGACCAGTTCCGATACCATCGTTTGAGGAATATAATTATTACATTAATTTCGTCGATGCCGGAAGTAATTTCAATTGGGTTTATCTAGTTGTTCGGAAAAACGAGTTGTATTAGGTGTTTGATAAATTTCGATCTTGGGCAAAAAGACAATGTACCACAAAAATTCATGCAATACAGACGGACAATGCCAAGGAGTATCAGAAGTTAGGGAAGCATCTGGCCAAGCTGGGAATTAGTCACAGGATGGCCGCACCTTACTCTCATCAGCAGATGGGTTTCGTGGAACGCCGACATCGTCATTTGGTAGATACCACGGTCACAATGCTACGTCATAGTGATCTATTGAATGAATTATGGGATTATGGGGTGTTAACAACGTGCTACTTATATAATAGGAATCTCACACCATTACTGAACGGAAAATCACCGCTGAACGTACTGCTGGGAAGAACTCCAGAGTATACAAAATTCAGGGTATTCGGTAGTCTATGCTTTCCATGTCTTAGACCATATCGAAGCGGAAAATTAGACTTCAAATCTTCGCAATGTATTTTTGTAGGCTACTCGATGGCTCAAGACTGTTATTTGTGTCTGGAGCCGGCAAGCCAGAGAGTGTTTGCGCGGGATGTGGTATTTGACGAGGAGAAATTTTCAATGAATTTCAAATTATTTGGGGGTTGCGACAACAGTGGGTGGTCCAAATTACAAGCAGAACATTCAAGTGTTGACCACTCAAAATCAGTACCGCCTCCGATCGTCCAAGCATCAGACCTAATTAATGAAGAAAGGGGCGAACCTGTGGTCAGCCATTCAATCAGACCTAATTCGATCAGAAACCAATCAGACGAGCACAGTCCGACTATCGACGCACTCGACCCGATTACCAGTACATCTGAGTTGCCGACAGTACTGGGTTCAGTCATGGATGATCTGCCGACGATTGAGGAACTATTCGAAGAAGAAGAAGAATCAAGAGAGCCAACAGCTGGAAACGAATCAATTGACAGTTGTGAGGATCTCGTGGAAAATCCGGCTCTTCCATCGGCAATAGCTACAAGGGGATCTCACGGAATTTACAAACCTAATCCGAGATACGTTCTAATGGCGACAGAAATTCCGATCAGTCAAATCGGCATTAGCAATTCCACAATGGAAGTGTCAAAAACTAGTTTAACCAAGTTTATTTTAAGAAAACTCAGCAGAAACTTCAAACAGAAATTAACTGAATTATGAACATACCGTGAATATTAACTTGATTGAAGCAAAACGTATTGTTCAGAATTTAATCACAAGAAAACTGAAATTATAACATGGCCACTACAGAGTTTTACTATAATACTAACTGAATATTTTTGCACAAGGGAACAACTGAATATTGTGAGTATCTAAGTAAGAATTGGTTTATTTACTGGAACAAAACTAATTCAGCAAAACAGAAAATGAATACAAAAGAACTAACAGAAACTTTTACTGAAATGGATTGATGAATAACAAACTGAATTAAAGAAATTGAAACAGAAAAGTGTATTAACTAAACTAAAGAAAATGGAATATGACAGAATTCAATTTGTTCATATCTGATGGAGAAATGCACATCAATACAATTACATAACATGAATTTTAAGAAATGATTTGATTTCGAGATTAAAACAGGAAATTGAAACAGGAACTTGACGAAATTGAACTTGATTGGAAAAAACTGGAATCGATACCTAAAAAAGATGAACAACAAACAAGAAATTACCGGATGAAAACGAAGAAGGATCCAAGAACTGAGAATGATTGAGAAGAGCAGAAAACTGAAACTCACAAATGAAAAAGAACTTTTTTCCGCCATCTTTGCCTCTATATATATACCTTCGTTATTTGTTATACTTGATTCAATTTAAATGGATCCACCACTGTTATCGGATCCGGGTCATTATCCCAATTTTAAATCTGAATTAGGCGGCTAAGCTAACCCTTTATCTTGGTGACTACTCCTTCTTTATGTTTTACAGGAAGGAGGCCGTGATCCATGAATTTGAGGCTCTTAAAGCTAACAAGACTTGGATTCTAGTGCCTCAAAGCACATAAGATAATGTTATTAATAAAAAATAGGTATTGAAGTTGAAGGAGAATGTTTCAGTTGAACAGTTCAAGCCGAGGCTGGTGACAAATGGAACACACAGGTTCATGGCTTAGATTATTTGAACACTTTTAGTCCGGTGGTTCGACCATTGTCAATACGGCTTGTGCTAATGCTGTCAATTCCGCGTGGATGGAAATTACATCAGGTAGATATATTTCCAACGCCTTCTTTTTTCACGACAATCTGGAAAAACGAATAATAATCTCTCAACCGTATGGTTTTGTCGACGCTCGCTCTCCCGATCACGTATGTCGTCTTCGAAAGTCCCGACTTAAAAAGTCACCTGGTTTGAGAGGTTGAGATTACAATTTAATTTTATTCTGATTGTTAAAAAATTTATGGCTGAACTATTTTTATGACATGACAATTTTTTATCACATCGTTCATCATCGTTGATAAAAATAGCAAATTACACAAAATTTGTATGTAACGCAATTACGTAACGTAAGTGACGTAAATTATAAAAAAAAGAAAAAACTTTATTGAATATTTGAACCTTTTAAGGGTGCATGTGTTAATCTTCCACACGTTTCTCATGAAGCATTGGAAATTTGGAGCCCAATTGAATTGATCCACTCACCTTTTAAAAGTCTTTTTGCCG
Source organism: Zostera marina (assembly GCA_001185155.1). Classification (NCBI taxonomy): domain Eukaryota; kingdom Viridiplantae; phylum Streptophyta; class Magnoliopsida; order Alismatales; family Zosteraceae; genus Zostera; species Zostera marina. The sequence continues at coordinate 239,302 of LFYR01000047.1, forward strand.
TCCTTACTATACAAGGAGAATTTCCGTTCGCGCTTCTTTTTCTTCTTCCTCCGTTTGCCCTAATTTCATCGGGTAAACTCACTCACTAACTAACACTTAGCTCTCTGGTTCGAGGATTTTAGGGGGTTTTACATCTGTAATTATTGTCGAATCGTAGGTTGCGATTGTTTCCCTCTTCCTTAGGGTTTAATCAGTTTGCTCTTGTTGTCGTCACTTATCGTTCGTTTTGTTTGTCTTTTTTTGCAGCTTAATTTTGGGGGTTCTGTATATTTTTTGATTTTTAAGAGTTTATTTCCTAAGGTTGCGTTAGCACTTAGCACAGGCAAAATAAGTATTTAGGGGAAGTCAAATCAGGAGTTTCGCTATAATAGTAACCTGCACGCTGTTTATGAGTCTTGTTCATGTTTTATACACTTTTTTTTTCAAATTTAGATTCTCCGTTTTTTTGGTATTTGGTGGATTCGCTCTCTGTTTATTAAAATCATCCTTTACCTTTGAGTGTAATCTCTGGCTGTTATCTGTATCATTGTGTGTCACTGTGCCATCTTGTGATATGATTCTTTTCTTTTTTTAGATGGCATCCAAACCACTTACAGCTGAATCTATTGCTTTAACAGAGAAGAAAATGGAGATGTCTTTAGGTAATATAACTTTTAAGTCACTCTTTTAGTGTATCTTTAAAAACGTGAAAGATATGAAGCTAATCATCTTTTGCGTTGGTTTATTCTTCAGAAAATATTCATGTATTTTTTTTCTTGCAGATGACATTATTAAAATGGCAAAGAATGTTGGAACCAAAGGGAAAAAGACAACCAGAGTTTCGGTAAATTCATCTTAACTTAAATAGTTGAAGCTGAAGAAATTATGATTTTATGGTGGCTTAGAAGATTTAATATTTTTGCAGAATAAAAAAAGTCAAGGATTTAAGAATGGTGGTCGTTCTCAAGCAAAAGTTAAAAATTTCTTGGATTCTAGATCATCTATTAGGCAGGTACAAAATAATGAAACATTGGACTATATTTTCTATGTTAATATAATAATCTCAGTTTCTCACTATGAATGTGTAATTGTGTATATATTCTATTTTATGCTGTTTTTGACTTTTATATTCAGGGTGCTCTTGCAAAGAGAAGAACAAACACACCTGGAACTCATTTTTCAATTACCACAGAAGTTGCTAGGAGGGCTGCCAATGTACCGATTCTAAATGGAGGAGTTAACTCATACAAACAAAGGTATTACGTATTAGTTAATTGAGTTTTAATGTTATTTACATCACTGGTTTGTTTTCTTATAAAATAAGGTCTTAAAAAAATTATATTCCACCTAATGTTATATTTTTTCCTAAGTAACCATGGTTTTTTCTGCTCAAAAATCTGTATTTGTTTATGCTTCTGATCTAATATTATTCATAAGATAATTTCTTCAAGCTGCAACCTTCTTTATTTGATTGACAATGAATTGAAATCTTCTTAGTTCTTGACAATGACCATCTGTTGAGATCTGATATATTCATTATATTTTCTGCATATCTCCTTCTTCTGCCGTATTCATTAAGTGTCTAAGAGAGGTATTTGCTTATATGTTAGGAAGGAGTGCATTCTTAAGTGAACTACTTATTTGCTTCTTATTTCCACCAGCTAAATGGTCAATCAGTTGGTTCATAGATGTTTCTCACTCTCTTCTAACAACAAGGTGTAGTAGTATGAGACATAGTTTTGGATTAATATGTGTGTATGATACGTCTTTCACAAGGTTTCTGATTGGATTTGAAATTGATTCAGCCATCATGTTTGTACCCAAGGGTCCTAACTTCTAACTTGTGTTTGTTGTTAATGGGAAGCTGATTTTATCTCTGACACAATGTGACAATTCCCAGATTTGATAATGTTCAGGATCTGCTCTGCATGTATCTTTGTTCTGTATATCCATTTTATATTTTAGCTTCTTAACTTCAGAAAGTTATGGCAATTCCATGATGGCACTATGGTAGTGTTGAAGTAGGCAGTCAACAGCTTGCATTTGAAATATTGCTCTAATATCAAACCTTAAAAACTTCTTTGGAACGTTAAATGTTATGTCCACAATTCCATGGGATGAAATCTGTATGACTATAACAATTAGTTATAGCTGTAAGATGATTAACATTGCCTGTTACAAAATGATGTTTGTAATAACATTTTTCAGCAGAGAAAAATTCAAGCAGCGAAGTTTCATTATGTCTGTTGGTGTTGTTACATATCTTGTGAAGTTGGTACTCTCAAATGTGACTGTTAAAAGAGAAAAAATACTTTAAAGTTTAAACCTTTTCAGCGAGTATTTTTTTCTGGTGTCAAGTGACTGTAATTTTGGATTCTCCATTCTAGAGGGAAAAGTTCTTGCCTATCAGTTTATTTTCATTGTGGCCATGCTTTGGAATAAAGAGAAAATTAACCGAAACAGATGGTTATCTGATAGATGGCATAAGATAATAACAATGGTTACTCTCGAATCAATGACATTTTAGTGGGAACATGAAATCAGTATGTCCATATGCCAAAATACTGGACATTTTTCATCAAGCACGTTGCATTATTTAATGTTAAATTCTGGATTTTTGTTATAATAATACATGCCAATAATATTCTGGATTTTTATGGAATTTTTGAAAACTTAAGATGATTAATCTTTAGCGCACTGTAGCATCGATTTTCTATATCAATCCGTGCAAATTTAGAAGACGACAGATTTTTTCTCAACAGTTTATTACAATGTTACTTACAGACATTTTGCACTAAAAATGGGTAAGTTCATTTGAAACTTACTACTAGGTTATGTACATGGTCCATAACAATGGTATTAAGTTGAGTATAGTTTTTAATTTCTCTTGCAAATTCAACTTATTTGTAATTGTGAGCCATTTCGAAATTGAAAGACTTAATTGTATAATTATGTCTTCTCCATTGTAGATTTGCACCAGTAAAAAGGAATGTCCCTGTTGGAAAAGCTTCTAATCAGGTATATTGATAAAGTTAAAATTTCATTAGGAATGAAAGGTGCTTTGCTCAATAGTATCGTTTATATTTAGTGTTGAATCTTTTGATTACTTGATATCTGGCTTATTAGCCAATGATTTTGCAATAAGTTACTGCAACTTGTTTGATGATCATTTAAATTATAAGCTCTGCTGTATTATGAGATCTACAGGTCATTTTTAATTTTGTTTCAGACATAATACGAAACCCTTGTACTCTATAATTTTTTGTACAAAATTTCCATTGCTTTTTTTGTCATTAAGCTTGTACTAAGTTTTTGTCTATTTCCAAGGCATAACTTAGTTGCACTTTTTTCAGAACACAAGTTTAGTTTTGACAACATAGCATTAAATCGTCCCTAATGTAATAATTAGGTTGATATAGGTGCTCTTTTCCTCTTTCTTTTACCTGTACAGATATTTCTATTTTGTCTAAGTATTTAATTATTTTTAATCCATTATCAGTATTTATTGTCGTCTTTCCGCTCTTGAAAATTTCTAATTATGAAGTATTGTTTTGTATTTTTTACCTTCTCTCCCTTGTTTCTACTTGATAATTTTTCAATTCCTAAATGTTTCCAGAGCATATATAAAAGTAAATATGGTTTTCGTCTGAGTTAATTAATTGTCATAAAAAAATACTGATAGGAGAGTGTCATTAAAAATGAGTTTATATTTTTACGGATTGATTAAGGCCTAAGTGGCTACTGGCTAGGTTTGAGAGGATGATGAATTGTGTCACTGTGTTCTTCATGGGTTTCTGGTTAACTAGCTTATTTTTAACTTAATAAAATAATCTTTGCATTAATATCTGGCTAATGAGTCTGTCATTTCCATCTTGATCGATGTCTCTTATGTTGATAATTATAATTAATTGAAACTGCAGGATATGACATTCCCCAGACAAAGGCAAACATTGGATGCTAGGTTCTCTGTCATGAAAGAACAGAGAATGAAAGTGACGGCACAGCAGGTGCCCCATGGTGGTTTCAATGTAAATGCATTAAGACGTCGTGGACAACAGCAACACCGTCAGCAGCAGCAGCAACAGCAGCAGAGAGGAGGTAGGGTCACAGTTGCTCCAGGATTTGCTGGCCGTCGTTTTGGTAATTAAATAGTAAATAGGACGGATGTTGGTTGCTTTGTTCCACTTTAGTTTCCACATTTGGGCATTTCTTTGTCTAGATATATATATGTACCTACACATCTCTAGTATTATGATCATGTGAGCTGTAGTGTCGAATGTGAATCACATCTTTATGCCTTATCAGCCAGCAATGCTAACCCGGTTTGTTTACACAATTTATTTGTGTGTGTGTTTTTATTACAAAATCTTACGCATGGAATGAATTCTTGGCTGCTGCATGATCTCGTCTTCTTGTTATTTTTGGTTTCTTGTGGTGTTGTAAATTGTTTAGCGAAATTGATCGCGTCACAGAATATATTGATGATTCTTGTCCTGTTCACTGTCCAGGAGGTAAACTGACGAATTGAAACTTGACAAATTTATTTATTTCATGGGGAAATGGTAAAACAAAACATAGTGATGGGTGATGATGGTAAAATAATACGAGGCATTGGAAAGTGGAAGCAACAGAGTACAGACAGGTACACATTTGATAATGTCACCTAGATTTAACATTTACTTACTAGTTATTGCGTACTTAACCATATAGATATTTACATTCCGCATTCCGAACGAACTCTTTGTTTTTGACCTGGATTATTTGAAAACCTTGCATTCTTCTGTTCTTGCAAACCTTCCACGCACCCTCGGTTGGTTGTCTGCTAATGCCTTCCTGCAAGCATACTGCATTCAAACCCAAAAGTCAATTCGCGATGATATAAATAAATAAAGGAGTCAGTGATTGAGGAAGAAGATGTTGTCACCTTAATCTTTCTGCCAAAATTCCTCTGCATTTTCTTCTCCCTGTACCTTGAAAGCTTCTGTCTTCTTTCTTCCATCTTGTAATCGTCGACTGTCAACATGCGATCGAACTGTGGTCGAAGGATATTAGCATTGAAGGTCATTTCCACTGTGGTTTTCCCATTTCCAAGCGTCTGCAATAAATAAAAATATGATTCTTTGTGGCTTTATTTCATAACGAAAGAAAGAAAGAAAGATCGTTACCAACCTTGATGTCTCCTTCGCTGTATGCTCTTCGCAGCCTAAAGGCAGCTCCTACGTCCATTTCCTGGAAATCAACAAAGTTCGGACTCTTAGTTCCTCCTCCTCCATTGGTGGTCGCCAAACATTGATGACTTACACTCTTCTGCAATGGCACCTCCACTGTGTCCAAAATATCGACGGGTCGATGATGATCTTCGCCCATGTCAAGTGCAGGGAATTTAATATCGGCTAGTTCCGGGAAGGTATCTTCAATGACCGTGCTTTCTAACAGATCTTTCTTGCAGTCGTAATAAACATCGCTGAACAGTAGATGATCAGTGGTTTCTATGTGATTTCTCCCTCCACTGGGAGTGTGAGTGAGTGTGTGATCATCATTTCTACTTTGATTTTGATCTTCACCACAAGATATCATAGATAAGGCGGTAGTCAATGGATTGAGCATTGGTAATATACGTTCTTCCAACACCGGTTCCGGAGCTTTGAATAGATCTCCTTCTGCTCCAAGATCGTAGTCTGATATTGAATGGCTCTGTCCCACCAGATTTCCCTTCCAAATTAAAAAAAAATACCACCATTGTCAATACCAATTTTTCATTATCATCAACACAGTTTTCTCATAATTCATATTTAACCAGAGTCCACACAGAGTTATTTTTTCTCTACAAGTTAGTTAGTGAGTTGGCGGGATGAAAATTTATAGTAAAAACAAAACCAATGCCTACCGAAATTACTGGTATGCATGTGAAGAAACCCAGAAACAGAACAGGCCAAAATTCCAGGTCTAAAAACCTGACTTTACTAATAATTCTACAGAATGAACAAAAAGACAGTTATTATTCTTCTTCCTTTTCCTCCTCCTCCTCCTCCTCCTTCTCCTCCTCCTCCTCCTCTTCTTCTTCTTCTGAGAAAAGTAGCTGAGGACTCTTGTTTTGATTCTCAGATATAAAATATAACAGGGAGAAGAGGGGGCTTGATATATAGCAGTTAACAACAGGAATTAAAATAAATTACCTCAGGAGAAGTAATTACGGGGAGGTGTGGCTCTGTGCCGTAGTAGTAGTAGCTGTTGCAGTACTGATCATCATCAAAAGAGATGTTGTTTTCAGTACGGTAGTGAAGAAGAGAGTCTAGGTCCGGTGAGTGAGGATTATGGTGTTGCTGATGGTGGTTTCCTCCTTCAATCATGAAACCACCTAAACACAACTCTTGCAAGAACGGAAACATGAGTTCTGTTTCCCCTGCAGCCATTACTCGGTGTTGTCTAACGTGAATGAAACAAATTTGTGAATGAAGAAGAAAGATGAGGAGATGGAAGAAGAAAGAAAGAAAGAAAGTAAGTAAGTAAGAAAGAGATGGAAAAGGAGAGCTAGCTAGCTAGAGATCAAGTGGGAGTGGGGAGTGCCCACTTGTGTGTATAAAGAAGGGAGATGTGGTGATGTGTATGGTGTTTATATAAAAGAAGGAGGTAGATATGAGGTGACAAAGTGCATGACAACAACAGGCACTTAAATTATTGACTAAACAACAAAAAACTCGTTCTTTCTTTCTCTTCTCCTGTTATAATTTTCACCTCTTACTTCTTCCTCCTTCTCAAGACTTGTTGTGAGGTCAGGGATGTCATCAGATTCCATCTTACACGAGGACACTCCAATAGGCGGCACGGCACAATGGCACCGGGCATCTCTTCTATTTCTATTTTGCATTTAACTGTGTCATAAAATTGTTTTTTTCCACATGTTAGGCACCTCACTACCTCCATTACTGTCAACTAGACTCCATTGTTTTTTTTAAAAGAGACCTGGTAGCTGGTGCTCTCACTCTATTACATGGTTTTTACTGCTCTGGTTTTAATTTCTGATATTAAAAATACAATATACATGACAATGACAACATCAACAAGATGTTGCCATTTTTGACAAATAATGTTTTTTTTTTGTAACTAGTGATGTGATGTATTGAAAAATACAAAAATAAGGTAGAAAACTATTCTTATTTTGATAAATATTACTTACCATCTATTTTTAATGTTCTATGTGATAGATTCTGTCTTTCGCTCAAATCAAAATTTAAAATATGTAATCGATAAGCTCACAAAAAACATCAATTAGAGGTGTTTATTAGAAGTTGACACTATTAATGGTTTGCTATTGAGAATCTTTTTTATTTTAATTTGAAATAAATACATAACGTCTTGCCAAATCAATTATTAAAGTAAATTAAGTTGGATTGAAAAATACAAATGATTAGATAATGTTTATAAGATTATCTTTCAAGAAAATAGCCAAAAAAAATACTAAAAAGTTGTGTTTATAATTTATATGAGATGATCACCTGTTATGTTAAATGAAATTATATATATCGTTTATCAATTCCAATTTAATTACCCATTGGATAATTTATCAAGATAAAATTCGTGACTGGACGGGCTCTATCAGGCTCATCCCATTGCATTGTGATTGTTCATTTATAATCCAAAGGTCATCACACTAATGACAAATCCTCTTAAAATTAAAATGAGTTAAATGACGCAATTAGATTTCATATAATTCATCCTAATCTCACTAAATTATTCCACGTGAATTTGTACCTGTTGGAAAGTACAATTGATGAATATTTTATAGTTTAAAAAAAAAAAACAACATAAAAATCACTCCTTCCATTTTTGGTTCATATTTGCTGGACACACTTGCCATGATATTCCATTTAAGACTTGATATGTTTTAAATGGTGTCATTAGTCACTAACTGATCATACTAACTATTAAATTCATTTCAAACAGCCAAACTCTCTATGTTTTTTTTCTTTTTTAATAAAACTGTAGATTTTTATTGTCAGAAATCAAATTAAATAAGAAAATATGATCGCAATAATTCTGTATGATTCATAATCCAATATTAATATGAAGTTATTAATTTTATAAATGATGAATTGGATGCATTTACTTGAATAGAAAGAACCCCCAAAAGGAATGGTTATTAATTTTATATGGCAAAAGTTTCAGAACAGTGATCGATTGTATCGAAGTTATATATATAGATGGATATAATTAATTCTAGCTAGCTTCTTGAATCTCCCCACAAATTTGTAATTTCATATAGATGAATAAGATGATGTAATTGATATAATGAACAAGTAGATGCCTGCTAGATCGATCTTGGAAAAACAATAGGGATCTTATATATATATATTCTGTATTATATTCCTTTCTCTTTATTATTATTATTATTATCACTCCCACAGTCCCAGAGTCATTCCAGTCCCAATTATGTATACTTTTTGTATTGTTTGTTGACGAACATAGATGGACCCAATCCCCCTCCAATATCTGTTGTCTGATTACTGTTTATGTCCACTGCCCACTTGACAGATTAATTCAGATTCCCTTTGTCTTTTTTCTTGCTCATTGCAGTTTACAGTTTACACACATTACATCAATTATTAAATGCCACCACTCCTGTCTTATTCTAAGAACCTCAGGTTGGTCAGACAACTTATTCATCACTCACAGTTTCAGTTTGCTAATAAGATTAGTAGTTCCTCAAGATAAGTTTCAGAAAAACAACATAAATGAACTTAGGGTTTGAGACTGACTTTTTTTTATCATTAAGCATTAAAGATTAATACAATGACAGTATATATTTATAGGATTAAAGAAATAAAATTGAACCTGGCCCACTAATTAATATAGTGGAAGATTTTTATGATATTTGACAACTTTCAAAGCTCCTTCAAAATGTGACAGTTTTTAATTATAGCTTGTTACCTAACAATAAAACTCAACAATATTCAATATATCCCACCAAGATTGAATCATTGGAGATGTCCTTAAGGATCTGAATGCTCTCCAGAAGGGATCGACCTGTTGGGATATATCTTCGTTAGACTGCACTGGTGCAACTGTTTGGCAACTTTGGAAGGCAATTAAACCCCCCCCCCCCAGAAATGGTAGCAAAGGAATTCTTCGGTAACCTATGCATTGTTTAAAAACACATGCAACAGTTCTCCTCCTGAGAAAGCGGCAGTAGCAGTATGGAACACTGGCATGGCAACGGTTAACTACAGTGAATTATAAATATAGTTGTAAATTAAATCAAAATGATTGTTCTGTGCTGATCTAGCTGTTTGATGAAGACTAATAATAAAGAAGAAATTAAAATAAAATCGTGACTTAAAATATCATAATTTAGAAATGAATTGACAAGTAATAAAAAATCAATTTAATTTGATTAAAATTTTCCGAAGGTAGTAGTAACCAATCTTCATTCTCCAATGTTATGTATAGTTTACACGCAAATAATTAGAGTACGTTCAAAATATATCGATCAATAGTAATTGGATCGTGAGTATATTGATCGAATATTTGATTCCACGACGACGATGATTGATGATGATAATTAATTAATTAATTTTCAAATGGATTCTCTCCGATGTAATTCCCCGGAGGATCGTAGTTACAGACAATGATGACACCTCTTTTAGATTTACACCACTTCCTTGCGCATCCGATCTCATGAGTACTTCTCCAAATAATTTGAGTAAAGTGTCCGCAAATCTGATTATCAAAACATCTATAATTCTCGGCATTATAAGCGGAACGTTCGTTGGCCCACTCTTGCACAGCATCAGTTGCTCTCCATCGCCGTCCTCTCCCCAAGAATATATTCTCCCCGTAAGGTGTATCCGAATGCTCGATGTATTTACATGGCACGCTGAGTTTAGCAGCCCATTTCTGTGCCTTCTTAGCTAATGATTTGTTCCATTGGAATGGCTTCTCTTTAAAAAATGTTCTTGCGTAATTATGCGCGTCTAGGAATTCTTCTTTTATGTGTCTTTCGTACATGTGATGGCTCTTCTTCACATTCAAGATTTCCTTTGGCATTGGCATATGATTGATGGCGTTTTTGTATTTTTCACGACGACTTCTACTTATCTTCTCATCTTCAACTCGATTTTCATTTTGATTTTCCTTATTACGACTTGGGTAACGAATGCGAACTCGGAAAAAACAATGTGAGTTGTAGCACATTTTTGTTTTGATCACGCTTTTGGAAATTTCTGTCGTGCTATTTGGGTTGTTTGGATCACGCTCACGGAAGACGGAACCGGTACTAGATATCTTAGTTGCGGTGGAAGAAGACGACGAAGAAGACGACGAAAAAGACGAGGAGGAAGCCATTGTCAGTGGAAGAACTTGGATGATGAAAAGAACAAGGAGATTCACAAGTTTGAAAGCCATTGTCACATTTGCTCCCAATTGAAGTGAATTGAATTGAAGAATAATGAGATCGAAGGTATGTACGTAGTGAAGCTAGATGTTTATTTTGTTTCATGCGCACTAATAATTGCATCTCCAAACTCGATTCTAACTATTCTAGGGAAAAGTTTGTTTGTTTGTTCGTTTGTTTGTTCGTTCGTTTTTTGTTTTGTTTTCAACAGATGGTTTAATTACTTCTGGTTCTAATTAACTACCACCAACTTCTTCTAACTGTTCTACTTTCAAAATACTGTCTTTAGATATTTTCACCAACTCTTTATCTTCTGTGTTGTACGTACGTACACTTGTGCCGTCGTTTAATTACTGTTGTACATAAACCGTTTTTTTAATTAATACCCTCTCAGCAGGTCGCCCAACTTGGTTCTGACTTTGACTTTCAGTAAACCTGAAAAAATATTGTAGAAATAACATTCTAATTTAGATCATTTGTAAAATCTGGTTAAAAATACCCAATTCTTTAGGGTGTATTACAGTTATAGTCATTTTAGATGGTTTGGAAACTAAAAATACCCATCAAACATGTTAATTGTGTCAAACGTTGATACTGCGATATGAATGAATTATTTGTTGCAGAAGAATGGAACAGGAATAAAACTACTAATGCTAAGCTAGCAACATTTGAATAAGGGATTAGCAGCCTCGTTTTTTTTCTCTCTTCTCACCTCCAGAATTCATTCATATCGCAGTATAAGGGATGCCTTCTATAGTTAATTAGTAGTTGAATGATGATATAAATAGGAGATTGTTACTCTTGTGAATTAGGGATTTTTATTTTATGAATTACATTTTTTATTTGAGAAGAACTCTTGTTTGTTTGATGATCTCAAGAACCAAGACTTGAAGCATTCAACAGATTAGGAGATCGAACACCATGTCTCTTACAATAAGGAGATGATATAAACGAAGAGTAAGAAATGAGGATTAACAGAATGATGATTCACGGACGAAAAAAAAACGTCTTGCAAAAATATATTCGACGCGCGTACAGATTGAAGATACCACTATAAAAAAAAATGACATCGTATGACGGTCTTAAGATGACGGATTTCCACCATCAATAATTCAGTTCTTTTGATGACGGATATCCGTCATTAATAGTTTTAGTCCGTCGAGAAAAGGCATGAGCTCGACGACGGTTTCAATTTAGTTTCGATGGCGGTGTTTAAAGTCCCGTCCAAAATTTCGAACTCCCCCCCAAAATTAACCTGATTAAATTGACTTATCATGGCGAATGTCCGCCATCTCCGTCGACTGCTACTCGCGTCCGATAGCCTCGCCGACTGTTGTGCTCGCCTCGCGTGAGTTTTGATTTTACTGTTATATTTTAGAGATGTGATTTTACCGTTATATTTTAGAAAACAAAAATGTGTAGAGATGTGATTGTATGTGTTGTTTAATTTAAAATGTGTTTGGTATAAAAATATAATGTGTTTGTGTTGAAAATATAATGTGTTTAGTATAAAAATGTTGTATGTGTTGAATATAATGTTGTTGGTATAATTTTTTTTACTATTTTATGAGTAATTTTTTGTATGTGTTGTTGTTATACAAGGTTGGTATTGTTTATGTTTTAATGTAGGGTTGGTATTGTTTATGTTTTAATGTAGGGTTGGTATTGTTTATATACAAAAAAATATCAAGTACGGCACGTCCTCACGATGGTCACCGTGAGGTACGTGCCGTTGATGCCGTACGTATAATTAGGATCTCACGGTCATTCCCACGTCGCGATGCCGTTCCGATTAAATTTGGACATCCGGTAGCAGTGATTTTTGGTGGACGGTGGAGAAGAATGTAGGCAAGCGGACGGCTGAATGGCATGTCTGCACGGAACACGTGTCATTCCAGAAGCGGATGTTGTTTATATAATATAGGGTTTGTATATTTTTTTTACTATTAATGTGTTATTGGTATTGTTTATGTTTTATTTTTTTGTTGTTGTTAATGTGTTGTTGGTATTTTTTTGTTGGTATTGTTTATGTATTCTCATGTATTGTTATCCCATTTTTTCTTATACCATGAATGTTTAAATTTAAATTTGTTACTTTAATTAATACCACCAATTAAAAGAAGATCTGAAAATTAAAATTAATACCACCTGACTTGTTTTAGGTTTAGAGAAATCGAGATTTGGTAAAAATCGAATTAAAGTAAGCTATATTGCGGTATGAAGTAATTGTTAAAAACATCGATTTCAATTTTAAATTCATCGTTTCAAATTTCATAATCGTGTTTCTAATTTAAAAAAGTGACGATTCAAATCAGATATCAAAAGCCTTTTTTAAAAAAAATCTACACAGCTAGTGTAAAGCGGAAATTCGCCATTGAAACTTCTATAATAATGTTTACATGGTGGATTTCCGCCATCTAAATACGGGGTCAACTATGAGTGATAATTAGTTAATGACAGTTGGTAGTTATATTACTTGATAGTGGTTTAAGTTAATTAAGCTTTATTTGTAATAAATAAACTTTGTATTTCTCAAATTCAACTCAATTCGATTGTTCCATTCTTTACAATACTCACATGGTATCATTCGCGAGAGTGTTGTGATCAATCTTCCGTTGTTGATCGAATTTTGGGTTTGAGATGGACAACAACGACGTACATGGCTAATCCTTTCATGGTGAACATAGGGAGATGCATTCGACATCCATTGGAAGCATCAGACAACTACCTATTTTGGCGTTCAAAGATGGAAGACTTGTTAAATCTGTATGATTTAATAGGAATCGTCTCTGCTGATTAGGTAATACCGGAGAAAATCATTGCCGATAAGGTGAATCCGGAGTATGCGATTTGGCAGAAAAGAAATTGGCTTGTAATGTCGTGGATTAAATCATCAATTTGCAAATCGATGGTGTCAATCTTGATTAATGAAACGATTGCGTCGAAGGTATGGTTGGATCTTGAGAAAAAATTGTCCCCAAGGATGGAAGTTTATTCAAAGACGATCAGGGATCGACTGAGTACGATGAGAAAAACTGATGAACTAACGATGATAGAGTATCTGCTGTTGATGCGTTCACTCGCCGATAATCTAATCGAGTCGGGTTCACGGATATCCGATAGGGAGGTCATTGGGTATGTTTTAGACGGTCTTCTGGAAGAATTCCCCCCCTTTGCTACAACGATCAACGCCCAACGATCGCTCTCTTTCGACGATGTCTACCATCTTTTGATTTCGGAGAAATTTATGATCAAGCGTCGGAGAGGCTCTTCTGCGTCTGTTGGTGGGAAGACATCGACATTTGCTGCCCAATCTTCGCGTTCCAGCAAAGGTGAGAAATTCTTTAATCATCGTGGTGTTAAACAGGAGGCAGGTAGATACAATGGTGGTCATCAAAGAGAGTCATACCAGAGAGGATATTCTCAAAATAGTTGCCCACAATCGATGCACCAAACAACCGCTCCACCACAGTTGGTAGCATCAAATGTAAATTTTCAAATTTGCTCTGAGAGGCTTTGCTCTGAGAGGGGTAATTTTGCGTATGTCACTGGAAGCTTAGTGGATTCAATTTCAAATCCAGATATGGAAGGTATTGCAGATGATAATTGGTGTTTGGATTCCGGAGCTTCACATTATATATGACTCCAGAAATTGACCAATTCTACGATGCTCAACCTACACAGGTATGACTTCTATTATAATAAGGGATGGTAAAACCCTTAAAATTATGCATATTGGTAATATTAAATTAAAAACTGTCTTGGTATTTTGTTTTTAAAAAATGTGTTGTGTGCCTAAAATGAAAAAGAACTTAATCTCAATTCAATGTCTAACTAGAGATATGAATTGTAATTTTGCATTAAATGAATATTGTTTTATGATTAAGAACAAGGTGACAGGGAAGACTATTCTGAGTGGCAGTAGTGTTGGAAGCTTGTATCATCTAAGGCCTGGACTTCAAGGAGATAATGGAGCTACTGGATTAGTAGGTTGTAGTATAATTAGAAATATAGATGGTCTATGGCATGGCAGATTATGTCATGCTAATGATTTTGTAATAAAAAAATTAGCTAATAAGTACGTGCAATTTTAAATTCAATAAATGTAATTATTGTGAAACTTGTTCAATCAATAAAAATCATAAAATACCATTTCTAAGAAGAGAAGTTTATTGTAAAGAACCACTTGAGATTATTCATAATGTATGGGATCCTGCTCCCGTAAATTTTATTACTGGTTTTAGATATTATCTAATTCTAGTTGATGAATATAGTCGTTATACTTGGATATATCCACTTAAAAATAAAAGTGATGTGTTAAATCAATTCAAAAAAATTTATAAAATGACTGAAAATATGTTAAATTGTAAAATTAAATATGTACAATCTGATTCAGGAGGAGAATTTCTGAATTATAAGTTTCAACAATACACACAAGAGTGTGGTATTGTTCAGAGATTTTTTTCTCCATATACTCCTGAACAAATGGGGATTGCCGAGAGAAAGCATAGACATCTCATTGAGACAGTTAGATGTCTGTTGTTCAAATCAAAGGTTCCTAAAATTTATTGGGTAGAAGCCACACTAATGGCTATCTACACTATACATAGGCCGGATTCCTGCAAACATAGAGAAAATATCACCTTATGAAAAGTTATTTAATAGAAGTCCTGATTATAACTATTTAAGAATTTTTGGTACTCTTTGCTTCTCCTTACTACCCAAAACTAAGAGAGACAAGTTATCTCCCAAAGCAGCTAGGTGTTGTTTTCTAGGTTAATTTCCGAGTCATAGAGGATATATGTTTGGATCTAGAAAATAATCAAGTGATTATTTTTAGACATGTTAAATTTCATGAAAACGTTTATCCTTTTCATGAAATCAATAAGACATTAACTAAACAAAATGATAAGTTGAAAAGTGAGGAAATATTTTTTAAGGTGGAAGATACACTTCCCAATTTTACAAACAAGAGTATAAACAATGTTAAGAGAAAGCAAGATAATTCTGATCAAACTAATAGAGATGATCAAATTAACTTTACAAATAGTCCTATTATATATTGAACCAAATTTTACAAGTTCTTCGAATGATCCTATCATTGGGTTGAACTCTACAAATTCTGATCATGAATTAAACACTAATCCTATTATTGGGTCTAATTCTAAGAATATTAATGAGGATAATCTTATTATTAATACAAACTCTGAAGTAGGATCTAGCCGACATATACCTAATATTGAAACTAACCTTGGTAATGATGAAAACAATAGATGTATTAATAAGAGAGTGAATCCTATCACAACTAATCAATTAAGAAGGGGAAAAAGGTTAAGATCTGCTCCAATGAATTTAGCCAAAAACTATAGATCAGAATATCTTCTCCCAAGAGCTTTAATAGCCGATGTAACTGATCCAAGTTCAAAAGAGCCAAAGAACTTTAAAGAGGTTGTAAAGTCAGAAATATGGAATAAAACTATGTAAGAAGAATTTGAAGCCTTACAGATAAATAAAACTTGAGATTTAGTACCATTTGATAATCAATGAATCTGGTTGGTTGTAGATGGGTGTATAAAATAAAAAGGAAAAATGATGGATCTATTGAAAGACATAAGGCCAGACTGGTGGCACAAGGCTATAAACAGATAGAAGCGGTAGATTTCAATTTTAGATTTAGCTAATTGTGCAATAGAAATCAAATTTACTGAAAATCGAGGAACATAGCATATGTTTCTTAGATGCATGTTGTTGCTGATTTTAACACTTCCTATCATGTTAATCTCCTTAATAGTACCATTAAGCGATCTAGCAATTATGAATTTTTCATATTTAATTATTTTTTGAAATAATTTCCTATTACCTGACATATGAGCTGAGGCACTTGTATCTAATACTCATTCATCTAAATAATTTATATCATTTGAAATATTTACATTAAAACAAAAATTTATACCTGAGGATGATGATGGTTTAATCATCTCTTGAAGATCGAGTCTTGATTTGATCTGAGGTGAAGTCATAGTTGTACGTTGTTGGCGATCGAAGTGGTTGCTCCATCATTGACTTGAACCATATTCGCTTGCGCTGTTCCTTTATCCTGATTCTCAAATTTGTTTCCTTTGGGATATCCCACCAGTTTGTAACATACATCTTTAGTGTGACTGTCAATGTTTAAAAACCGGCGGTTAACCGGCTGACCGGTAGAATTTCACTAACCGGTCACCGGTTAGTTGGGACGGGTAAATGGGTCGATGGGGTGGGTCTGACCCGTACCCGACCCGGTTACCCGTCCCTGTTACCCGTCTCGGATATAATTATTTCAGTTATGGGCTTTATTTAATAAAGCCCATTATGTTTAAGTTCATTTATTAAAGAATAAGTTCTTTGCAACTCTAGCCGTTATGGGCCTCAAAGAATAAGTTTAAATCTTATTCTTTGCAACCCTAGCCGTTGCCTCCTTCCTTATAATTCTTTTTCTCCTCCACTCTCTTCCATTCACATCTCCTCCACTCTCCACCATTAGAAGTTTCTTCCTTCTTCTCCTTCACATTTCTTTGATTCTCCACCATCAGAATTTTTTCTTCTTCTTTTCCTCCACATTTGTTTGCCATTTGCTTCACTCCTACGGTCTGAAATATTATCCTACTGCATCGATCATGTCTTCCCAAGAATCCAGCGATCATGTACTTTGTTTAAGTGAAGAATCCAGTCATTCTAGTGAAAATGAAGCTGGAAATGATGTGCGTATCGATTTGGATGAATTAGAAGATGAATTAGAGTTGCTGGACAGCGAGGAAGTGAATTTTAATCCATCAACTACTGCTGGAAATGTTGCATCCACCTCAGTTGAGTCTATTCCAGAATTTCCAGCAACTACTGCTGAAAATGTTGCTGGAAATGTTGCTGGAAATGTTGCTGGAAATGTTGCTGGAAATGCTGCTGAAAATGTTGCTGCCCAAATTCGTTTTCAACCAGATTGTAATGTTGTTTACCACAAATCCATACCGTTGGAGGTAATTTCGGATAAATCGAAAAGACCTACTAAATCTACAGATTTGGCATGGAAATATGGAGTAATCAACGACTTCTCGAAGTCCTATCAAGTGCAATGTCTTTTATGTGGAAAAACCAACAGTGGTGGAATAGGACGCTTGAAGGAACATCTTACCGGAGATACTTACGGTACAAATAATGTTCAAAAATGTCATTATACAACCATTGCGATTGCAAATGAATTGCTGGAATATATGGGGAAAAAGAAGAGGAAAGACAAAGCTCCCATCATCGATATCATCAAATTGCAGAAGAAGTCCAAGAAATCGCATAAAACAATTTCGACTTCAAAATCAAGTGTGCTAGGATCAAACAAGCCATCAACATCTGGATTATTAAAGAAGATGAATGCTTTGGGTTTGGAAGACAACGAAACAGTCCACGACGTTGTTCGAAAGAGGAATACTTCCAAGTCGAAACAATCATCAATTGAAGATCACATGAAAAAGGAAGCCAAGACTATTGTGGATGACATAGTGGCTGAATTTTTTTATTCTAGTGGAATTCCTTTCAATGTGGTTCGTAATCCACTTTTTGAGGTATGAAATTAGTTTTCTCAATTTTTCACATGATTTATTAAGTCTGATTTTTACTTAATCAGTTCTTAAATAAATGTCATAGGTCATGCTTGAGGCCGTTGGTAGATATAGCAGAAACTATAAGCCACCTTCAATGTATCAATTGAGAGTACCCCTTCTCAAGAGACAAGTTACAAAAACCAAAGAAATTCGGAAAAAACATGAGGAGGCTTGGAAACGTGGGGGTTGTACACTTATGTCAGATGGTTGGACTGATGAACGCAACAGAAGTATTATCAACTTCTTAGTGAATTCAAGTGCGGGGACCTACTATATGCATTCAATCGATGCATCATCTGAAACAAAAACTGCTGATTACGTTGCCAAAACTCTTGACGATGCATTGCAAAAGGTTGGAGTGAAGAATGTGGTTCAAATTTGTACCGACAACGCAAGCGACTATGTCTTGGCTGGAAAGATGCTAATAGATAAATACAAACATTTGTATTGGACTCCTTGCGTAGCACATGTGTTGGATTTGACAATTGAGGATGTCGGTAAAATCCCAAAATATGCCAAAGTTGTCAAAAATGCAAGGAAAATCACTACCCAAATCTACAACCACACGAACCTTCATAGTGATTTCCTAGTGGCTTCAAAGAACAAAGAACTTATTCGTTGTGGCGTTACTAGATTTGCATCTGCATACCTAACATTGGAAAGTTTGAAAGAACAAAAGGATGTTTTGAAACACTTCAATTGGGAGAAGTACAAGAACAAAAGTAACAACACTGCTGTCCAAAGATTGATGATCAACTCTTTATTTTGGGAGGCACTTGAGGATTTTTGTCGAGCTACAAAACCACTTGTGGAATTGCTAAGGTTGGTAGACGCAGAAAGAAAACCTGTCATGGGTTATGTGTACATGGGTTTCAAAATGGCAAAGGAAGGTGTTAAGAACAATTTCAACAATGTGGAAAGAGACTACAAGCCAATCTGGGAGATCATGGAAAGAAGATGGGATAAACATTTTCAAAGTCCTCTTTTTAAAGCGGGTGCATTTCTGAATCCAAAATCATTTTATGAGCTAAGAAGGTACTAATGAAATTAAATAACATTACTTTAATTTCATCACTCTAAAATTCTAAATTTTTTTTAGCTCGCTTGATCCGGATGCCGATGCTTGTGAGGAAGCTTTTGAGGATTGTATGGAAAGAATGATTGAGGATGTGGATCTTCGAACTAAAATTGTGTTTGATGCATCCCTCTACAAAAACAAATCTGGAAGGTTTGGAAATGCAGTGGCTATCAAATCTTCGACGTTTATAGATCCAGGTACGAATTCTGAAATTCTTATGAATTTTAGAGTATGAATTCAAATTCTGAATTTTTAATGACATTCAAAGTCTGAATTTTTTTTAGTAACATGGTGGGATACCATTGGGGTTTCTACACCCGCATTGAAAAATGTAGCTATCAGAATACTTGGATTGTGTGCCTCTGCCTCTAGCTGCGAGCGTAATTGGAGTACATTCGAATTTGTGAGTCACTTAAATAGTCAATTGTGTGAGTCACGAAATGATTGAATGGAGTACATTCTTTTATAATTTTCTCCATTTCATTTTTTTGTAGATTCATACAAAAAAAAGAAATAGGCTTGAGGCGAATCGACTCAATGATCTAGTGTTCGTAAATTACAACGCAAAACTCCATGAAAGAAGTGAAAGGGCTAAACTACTTGAAGAGGAAGGTGCAATCAAATATGATCCCATATGCCTTGAAGAATTGAACTTCTCTAGTGAATGGATGACTGGAATTGAAGGACCATCAAATGAGTTTGTGTACACAGATGATGGACTCACTTGGGCTACAGTAGAGGAGGCTATGGGAATACATGAAAGACTTGGAGCCTACACAAGGAGGGCTCAAAACGTAGAAAATGATGATATCTAGATATCTAGATATCTTAGGCTTAGGATATTTTGAATTACATTATGGAATTAATTACTTATTTGCATTACTATTTTGAATGACTATATTGTTTATGATATTTTTATTTATATAAACAGGGATATAAACAGGGATATAAACATGGAATAGATAGATATATAAGTATATAAATAATTTCTGTTTTTAAAAAAAAAATTACCAAAATACCCCTACCGGTTAACCACTGGTTAACCGGTGGTTAACCGGTCTAACCGGATAACCGGTAAGCCAGAACCGGTTACCGGTTAACCGGTTTTTAAACCTTGCTTAGGACATCCATGACTATATCGAATAATATTGGGGAAAGGAGATCTCCCTGTCTTATTCCTCTTTGATTTTTGAATGGTGGAGTGGGGTTCCTTCTACTAGTACTGAAAAGGATGTTGTTGTGACTTGTGATATAATTCCATATCATTTTGCAGAAGTGGGGGGAGAAGCCATATGCTTTTAGTGTGTCAATTATAGCCTCCCATATAATTTTTGGTATCCTTTTACTACCATACTCATGTAGCATTTCATCTACCAATAGAGTGTTGTCTGATATTAGTTTGTCATTGATGAAAGCAATCTAGTTAGGTGATATAAGTTGTGGTAGGACCTTGTCTATTCTGTTTGTGAGGATTTTGGTCATTAATTTGTATATTAGGTTCACACAAGATATTGGCCTGAAATCACCCATTTCGGCTGCAGTGTTTGTTTTGGGAATGAGGGTGAGGAAAGTGTGATTGGAGGCCCTTAGGGGTGGTTTTCCTTTGAAGAATTGAGCCACATGGTCCATTATGTTGATTTTTAGTTCCTCGCAGAATTTCTTGAAGAATTATGAGGTGAAGCCATCCGGACCTGGTGACTTGTTTGTGTTGAAGGTAAATAGTACCTCTTTTACCTCTTCCTCAAGTGGTTGTTGTATTATCCACTCATTCATCCCTGGGGCTACTATCCTTGGGAATATTGTTTTGAAATAGGTGTGGGGAGTTTCCTTTCTTGAATAGATTTTTGAAATAGGTCATATTGTTTATTTCTAGTTGGGATCTTGAGACATTTTGGTTCCCCTCCATGTTTAGTACTTTAAGTGTAAAGTTTTTTGCTTTTCTTTGTTTTGTGTCTATGCTGAAGAACCTAATGTTTTTGTCCCCTTCATTTAGCCAGGAGACTTTGCTCCTTTGCTTTAGGTCTGATTCCTCCTTGGGGAGCAGGATTTTGAGATCTTTCCTCAACTTCAGACTTTTGAATTGTAGTTGAAGTGAATTTGGGGCTCTTTCCAGGGCTATGATAGTTTTGTCCAAATTCCTTCTTATTTTCCTTTGCTAGCTTTGCAGAGCTTTACTAGCCTATATTGCAGTCTAAATAGACTTATTCCTCTGATAGATTTCTTTAGTTATTCCTTCACTGTCTCACAGAAAGCCTCATCCTCTAGCCAAGAATTATATATCCTAAATGGTTTTGCCCCTTTCTCTACCTGTAATAAGATAATAATTATGACTTTGTGGTCACTTGTGCCATTGTGGAATTCTGCCCTAGCATCTGGCCACTTATTTATCCAAGATTGATTTATAAAGGCTCTGTCTAATTTTGACTGTATGAAATTTGGTCCAGGGGAGTTCTTTGTCCAAGTGTAATCCCCCCCCCAATGGATGGTAATTCGAGTAGATGTGTCATGTTGGTAGGGTCTATAAATTCATATGGCCACCAATGTGAATAAACTCTCACTCCTGTTCTCTCTTCTGGGGATGTAATTTCATTAAAATCCCCTCCTATCAACCATGGTTTATTGGGTCGCATTCCATAGAATTCTCCTTTCTTCCCTGGTGTTCTTTCCATAAACAGGGGTGTAAAAAATTTCTAATCCTAAAGTATTTTTTAGTCTAATGTGCATATACTGTTGATGTGTGTTTAGTATGTCAATATTCCATGTCTTTCCTCCAGAAAGTCCAAATTGAATCAGCATTTTGTAGCTCCCCATTGTTGTATGACTCCCAGTCGGGCCAAAGGCATCTTTAATTGCCTGAATTTTATGTGGTCTGATCTTTGTTCTAAAACATAGAATATTTCAATTTCCTTGTATCTAACTAGTATTTTGGCCTCTGCATGCATTTCAGCAGAGGATTAAAACCCCTAACATTCCATATTAGGAAGACCATTAGGGGCTGGCCTTCCTAATTTGGGGAGAGATTGGGTGATCACTGGTTCCCCGGTGCGGATTCATCCGCACCTTGTGTTTCATTTGACCACCCTCTAAGAATCCTTCTGTTTTCCCTTCTTTGTGCATTGTTTCTCTCTTAAATTAATTGTTGGGTTGATCCAACATGGGTTGTGTGCTGACCTTAGGGAGACACAAGGATTTTTCTCTCGAGGCTTTTATTCTCTGTCTTTTGCTACATATTTTTTTGTTACAGCAGCGTGGATCATTCAAGGGTGAAGGAGTCAGTCTCTGAGCAGATTTTATTACATTCTGACCCATTGTGTTGATGGGTCGGGTATATGTTACCCCATTGAGTTGGTGGTTCGGGTCTATTGTCCCATTGGGTTGTTGAGTCGGATTGTCGGGTACTCCTGTGGATCTAGTGTACGTGTTTAGTTGATTTTATTTTTGGTATTGGTGGAATCCTCCTTTGGCGCCGGCGTTTGCCTTCATGCGATGGAGCGAGTTAGGCGGATCCGGTTGGATCCGCCTAACCCATTTACCCAATTAGGGTGTTACCCTAACCCTATTTCTTACCTGGACAGGCTTTTTTTCTCATTTATCCGTCGGCGTCATTTCTTACCATCAGAAGCCACTGGAGCGAGCGATTTCTTACCATCAGAAGCGACTGGAGGGAGCGATTTACCATTTCCCCAGGCAAGAAATCGCGCGACTGGATTGAGCGAGCAGGAAAACGCGATTCTGACACCCGAGTGTCAGAAATCGCGATTCCTAATATTTTAAAAACCTTTTATATTTCCATAAACTTCTATAAATTACCCAATAACTTCTATAAACTTATATAATTTTCCCTAATGTTCTATAATTTTCCCTAATTTTCTATAAATTTCATGCGTCGCCTAGGCGTCCTATGCGGCCATGCGGTCATAACTATCGCATGACCGCATGGCCGCCTGAAAAACATTGGAAGAACCCATTACTTCATTCCCTCCTTTTTGATTAATTATTTTAGGCGAGTTTACCTGTTGTTTTGTCACTGAGCAATCAGATTCAGAAGATATCATATTTGCATCCTCCCAGCTGTGATTTTTGGATTTTTCACTGTTCATCTGTGGTCTGTCTGAATTTGAGATGCTTTCCTCATACTCGCACTCATCCTCCCTGTCTGACAGCAGGGACCATCGGTTATAGATATTGTGAATTTCTTTGGGAGATTTTTGTTTTGTTTTGTGGATAGTGTTGATTGCTGCAGATAATGTCAGTTTTTCTTCTAATTCTCCCTCCTCATCTTTCTCTCCAAGAAGTGATTCCTCTGCAAGAAGGGTTTATGTATCTGTTTCAGGCTGTTTTTGCGATTCTGTCCATTCTAACATGGGAGCAAGGTTCCGGATGCGTGCGCATATGCGTGGATGCGACCTTGAAGGGAGATGCGCCAAGCACATCTCCTTAGACAGATCCGGGTAAAATCCGACCCGGATCCAGGCCTATTTTAAGTTATTTAAATAACTTAAAACAGGGTTTTATTTTTATTTTAAAAAAGGCCAAAAAATATATATATTTTAAGACCTTATAAATTTTTATGCCAAAAATTTATACATTGGTCCATGAAAAGAACTATATTATTTTTAATATAAGCTACTCCCACTCTTAAGACTTCATATTTGTTTTAGACAAAATGAATCTTTATTTATATACTAACCTTTTTGTGTTTTTTGAATTCTATCGATGTGGGACTAAAAAAGTGTAGTTAAATAAATTATTATTATACAGTATTTTTGATGTTATAGTGTAGCTAAGAAGGCCCAGCCCATTACGTTATTATTTTTTAAAAGCCTCTTGGGTTATTTATTATTTTCTTTTTATAAAAGCCTATCATTTATAAGTTTAAAGAAACCCTAGCCATTTAAAGAGCAATATTATTACGAAAATACCCCTACCGGTTAACCGGTTTTTAAACCTTGGTGTTACAATGAATCATAGGGTGTTATAATAATTAATAAATATATGTATTATAATAATTTTTCTATCCAATATATTTTTAACTAAAAAATTTAATTGATATAGTTTAGATATATAAAAAACAAGCTTTTTGACGCGGCCAGGCGACCAGGCGATGCCTGGGACCGCATACCGCATATGCGACCGCCTGGTCGCATATGCGGTCCAATATGCGCCATGTATTTTTCTTTTCTTTTTTTAATTTTTTTTTCAATATACCCCTGTATTTTCTATATTTTAAATAAATCCCTGATATTATAACAGTCCTACACTGGCTACACAATTTTATTTATATTCATTATTCAGCACCTCCTTCTATAGTATCAATACCCACCAAAATACAGTCCTACACCGGCTACACGTTAGGTGTGTAACTGTGTATACCGTATATGCGATTTCAGGATTTCTACCTTGGGCGATTTCGCAAAATACAGTAGCAGAGGAAGGCAAGCAGCAGCGGAAATCAGTAGCAACGGCCAGCAGATTTCACGATTTCAGTTTCAGACTTTTTTCACGATTTGAGTTTCACGATTTCACGATTTAGGGTTTAGTGTTTTTTTTTAAATGGGTCTTTTTAATAAGGTCCTTAAGTTTTAATAAAATAATAGAATTCATTTAAAGTTTTTCAATTTTAATAGGGTACATGGATCGGGTCGGATCCGGCTAAACCCAATAATATGTGACCCCCCAAATATGCGATGGGGGGTTACCGCCTGGTCGCATATGCGCGCATATGCGACAAATCAAAAAGCTTGATAAAAAAATATATGAATTTCCTTTAGTTTTATACAAGGTTTAAAAACCGGCGGTTAACCGGCTGACCGGTAAAATCCAACTAACCGGTGACCGGTTAGTTGGAACGGGTAAATGGGTCGATGGGGCGGGTCTGCCCCGTACCCGACCCGGTTACCCGTCTCAGTTATAAATAATTCCCTTATGGGCTTTATTTAATAAAGCCCATTATGTTTAATTTATTAAAACCTCATTTCAAGGCTTTATTTTAATAAGTTTAAATCTTACTCCTTATAGATATCTTAGGCTTAGGATATTTTGAATTACATTATGGAATTAATTACTTATTTGCATTACTATTTTGAATGACTATTTTGAATTATTATAAACATGGATATAAACATGGAATAGATATATAAGTATATAACATAATTTCTGTTTTTTAAAAAAAATTACGAAAATACCCCTACCGGTTAACCACTGGTTAACCGGTGGTTAACCGGTCTAACCGGAAAACCGGTAAGCCAGAACCGGTTACCGGTTAACCGGTTTTTAAACCTTGGTTTTATATATATTTACAAAAATGTCACTAGCGCATCTGCACGCATATGCTCAAGTGCTCCAGGTGGTGGCGCATCCGGAACCTTGCATGGGAGAGGTTGCCTGGTCTTTTGTCTTGGGTGGCCAAGACCTAACTGCCTCTACCACATAGCTCTCTTTTGGTTACATTGTAGGGTTTGTTTCATAGTTTTTCATGCCACGTCGCATAGGCGGTCATGCGCTCCAGCGCATGTAGACGTTTGCCTTCATGCGCTGGAGCGGATTAGGCGGATCCAACCCGGATCCGCCTAACCCAATAACCCATTTAAACGACTTAAGTCATTTAAATAAGAGGGTGAGGGTTTAAAAAACCCTTACTCCTCTCTTATTTCTTCTTTCTTCCTCTTTTCTTCCCTTCCCTCCTACATTTGAACCCCAAACCCTAGATTTTCAGATCATCTCCCCCACCTATTTTCTCCGGCCATCTTCTAAGGAGACTTCGGCTACCACAAGGGAACACTCCGGCGACCTCCACACGTGCTCCGGCGAAGTCCAGGCGTGCTCCGGCGACCCTCCGACCATCGTCGACCTAGGTATTTTTTTCCCTTTTTTTCCTATGTGCCCCCTATCTGTCCA
The DNA here is from genome assembly GCA_001185155.1 of Zostera marina. NCBI lineage: Eukaryota > Viridiplantae > Streptophyta > Magnoliopsida > Alismatales > Zosteraceae > Zostera > Zostera marina. The sequence continues at coordinate 265,277 of LFYR01000047.1, forward strand.
AACCTATATCTCACTCCGGACAGCCATAAATCGCACTCCGGCAGACTCTTAAAGAACACTCCAGCGAGCTCTTAAAGAACACTCTGGCGATCACTTAAAAAACACTCCAGACAGCAATTAATTCACCTCTGTCCAGCCCATTAAAAGCACTCCGGGCAGCAATTTAATCACTCCGGACAGCAATTTTACATTAGATTTTTGAAGGTAAAAATCTAATATTTAAATTGTAAATTTATTTTACAATTTACATACCTAAAATCTAACTTAGATTGTTGGATTGCATTTATTTTTAAAATTTTCAGAAAACTCGGATGATGAAGAATACGTTCCTCCCTCAAACGAAGAATAAGTAGAGGAAAACAAAGTGAAGTGGCACCCTTCTTTTTCCGAAGAGACGATTAATAGCAAGGCGAATCGACCGAAATCCGATGATCCCGGATGGAAATACGGTTTCATGGAAGATCGAACAAATCAAAACAATGTTCGATGTCTTCTATGTAACTTTCTTTCCAAGGGTGGAATAGGTCGGTTGAAGGGTCATCTGACGGGAGGAGACAAGAACTGTATCAAATGTCCGAATGCCTCGAGATTTGTCTCAAGGGAGATTGCAGACTATGTCGCCAAGAAGAAATTAGCGGCTAGCAAACGCAAGGGTAAGCAACCATTTATTCCAGAGGTTGATGTCGTCGATTTAGATGACCCTAGCAATAAGCGAACATTGAAGAGGAAGTTGACGGTCTCCAGTTTCGTCTCCAACCTCCTCCATACTTGGTCCATTAAATTTGAAGAAAGGGGAAACTATTCATGATATCGTCTGGAAAAAGAAGATTGAGAAACAGAAATCCGTCGTCGAAATTGCCAAAAAAGAAGACAAGGAAATGGTCGATCATATCTTCTCAGGTTGGATGTACGCAGTAGCTATGTCATTCAACCAAGCTCAACATATTGAATGCTTAGCGACTTGTGAAGCCATTGGACGATATGGTCCAGCATACCGGCCTCCAAATATGACTCAGTTGCGAGAGTCTTGTCTAGAAAGACATGTGGGTGACATCGATGCGATGAGAGCCAGGCACGAGATAAAGAGGAAGACCAATGGTTGTACTTTATTGTATGATGGATGGACAGATGCCAGAGGAAGAAACCTAATGAACTTCTTGATGAATTCGACCGAAGGATCGTTCTATCTTTATTCCATAGACACCACTCATGAAAGAAATACAGCTTCTTACATTGCCAAGGCATTAGATAAAGCTATGCAAGTCATCGGCCCGAGTAATGTGGTTCAGATATGTACAGATAATGCGGCGAACTATGTCAGTGCCGGTAAAATATTGATGAACAAGGACGACCATTTATTCTGGACACCGTGCATAGCTCATTGCTTAGATCTGATTTTGAAGGACATTGGGAAACTGCCAAAGTACAAGAAGATGATTTCTGGTGGTCGCAAGATAGCGACCTACATCTATGCCCATGGTGTTCTCCATAGCACTTTCTTGACCATATCAGGTGGGAAAGAGTTGGTGAGATGCGGAGTCACAAGATTCGCAACGTCTTTTCTCACATTACAGAGTTTGAAAGAATAGAGGGAAAATTTGAAGAAGATTGATTGGCTACAATGGGCTAATGTGACTTGTGGAAGTGAAGTGCAAAAATTAGTCTGGACCAACTCTTTCTGTTTGAGCCTATACGAGTGTTTGGCCGTTTCTGAACCTCTAGTGAGGTTGCTGAGATTAATTGGCCAAGATGACAAACCATGCATGGGCAGAGTTCTGAATGACTTAAAGATGGCAAGGAAGCACACTAGAGATATGTTGAAAGACAAGCCATTGCCCATTGCTAACCCAAATTGACAAGATCTTCGATAAGCGTTGGGAGAAGCATTTCAGCAAACCTATCTTTGGTGTCGGTGCCTTCCTCAACCCCAACGTTTTCTATCGTCTATCAGAATCTTCTGATGAGTAAGTAATTGATATTCTTAATTTTCAATATGAATTTTCAATGACTTATTCCTTTTACATTTTAGTGATGAACGAAGTCTAGCGTCGGAATATGAATTAGACTTCCAAACTTGTTTGATGAAGATGGAGTCGGACAAGGATAAGAAATTACTATTGTTGAACGACGCAATGTCATATAAGGATAGGTTGGGACACTTTGGAATGCATTTAGCTGTGGATTCTTCAAAGTCAATGAACCCGGGTAAGAATGAAGAAGCAAGACTCATGAGTCATGGTTCGGTCATTTATAATCGCCTAATGATTCATGATATGTTTTTTCAGTTGCTTGGTGGAATTCATTTGGTCTTAGAACCCGTGACCTTACTGTGATAGCGAAGAGGATCTTAAGCCTCTGTGTAACAGCTTCAAGTTGCGAACGAAACTAGAGCACATTCAGTCTCGTAAGTTCTAATTCAATACTTCAATAGTTCAATGACTTATTGTTGAATAACGTTCCTTGACTTTGTTCAATTGTTATTTAGATCCATACAAAGAGACGCACTCGTCTTGAGGTCGAGCGAATGGGAAAGCTCGTCTACATTCACACTACAACAAGCGATTGAATGAACGACAATTGCAACGCAAGCTAGATTGTCAAGACGACTCCATAGCAGCGGAAGAAATAAACTATAACTCCGAATGGATAACTGGAGAGGAAAGACCGGCCAATGAGTGGGTTTATGGTGACGACGGTCTTACTTGGGTAGCCCTTGAAGATGCAATGGGCGTCAATGAAACAGATGGTCCAACTACTAGACAATATAGTAGAGGAGGACCGTCTCAAACATTTGGACAAGAGGCTGAAGTTTCTGAGGAAGAAGAAGAAGACTATTAGAAGTTTAGATTCTTTAGAACCATCTTATAAACTATGTATTTACATTTTAAATTTTAGACTAATAGTCTATTACTTTGTATTACTAATTTCAGGTTTTAAAATCGATGTATATATTTTTTTAAATATTTCTGAATTTACAGGATTATTTTGCAAATATGTATAAGTTTAGGGTATTTTTTGCAAATTTACCCATATTTTCATGCGACCGCCTAGGGAACCAAGCGGTCATGACCATCGCATGACCGCATGAAAAAGCTTGGTTTGTTTGTACTAGCATGTTTTCCTTTGGGGTTGCTGGGATTTCTCTTATTGGGGTCACATCATAGGAAACTTCTAGAGTTGTGTGTGACTCCCTCCCATCCCCCTCACTAATAATCATAGTTTAAAAAAGCGGAAAGCGCTCCCAATTTCCAGGGAGCGCTTTTTTAGCTTTAACCGCTTTAGCGACGCTTAAAGCGGTTAAAGCGGTAGTGGCATAATTGTAAATATTTGCAATTTTTTTAAAAATTGCATATATACCCCTGAGATTGCATATATAATTACATATATATATATGCAGGACAGGCTTTAACCCATCAACACTTGTACGTAGGACAGGCTGTATATAATTTTTTATATACAGGACAGCTGTAACCCATCTCAACACTTGTACTTAGGAGTGTCCAACTGTAACCTCGTGTATATAAACAGCTGTAACAGGCAGCTGTAACCTTGTGTATATAACATTAGTCATAAAAATTGGCCAGAATCCGTGTATGTAGGCAGTTGTAACCTTGTGTATATAACATTAGTCATAACACTTGTACTTAGGAGTGTCCAACTAGTGAAAAAATTATTAATGAAAAAAAGTTTTACAGCTTTAATTAGTGAAAAAAAGCGTTATGCACGGCGGTCCAAAAAAACCGCTTTGCCGCTTTAAACGCTTAAAGCGACGCTTAAGCGTCGCTTTTTGAACTATGCTAATAATCATCGGGATTTTGGAGATATAGTTCTCGGTTGGGTCTGCTTGGAATGCCACTTTGAGACAATATGGGTGTCGGCTTGAGTTTGCATATTCTGCCCCTAAGGGGGGGCCTAATACACTCACGATGGAATTTACTACTGATTTTACGAACATTTCCGGCTTCAAGCCTTTTACATAAGCCCACTGTGGAATCCAATCGTATGCTTCTTTGCATACTTGCTTTGGTGGTTCCCTTCTTACCATTAGGAGAGTATCCCCTAATGATTCCCATATCCTATCCGTACATTTGAGGAAATCTTCTCCTCTTGTGAAGGACATGGAAAATGTGGCATTGCCGAAATTCCCTATCTGGATTTTTCCCTCCACTTCCCATTTATTTTTGGCAAAACAGGCTATGGCTTTCATTGAGGGAGTCCTTCCTAAAAGCTCTGATAGTTATTCTCAAGCTTTGTCTAAACCTTGGGAACCATAGTTGTGCTCTGTGGACGTAGGCATCTTTGTGCTCTGCTCTAATTAGAGGTGAAACGAATTGTAACCTCCTCAGTTGGTAGAAGGTGTCAGATGTTCCCGTCCTCCATTTGTTGATGATACCTTCTTCCATTTGTTGATGATACCTCTGTCCAATGCATATGTGGTCTTGATTCCTGCTTCATAGGGTTTCTTGAGTGAGCTCATTCTATGTTTGTTGCCTGTGCTATTTGAGTTTCAGTTGATGTGTCTTTGATAGAATTTCTTCCAGAATTGTTCCCTTTCGTATTGAAAATCCCTGCTATTCTCCATGTTTTTCCTGCTGAGCTCCTCCCTCCTGTAGCAATTTCTCCAGTCTGCTCCTTCCTTCGTTTCTTCAGTTTTTATTTTAAAAAAAATAATTATTTTAATTATTTTTTTTTAATTAGATTTACAGAAATTAGTATGGCTAAACTAAGATAATAGAAGCAACATCAGTAAGTAGGAAGAAAACGAGAGCAGAAGGTAAACAGTCACAGAGAAATAAAAAAAGGGTGCTGATGATATGGATATAAAAAACGAAATCGATGTAGAGAAAACTCCCTAAGGAAAGTGGATTCCTTCTCCTGATCGCGAGCTAGTAGAAAGAACCCCCAGATCGCGAGCAAACTCCAGACACGGTCAGGAAACCTAGCCCTAAGAATGCTGCTGGCCCTAGTTCTCGCTCACCTTACCAACTCACAGGAGCTTTCCACAGGACGCGAGCTTTCCAGATGCTCGCGGGAACCATACCAACTCACGCTCTCTTAGTTTATAGATCGCATACTTAAGAACTTCTATATGGCATATATGGCAGAAAAGGAACAGAAGATGGAGGCTAGATCTAACTTGGTCAGATGAAGAAGTCAGCAAGGAGACTGTCAGTGATGGGCAGTTCAAATTCTACATGTGTTAAATAAATGTACATGTGTTAAATAAAATTAATAAATTATAGAGTATTCTTTGTACTTTTTTATTTCTATCAATGTGGGACTAAATAAAGTGTACACGTGTTAAATAAATTATAGTGTTCTTTATACTTTCTATATCCGATCAGTATGGGACTAAATAAAGTGTACATGTGTTAAATAAATTATAGTGTTACAATGAATTATAAGATGTTATAAATTATAATAAATATATGTATTATAATAATTTTTCTATCTAATACAATAAGGTGTTACAATTTTTGGGGGACTCAAGGTATATTGTTTTAATCTCTTGTTTCTTTCACACCATATGCACAAGAAGAGTGAGGCTAGCAGCAGCCAATGCAAGCCCCAATAGCTAGCTTTATGAGTGAATTTTTGAATTGCTTCCATAATATCCCCTATCCTGATGTCTATTGAGGGAGAGGGGGGTTTCGTCCCCTGAGTGCCCATATAGCATTGTTGAGACAATGAGTGGATAGTACAAGGCTTCCAGAGGAGAGGCAAGGGAAAGAAATTTACAGTCATAGAGGGCCTAGTGAGTTTATCCAAGGTATGGATGGAAGTGTGGTCAGAGACATCAGACAAGGACTGAATTTTACAGAGGTACTTCAAGTGGGAAGTGACCGTGCAGCTATGATCATTAGATCCACCAAATTGGAGTTGGAAGGGAAACCATTCAGAATGTATGATTCTTGGCTAAAGGCTAAAGCAATCAGCTTTCTTGGCTCTTAATAATGGGAAAGAGTAGTTATCTTTTTCTCCATCTTCTTGTAACTTAAGATACTACCCTCATTTTATATAATGTAACTTTTACTTCTTTTGAAAAACAATATTAATCATTGTATTATTTTTTAGCTACAAGAATTTCCATGTATTAGTGTTTTTATCCATCATAAAGGAGTTTTTATATTTAGTTAGTTAGTTAGTGATGTTGGTTAAGTTAGTCAATTAGTTAGTTAGTTAGTTAGTTAGTTAGCATTCCTTTTCTCATTATAATAGACTAAAAAAATAAAATAGAGATTTCACTGGAATGAAAATATTTAAAAAAGGAAATAAAAGTTTACTATGTATAGAGCATACCTCTTTTTTCACGGAAACTTGATCAAAATTAATTGCAGCACAAACAGTCGCAGGATAATCATTTGTCCTAGAAGAAACCTTGTCTCTCATGGAATCCAGATCATCAATCTTTTTTGGCTTGATAAATTCCACAGTTGAATTTTGATTTGATGTGTCATGTAAAACTGAAGGGATAGCCATAGCCCTCGCAACCACAGAGTGTTTTCCTAAATTAGTATCATCTTCACAAATAACAAAAGGAGTCTCACACGATGCATCTGCCCTTTTATATTCACATTTTACGCCATTTTGATGCATGTTATGTTCATCGACAATAGGAGTAGAACCTAATAAAAAATAAGGATAAATTTAATATTTTGCAAACAATAGCTTTGGCAACAGGCAAGACCACGATACATGTCTGTTTAATATCTGAGATTTTGAATATAACAATATATACCTATGTTTTTGTTATCTGATTGAATTTTCTCATCATAACTTGTACTCTTCTTCACACTGCTTTCCTTGCCCCAACCAGACTCATCTTTTCTCTTGCCAGCGCAAACCGGAAAAACATTGGGTTTGCTCCTCTCTCTCCTTGCAAATTTCAGAGCACCATTATTACACAAAACCATGGAGTCTCTTTTTATCGGTCCTTTAAGAGGCACCTGCACAAACTTCTCTGGCACCACACAAGGAAGTGAAGGAACAATATCCTTTGATAGTGAAAACAGCAGGCTAGCGCCTGTATTCACCGGATTCTCACTTTCATCGTTGTCCCAGCAAGGGAACTCTTTGTATCTAAAATTAAACTTCTTGGGCACATACCCAGTGCAATTCCACAAACTAGATGTAAAGACCGTAGAAATCTCCTGGAAGAGAGCAGGATCACCGCCAGGAATTCCATGAACGTGAACTCTTTCTTCCATTGGAATCTCCCTCCAAACCCCAAAACTCGGACGTCGACGCACCAATGAAGGACATAGATCAGCTTTATTTGGAAACTCAACAAGAAGCTGAGCTACCTCAGTTTCCTCGTTATTACAGTTATTTCTAATATCACTCTGGTCAGCATAAGATGAAGGTAGTGCGTCCCTGATCTTGCACTTACCACAAGTAAAAGATGCATCCCCCTTCACAAAATCAGAACACCGCGTGTGAACCCAAACCCCACACTCATCACAGTCGACCATCTCATCCCCATCATCATAGGTAATGCCACAAGGGCAATCTACCGTCCAAGACCCATCATCCCAGTACTCTGCGGGAGCGGTCGGATGACGGTGAGATCGGTTCTTCATAACTTTCCCCTATGTCTTTGTTTCATACGTCTTCCAACAGAAACCCCAATTCTCAAAATACGAATTACGGATATAAAAAATTCTTACCAAATATCAAGATACGTCTCGATCTCTTGAAAATTATTTCCGGTAGACGAATTACGAGCTGTGGAAAAACAAATCCAGGCTGTTGTACATCACAAGAACTTTTCGAAAATAACTCCGGAGGGCAACAACTACAGAATACTCGGCGACAAACAAACACCGCCCAGGAGAACAGAGAGGGTTTCTAGTTCCACTTTCTACGCAGAGGAGCGGAATCGAAGTGTGATGGATATTTACAGTAAATAATCCTTTGGAGTCCGCGGGCTCTTTTTATTTATACTAACACTATAATCCAGGCCCAGGTTTTAGTATTTCTTTTATAATAAAAAAATGATATTTTCAAATTAAAAACATCTACTAAAGCTTTGGCCCAATTAAATCTACTAAAATCACATGGGCCGAAGAATATCGTAAAATAGCTTAATTTACTAAAGCCCACACGATAATTGTAATTAGTATTGAATAAGTAGTTATCAATAATAAAATAGTTACATGTAAATTAGCTTATAAAGCAATCTATGTTATACTTGATTTTCATTTTTACACTAACTAAAGAATCACTTAGTTCGAGAAACCCTTGTTCTTCCCTCTTTTGGCCACAAATTCTTCAGGCAGCAATTCTAGCTACTCTACTCGTTCGAATCAATTGATGTTTCTCCCAAAAAATAACATCTTTGGCCATGATTCTACCAAGTATGCGCGCTAATGATCATCAGGTCATGTGTTAAGCTGATTTAGGCAGTGGCCTTATATATCTAGGATTTAGGAATTAGAACATTCAAATCAATAATATGTGCATAATCTGTTCTAATTCTAGCAATAATTGTTTATTGAGATAGTTCATGAACAAGTGGATCGGACAAGGCGATCTGATGTCGTCACTGCTGTTTGTAGCAGTTCTAGAAATGTTTAGTAGAAGATTAAAAAAAAATGGTGGCAAGGAAAATAATTGATCTATATAAGATTGGGGGTGCGGTAGTGGAATTAGCGGGGGTGATCTAGCGTACGCGGATGATGTGATTCTATTCACCAAATCGATCAATGGTGTTCTGAAAGAATTTGAGGAGTTCTCCGGTTTGAAGATAGTGATTGATAAATGATAATAATCTTTATTGATAATAATGGAAAGAAACAAACGAACGAACATGAGTCATGACACAAAAGAAGCACAAACATCTTTCCGACGCTTCATCTCACCGGAGCCATCTACGCAGATCTGTGGTGGAAGAGGGCGAAATTTCTCCTCCAAAGCTATCGGTACACGACGAAGAAACGTTTGACCTCTGCTCACTTCCGAATCTACCTCCATTCATCACATTTTTCATGTTTGACCCTCTATGTTCCTGTTTTGAGGAGTATCCAACCCCAGACCCAGTTACGCTACCACTACCATCGTATGGCTCCGGTGCCGGGAACGAGAGTCGTTTCTTCGCCAACCCAACACTACTACGATCCCTCTCTGGTGTCGAAGATCTCTGTCTTGGTGCGCTCTGTGATCTAACGCGTGCTTTCGCTGACTCCGTCGCCGCCATGTAATTGGGCACTGGGATTGCTTGTACTGGGGGGTGTTGCTGTTGGTAATGGAACTGGTTCTGGACCTGCTGGTAGTGGAGGCGAAGCCCGGCGGTGCTGTTGGTGCTCTGGTAGCTATAGTGAGAACTTGGACTGTGGACGGATGAATGCAACAATCTGTCTTCTCTTCCGCACCGTGGACTGGCCGATCGAACTTGCAAAGGGTGCATCTTTGAAGGGGATGGAGTGGCAGGGGAATGCTGAAGGTGAGATCGGTGGAGACCGTGGAGAGGAGTGTTAGGATGATGATGGTGTCTTCTGAAATTGGTAGTAGATGATGAAATTGACGTGTGTGAAAAGGGACGACCAGTGTCGATTTCAAGTGTTTTAATGGAATCTCTCTGGTCAGTAGAAGCTCGTCTTCCTCTGTAATTACTGCTACTACTGGTGACGTTGTTAGGGTTATGATCCCATGATGGTCTCGAAGCGATCCAACGATCCAGCCATTTGGGCGGTCTCTGGTCCAATTCTTCTCCACCCTCTACTTCCCTTTCTTCCCCAATCGACATAGACGATGATGGATGGTTCCTATCAGACCTCCACACCTGATTGGAGAAAGCGTAGGCGAGAGCTCTCTCACGTTTCAGAGCAGCGTCATGTCTACATTGCAGCATTGCTTGGATCTCTTCGAGAGAATGTGATCGGTTCTCGCAGTCATCGGCGACACTACTTCCATCTCTCGATTGCTAAGAGGGTCGGAACAAAAAAATAAATTAACAGAAACATTGTTAACAACTTACAATATTATTTGCACTGTGTATTAGGTAATCTACCATGGATTTCCGTTCAGAGACGTCTTGGAGGTATCTGTTCTCCAACAGAGTTGTGTCACAGCTAAAGGAAGATTTGTTACTCCCGCCGCCGCTTTCCTGAGAAAGACGTACTCTTTGATCGCGGACACGCGCTTGGACTCTGACCAAAGCTTGCATGCATCGGAGCGTCATTGTGGCCTGTCTCCTGACATTATGACCTCTCACAAGAGCTTGTAGCTTAACCAGCCCTTTCAACGCCCTCAGAGCTCTCCTGGCCTTGGAAATCCAAATCAGAGCGGATCGGATCAAAGAATGAAAGAGATCGAATGTATATATGCATAGAGAGAGAGAGAGAGAGAGAGAGAGAGAGACGCACCAGATACCCCCGGAATCCCGTTTGGATGAGCACCGCCGCATTGTGCTCGCGGTCATATGTCGGCGAAGGAGGTTGCGAAGTACAGGGTTTTGTTACATGAGTGAGCGGTAAGGGTTTTGTGACATTTTGATTCTTTATTTGTGGCGATGAAGGCGACGAAGGCTTCCGGAAAAGCCACCTTCTCTTCTCCCTTTTCTGAAGACGGCGATAAACACGAGAGTGAGAGAAGAAACGAGATAAATCGAGATTTAGAGACATGCTGATTTGTAGCACAGTGTTACCTCTTGAGGATCATTCAGTTCTCTCTGGCGGCTGCCGGTTGATTTCTTCTCAGAATCCTTGGATGGAGAACGGAAAGCTCTCTTCACCGCCGTCAACCACGAGCTTCCTCCTTTCTTCCCCATGCATGTCGAAGAGGGAGGAAAAAAATTGCAGTCAAAGAAGATCTGAATACAAAATAACCCTTAAGATTCCTGGTCCAACGCCACATTTAACCATGATTCATAAATAAATGAAATGATTAATGAATAAACAAATAAATAAATAAATGTAAATTTTGGGTGTTGCAGAATACTGCTGCTTTAGTTCTGACCGTCAGCATGTCAGAAAAAGAAAATCAAAAATAATTAAAAAAAAAAACAGAAAGAAATGTGATAATTGACTCAATTGAGATTGATCCATCTTGGGAAAGCATCCTGATCCATAATTAAGATTTAAAATTGATTACCATTAAAGTATTGCATATAAATTACATATAATTAACTATTAATCCCACCTAGTCTCTAGCTGGCTGGCTCGCACATGGATTTCGCAGGAAGGTTTATGTTCCCACTGTAAACTGTCACCTCGACGTGAATTCATATGACCCAGTCAGATGGTGCGCCCTTGGGCCTGTGCATTCCCGGTCAAAAATGTCAGGATTGATTCATGTTGATGTCATCTTCTTGGGGGCGGCCTGGGCTTCCCTTGGCCCTTTTCTTTGGTGGTGAGGTGGTCCCTTTACCAAACTCACTATATGGGAATGGGACTCACGCTCTCTCAATGGATTCCAATATCTGTGTCCCACTAGTAAAATAAGCTTCTGTTGCTACTACAAGATTACAAGTATACGACTGACCAATGACAAACATGACACGTCACTCACTAGTTTGGCTCCCTGTCAGATGGGAGGGACCAAGCCCACATGCACATCAATAAGTCATTTGGTCCATTGGAACAAGCTAAATTGGTGTACACATGTACCCACAACTATCGGTCCGACACAATGGATCAACTTTTTCTTCGAATAATCATTAATCATTTTCAACTTTATCTTCAAGAGCTCTATGGGTAAGCAGATCCGGATCCGGTTTTTTATTGACGTTTTGGGTCATCATCCTAATTTGTTAAATTGTTAATTATGTAAAATTGTAAATGCTAATTCTTATTATTTATTTACCTAATTTATTGTTTAACTCCTCCGTTGGCATTTTATTATTAAATAAATATTTATTATCCAGATACATTAATTAATATTCAAAATATAAATAAACACATTCATAAAAATATTAAAGTTAAAAGGACCGTTAGTCATTATACTTGATTTTGTTAAATAACTAAATAAAATAATCAACATTCATTTTTACCTATCAACTCTTTAATTCTACTTTCAAAAAACAAGAAATACCATGATGACAGCATTGATCAAAGGGGATTTAGAGATTTAAGAGATTTAGGTGTTAATTTTTATTTGAAGGATAAATGAAAAAATATTTTATAATTATATAATATAAAATTTATAAATTAACCCTTCTAAAATATTAATATAGTGTAAATATTATATTTAACCTCTTATATAATAAAAAAATTACATATAGGTTATTATGAAATTCACTAATTTTAGCCTTCACTTACGAGTAGTAAACTAAAAGATGATGACAGAGTTTTCCCTGATGACAGAGTTTTCCCATATATTGTCTTAGGCTGATCGATACAAACATGTACCTGTTAAAAATTAAAAGTCATACTCCAAAAATTATAAATTATAAATCCAAAGATCAACAGATTGGATCAACGCTAAAGGTATGTGTGGGGTAAGGTCGCATGACGGACTACCTTTTCTTAAAAAAAGATATAATATTGTTAGAGATATACCCCTACAAAAATTATAAATATTAGACATATACCATTACACATAGATATTATACATATATACAATTGCTGTAAATATTAATCTCAACCCCTTATTAAATATAACTCTTCACATTTCTTTCTAGGGATTCTCATATAGTTTTAATTTCATATTCAACCATACTTAATTTCATATCTATAATCAATATTAAACACCCGTTGGATGTTTAATATTTAAGCTTATCTGAATCTACATAATCTTTACATTCTCAAACTCCAGAATTATTTACTAAACATTTAAATTTCGATCTTTAACACAACTGATAGGCCTGGAAACAAACCGAATACCATAATATCCAAATTCGTTTAATATTCGAATTCGTTTCGTTTACTATCCGAATTCGAATTTTGATATCCGAAATCGAATTCGGTTAAATATTCATATTCGAATAATATTTATAAAAATAAAATATTTATAAAATTCAAAAATAATAACAAATATATTCTGTAATTAAAAAATAAAACTTAAAAAATATTTTTAAAATTTTATAATAGACACTCAATAGTAAATAATATTAACAATATATAAATTTTAACATTTAATGGTTATATATGTAAATTTATATTTTATAATAATATAAATATTTAATTTAAATTTTAAACGAATCGAATTTTAAACGAACCGGATATCAAGTATCAAAATTAATATCTGAATTCGAATTCGTTTATTCGAATTCATTTAGTATTAAACGAATTCGAATTTCGGATATTCATTTACATGCCTAACAATTGATATGCGCATCGCTTCTGCATAAAAACACAACTGGATTATTATCTATGATCAAATCTGCAACACTGTTTTTGCGTTTACTGCACCAATACATTGGATCGTCAAGTCATTTTCTGATCAATTGATTATCCAACAGTATCGATATCAATATACTTAAACATTATTATTTATCATACATTGCTTAAGTATTAACTAATTAAGACATTCAATTTCTTTCAAAGATATATAATTTCATATTTGTATATCTCTATCAAATCTTCTCTATCGGTATCAAAGTAATTTAAGTCTAGCTTCATACATGCAAGAAGTTTCAACCTTGAGGGGGAGATGACGACACAACTGGTAAATTTGACCGTCGACATCCGGCGATTATCGATAAGTTAGGATGGACACAACGATATATCCTATTAGGTAATAAAACAATGGATCCAATCATGCATTTTAAATTTCCGAACTAGTCAGTAGTCATGGGCTATGCCAAAAACTTTCTGTTTATCACTTTTAATCAACCTAGTGAGGTAATAAACAAATAAAAATAAAAATACATATATATCTTTAGACTAGAACCTTGAATTTTCAGCCGTCTATTCAGAACCGACAGATATGCAAGTCAGCGCTGAACACAGTGAGCAGTCAGCAGCTGAGGAATATTATTCAATTCGTGTCTTGAATCGAACCCATTAAGATATTTAGATGATTAGATATTTTGGAGACGACGATTGATTATATATAATATATATTATTTGAACGTCGGAGTCGACAGCCCAACCTAAAAGAGTAAAAAGTTGAAAAAGAGTAAACGTTACAGGGAAGTACTTGACTGACGTCTTTCTCCTATCTTCTCCGTCGTCTTATCTTCTCTTCTTCTGGTTGCTGTTGCTGTTGCTGTCGTCGTGGTTGTTGTGGACCGGATGGTGTTGTCCCTACGTACCTGACTACTTTCCCGAACATGTCTTGAAAAAGAAGTCCATTGATCGACATCCAACACCTCACCGCAAACACTTTCTCCACCAGAAAAAAAATTATTAATACACGTCCAATTTCTACTGTTGGCTTAGTGGGAAAAAATTGAGATCGATGATACCATGATGTAGAAAATAGCAAGGGATAATGACCCGATAGTGCCATCTTGCCTTTCGATTATATCTATAAATGTTTCATGCCAAAAAATGAAACAAGAAACCTCCATGGTTCCATGTATGTTTGCTGTTATTTTAGCAATTGCTTATTTGCTTATTTATTATCGATTTATAATCACATACATCGTATCTTCATCATTTACATAATAACGAAAATTTAAACACCAACACAATATCACAAATTCACAATACAGTACGTACTCCATTCTTAATTTATACTTAAGATCGAACAAGAACGATGGTATAATAATGTTTAATCCAGATGCTCCGATCCAGATTGCGAACAGTATCCAGCCGTCAGTGTGCCCCATAGATCCAACTCTTCATTGTTGCGGTCTTCGTCGTCTTCGTCTTCGTCATTGCAGCTTATTAATCCACCGCTGCTGGTGCTGTAAATCAGTGGGTTGTTAATTGATAATCGACTCGCCGTATACGGCAGCTCGTTGAAGTTCATGTCCTCCGAGTACGTAAGCTGTTTGAACCCGTCAGTTTGGCCATTGAGATGAGACGCGACAAGGCGGTCCAGCGTGGCCCAATCGTGGGGAGTACTCGCATCTGCAGTCTGCTGTTTGTATGAATAGGTTTTTTCGTCGCCGCCGTCAGCGTCAACTTCAACGTGAAAATTGCCGTTACTTATATCGACAGGCAACATGCAGTTCAAATAACCGTTTCCGTTTGTTTTTTCCACGACGTTGTTGTCTTGTTTACGCTCACCGGATTCTCGTTTGCAAGACCTACCCATGCACTGGAGGATCTGATCAAGACCATCGCTTTCCGGCATAGTGCTGATCATGGGACTATGATCCAACACCTTGTGGTAGTTCTTCTTTTTGAAAACCCTGCAGACCACCCACCCATCTTCTTGACACTGGATAAGTTGTCCGATATATACATTGGAGTAATCATGGTTCTCGTCCAATCTATACTCGTGCATGATCCAGTCGGATTTCTGACCGTGGGGTGCTCTACCTTTGTAGAAAACAAGAGTTTTTCGCATACCAATTCGTTTCAGGCTTGTATGTATGACCTTATCTCTTCCCGTTGCCTTCCAGAACCCGGCGTTCGTTGCACGGTTGGTTCGAGTACCGGTTGGGTACTTCTTGTCCTTGTGGCTGAAGAAATACCAGTCGTTTTGGGGAGTTGATCCGATCTTGCACTTATCTGCGTCAATATATAGTAGTATATATTTAAGTAAATCGATGGTCATCAGAGAGATCAAGAATCGAGGGAAACGAATGATTGATTGATTAATTCACCTTGAATGTCCCATGGTTCAAGCTTATTAAGATCAACCTCTCGTATGACATCCAAATCAATCTTCTCAGACGCCACCTTCTTCCTCAAATAATAAGTCAGAAGTTCTTCCTCCGTTGGATGGAAGCGGAACCCCGGCGGAACTCGTGATTGCCCTTTCCCCGTGCTGCTCATGTTTGCGAGAGAGAGGGAGGGAGGGAGATGGATCGAGGGAGAGGGGTATATACTAATACTACAATACTTCCATATGCAGACGCACGCACACGTATATATATAAATATATAACTATATATATATATATAGCGATAATTGGCAAATAATAGCGATATTGATACGAACCAGTGGGCAGTGGGTCGTAAAATCGGTATGTTCGTAAATGAATTTGGAGGTTGATTTTGAAAGGCAACAAGGGTGACACTTGAGCTTGAAAAACTGTTGAAAAGCTGGGGATATGTGATTCAACATCTTTCTTTTTTGTTAGAGTTTTAGACCCAGGTAAGGGCCATCTTCGATCTTATTTTCCCTGTGTAACCACCGTATCAACAACTCGGAAAAGGACCACTGCTGTATCATTTCCTTCTCTGGAAGAGCTTTTGTCTTAGCTCTCGATGATGGCCCCGACCCCCCCAAGAACACAGTAGCAGACACAACAACTGTATTAATTATTAGCTTCCAAACACGGTGTGTGTATTGTCGTTGCCTTCAATACACTCATTTCATTGCTATTTATAACTACATTCATTTCATCAAAACATCTCTTATCATAGAAAAAATTAAAGCTCCTAACCAATCTATAATCTACATTAGTCTATTCAAACTACTCAATTCATCTCGATCAAATCGATCGATTGATCCCTTTAAAATTCATTTTATGTAAATGCAAATTTTAATTAATCAAAAAATTCAATATATAGAAACCACACTCCATCTTATTTGACATCATTATATCAACATCACATCTAAAGTAAATTTAGTGATTAATGTATATCTTACTCTACATAACAACATACAATTAATGAGATTAATTGATCGAGCACCGAAAATCATCAATGAATATATATGAATAATGCATCAATTAATTCATGGACCATCAATTAATTAACTCATGCATGCTATAAACCGTTGGGGCTCACTTCTAAATAGCAAAAAGGTCTAACCCTAACCCTCACTCCAAACTCCAACCCATCATATCCATGTGCATCATATATTAAATCCATTATTTGATTATATCTTTATATATTAATAGACAATGGTCAATGGTCATATAGAACTTGGACTCTCCTAATTATGCCTTAAATAAATAAAACTTGTTCATATTTTAAAACCCAATTATGATCAATACGTCATTTCAAAAAACAATTATAAGAATCTTAGATTAATATTTACGTAAGCTCACTGTTTGTATTGTACAAGGTTGACCCAATGTACTAAGGCCCACTCCTAGTGTTAGACTATACTTAATATAAGTAAATTAACCAAACAATAATACAACTATCTGTTAATTAATATATAAATTTTAAAACAAAAAAAGAAAGTGTGATCACGATTCACCTAACGTCTTCCGCATTGATCCAGCCATGTGATTTTAGGCCTTCAACAACATTTGGAGACTGACTCGATATTTTCAAAAACGATCAATGTCTCATCGTTCTTATGTAGTTGACCTTGGACAATGAGGGAGGAGTATAAAAACCCTAGTGTACTCCAGACATCTTTTTCTTTTCCAAGGGAAAACACTGTTATCGTCTTTCGGTAAACTACTCGTAAGTGATTATTCATGTCGTTTCTACTGTAAAAAAAAGACCATCTCCTAAGAGGTATAACTCTCTATGGATATGATTTTTTGGATCATTCCATTAAACACACTTTAACTTCTATGCTTTATGGTGAGTCAAAATTCTATTTGTTGCATTATAACCCACCATTGGCTTAGATGTTGTAGTTTTTTAATACAAGTTTCTATCGAATTTAAATTACAAATATATATATCGCATTAATAGTAGATAGTTTAGCTTGGATCCAGTTGGGGGCTTCTAGTCAATATTTTCGCTAATCGTTGCTCTTGTGTCGTTTCTCTGGTCTTGTACCTGTTCGTCGTGAAGGTGTTTGTTATATCCTGTATTAATGTATTATCCTTCTCCCTATCTCTTGCGGCCATGTTCGCCTGCTTCGTGTACTCTCTTGTTACTTTCGGTTCAGATCTCTCATACCGTCGCTACCGTGTATACCCATGTTAAACCCCAACAATAACACACAATTACACAAATGTCCACCCTTTTATTATCTGGTTCACCCATACTCAAATTTATAGGTTTTCCTCGTGGACATGGGCTTTACGAGTCCAATTGCATCTAGCTGGTCTTGGGTTAGGGCCACTGAGTTTGGGTTGCGTTTCTTAGTCCACCTCGCATGCGTGTCTTGTGATGGGTTAGAATTTTGGGTCAGAGCCCAATAATCTAGGTATCATCAGCATGACGTACTTCATATTGAGAATTCTACACTATCATTTGCTTTCTCTTCCTAAAAGAAATTAAAGAAATCAGTTGCAATAGAAAGAAAAGTAGTGTTGTATTCTTTTTTTCTCCCGACGTGCGTTCCCAATCTTCCGACGCAAGCGTTCCTGATTTCAGATCTCGATTTCGTTCCTGATTTCTGACTTTGATTTTAGAATAAGATTTCCGATTAATTTCGTTTTGTTTTCATTCCTATTTCAGTTCGATTTTATCCGATCTTGCTCCCGATTTCTGGATTTAACCGCGCTCAGTCTAATTTTTCTTGATTTCAGTCCGATCTTTCTTCTTCCTCGATTTCACAGATGATGACAAACTCAAATGCTTCCGCATCTGCGCTTTCACTTCGAAATTAGTTAAAGTTGTTAGTCACGCATACTCTGTTTATTTTTAAAGGGTTGATCTGAAAAGTAATACATGACGATCATCTTCCCCAATCTCCCTCTGTCTCAATATTCTTTGAATTCCCTCGCTCATCGAATCAGAATTAAAAAACGAAGCATATTTTTAACACAAATATCTCTCTCTATTTTTATATACTTATAGTAGTTATTAATTATAGTTTTTTTTCTCTCTCGCAACACTCAACAGATAATAAAGTTAAAATTAATCTGGTTATCTCCTCAGAAAGTCAGAATCAGATGAGGTAAATCCGTAAATATCACAATTCAGGAAAAAAACACATTACAGAGATCTAATAAAGTTTGGTTCGGATCGAACCCGATTACTCGATGCAAATCCTTAACTGATATAAAATAAAAACGGGCTAGCTGGACCCTAAACCGCTTGGCCCATGAGTGGTATTTAATTCACGAGACACTCCCAAACCGCGGAACAACACTTCAGACCAGTCCCAAACCCAAAAAGCCAGATTTTGTCACCTTTAGCGAGCCTTCTCTTGACTGCCATATACTCCATCTGGTACCACATCGATGCCGATCCCTGGTTGCCAAACCTTCGATATATGGCAATGGCTGGTTCCATATCCCACTCCGTCAACGCCATACCTTTTCCTATCTCCCTGATAATTGGCAATCCAGACGCCGGGATGCAGTAATGTTGTATGACCGAGCCGAACCGAGGAATGTAAGTGTACTTGTCCTTTTTCATTTTCAACGATGAATCGGAATACATGGTGTTGATGAAATGGTAGAAGACGTAGCGTAGCTTTTCTTTCAGAGGAAGAATCATGGATCCAAACACGATGATGTGGTCTCGGATGATCTCTCTGACGTGGCAAAGGATGTTACGTTCGATGTGGCATCCGGTGATACCTTGGGAATCTTCCTTTCGAATGACAGAATTGTATGCTCCGTCATTACTTGCACTCTGTGTTCGCAGCAGGTGGACGAGCTTGTACCTGGCTCTTTGTCTGCAGTCTTTCCGGTTGGTCAGCAAAATGGCTGCACTCCCCATCCGAAAGGAACAATTTAGAACGAGTTTTGGTGGATCTCTTCCTCCGTACCACACGGTCGATAAGATTTCGGTGCTGAGCAAAATTGCGTGGGAATTTGGACGGAGCTTGAGCAGATCTTTTACGATATCTACTCCAATTATACTGGCGCTGCATCCCATTCCGGAAATGTTGAACGTCTTGATATCTTCCCTCATGTTGTAATGGTTGACCACAATGGAGGAGAGTGATGGGAATGGACAGAAACCACTGCAGTTGACGACGAGGATGTCGATATCAGTGGGATTTACCTGGTTTTTGGCGAACAAGTCATCCAGGACCCGAAACAGAAGCATGCGTGCTTCTTTCAGTGATTCTTGCAAATGGACATTCGGAGGCAAACAGTGAAGAGAAGGTGGGAGGCATGTTTCTTCTCCTATCCCGGAGGTTTTTAGGACTTTGATCATGAAGTCGATGCTTTTCCCGTCGAAATGGTTGATTAGAGAAATCTGCTCCGCAAAGTGAGCGGAAGGACATCGAAGGTATGGAGGCGCAGTCAGACATGAGAAATCCAGCAGGTAAACCCCCTCTTGTTTGAAGAAATAACAGTAGAATAATCTTGCTAAGGACAACACCAAGATGAGAATGACAAACACAA
Source organism: Zostera marina (assembly GCA_001185155.1). Lineage (NCBI taxonomy): Eukaryota > Viridiplantae > Streptophyta > Magnoliopsida > Alismatales > Zosteraceae > Zostera > Zostera marina. The sequence continues at coordinate 285,494 of LFYR01000047.1, forward strand.
ACCCCAATACACCGGTCGCACTGATGAAGTGGGAATAATACGAGGAGGCCAAGCATGCTTTTACCATCTTAATTTAATAGGAATTGGCGCAAGGGAGGTGTAGGTATATATATACACAATACAACATGTAAATCCAGGCGGCCGGACGTCAGTCCTCTCTTTCTCTCTCAATCTTTAAAGCACATAACAACTTGGTACGCGTTACAGCGTTACCCATAAACCCTATTTATTTTCCGGATGGATGATGGGTGCGATCATGGATTGAGATTCGCGACCATCAAATCCATGCACACTATTTAATATATATTTTAAAAACATTCATAAAATCTATTTACTGAAACTAATCTATATTTTAACAACGCGTTCATGCCCATGCATATTACCTAATCAAGCAATTCTGGGCGATTAATTAATACGTTCTACAAATTTGGAATTTGCCCACAACAGCCGCCGTCACCTTGTCCCTTTGACTTTTTTCATCTATATCGAATTAGGAGGCAAATTAGGTATAGGATATCAACAAAACATTAATGACACATACTGTGCTGCTGGCTAAAACCCTACAAACTACAACAAATTAATTAAACCGTCCTTGAACAGTTGCACACTTGCACACCTATCAAGAATCAAGATAAAATTATGATAGATAATGGGCAATTTATGAGGATAGAGTAAAATTATATATATATTCACATGCAAAGGTTCAGGATAGGATAATAGATGATGGAGGAGAAACTAAAAGAGTACGTGGATTGTGCATACTAGCTATTAGTATTTAACTTAGTCTCTTAAATTTAAATTTGTATTCGTCAAGATTTATATCGGACGACGAAGTGGATCGAAGCTTCTATTCTGCCAGATCTTTGGTGTACAAGTACTAGTGTTGGATCATCGAAAACTAAGTGGAAATGCAAATCTATATACTAACTGTAAATTTGGACGACACACAGACGCACAGTACTATTAACAAAGATATAATCAACAAAAAGAGGAGTAAATCTTAACTTCAAAAACTGTAATTTAAGAATTGATTACCGAAGCTGAGATTGATTTTTTCATTCAGTTATTCTAGAATACAAATATATTATATAGACTAATTAGTATTAGTCTAACTAACTAATATAGTGTTATTTAAGTAAACCTCTATAGTATTATAATCTAACAAGTACGTGTCTGGAATCGTCCGAACCCAAAACGATTTCCGATTCGGAGGAAGAGGAAGTTGTGGCGGTCTTTGGTGTCCCAAAATTCGTAGGAAGAGAAGAGGATTTGAAGTTTGGGTGTTCATGAGGGTTTAAGAAAAGTGTTAAGGTTTTATTTTTAAAAAAACTTATAAATTTTTGAAAATAGTTATAACACATTTAGAAACGGTTTTCCCAAAAGTCATCGTTAATTACAAAAGAGAACGACAACTTTTCGAAAAACCAACACCAACTAATTATCAATATCGACGATGGTTTAATTTATAAGAGAGTCACCCCTTTCCTGTAGAAAATACATAAATTAGGGAGGACATAAATTTATCAATCATCCTTAATTTGTCGTCAATATAGTATTCCGAATTTTTTAGAAAACATTTTTACCAATATTAGTATGGTCAAAATACGTCGTCGATTTTTTTAATAGTGCGCGCTCAAAGACAGACAAACATTTTGAGCCAGTAACGGAATAGCAGAAAAGAGTTACGGAGATTTTCTGTTTGGATGACCTAGAAATCACGATGTGTAGATGACATGTATAAAGTTTATATTGAATGAATTAATTGTTTCATTGCAAGTCTTGCTACTTATACCTAGGTATTTACAAACACTAATGGGCTAAATAAAATTGGACATGGCCCATTCGTAACTAGGAGTTTATTATAAGTAGCCCACCTGTAATAAAACAAATCATTCAACATATATATAAACCATATCATTCATTTCATCATTCCGGCCATGTCTTCCCTGTTTCAATCAAACAGAATTTTGATATATCATTCATCCCATTTGCTTCCCAATTATATCATTCATTCCTTGACTAATATTAACATGATTTAATTTCAACAGGTTTTGATGTTTTTGGGAAAGGAAATTCTCATTTCAGAAGAATTTACTATGAACTAGGATGGACTGCAATTTTCAGTCTCAAAACCCTGATGGTAAATCTCTGCAATCATATAGTCATGTTGAAAACATGTAGTTTGTGTGTTTTGATTCTTCATTCAGACCTCTATTTATTTGTTTGTTAGTTAGTATAAATTTAGCAAACTACATACTTCATAGAGCTAGGTAACTTGATGTCCATGTTTAATTTCTGATGAGTTCATGAACTTAAGAGGCATATGTATCTAGGTTACATTCTAATTGAAGATGATCATCCGAAATTCTGAATATCTTTATGCTGAGATAGGTAATTTCATTCGTAGAGTAGATTTGATTAACATAGGTAATAAAAAACATCAAGTCCTAACAGTACTCATTTTCATTTCGGAACCTAGGCACGTCATCATTTTCAATGAGGAGGAGTATTGAAAGAGTCTACCCATTCCTTCCACTGTTGTGGATCAATGTTAACATCAGTCTTGTAAGACTGCAAAGCTTCCTCGTAGTCCTCATCTGACGAGGTCTCTACGGGTAGAGGCGGCATCAAAGGCATGTAATTCAGATGTCCCTCAGATATTTCTTATGGATACAACCCGCATTGATTCAGTTCAGGTAAAGTAGTTCACCTATACGGGTTCTCTAGTCGATATTGGGAGAGTTGCACGGGTTCTTGAAGCGGAGGAGGGGGTGGATATGGGTAATGGTTGATGAACATCGGTGGGCAATGCCCAAGGATTTCCGACCTCATAACTGGTTCATTCGCACGTGATGACTGTCTTTGCATCATTACTGACTTCCTCTTCCTGAATGGCCAGCACCCACGCATTCCAGGGGTCCTTGAGGGCGATGACGTCGATCTGGTTGTTCGACGTCCTGGAGTGATAGGCTTAGGCTCAGGTGAATCAGCAACAACCCCGTTCTCTGTCTCATCGTCGTTGATGACAATGACTTCGTTAAGGTTACCCCTTCTCCTCCTAACGTGGTTGTTCTCCGGAGCACGTCTCTTCCTAGAACTCATTGCCTAACTATAAACTAAGTGAAATTTAGATATAAGTCATTGCAATATATCATTGCATTATTTGAAAATCTATAATTTTGTCAACTAGAATTGAATCGGTAAAAATCGATAGAAAATCAGATAATAGTAGCCAAAGGATTTGAAACAGGAGACCATTGAATAAAAAAATAATAATAATTATCACCTTCATGACTCCATTTTAGGAGACCAAAATTCAGTAGAATAATAATATTTGGTATGATCTGAAAAATCGTCCAAATCCGATGGAGTTTCAAGCATATGAAGAAAGAAATCAAACGATTGTCTAGGTAAAGAAAATCTATATTCACATGATAAAATTTACCTACGAAATTAAAGCAAAACAACCGAGGAATGAACCTCCGAGGCAAGTGGAATAATAAATTTCAGTGGAGTAGGAGAAAAGAATGTTCAAAGCTGCTCTGAAAATTCGTGCAAATCAGATTAGGTTTGAAGCCTAAAATCAAAGAAAACGAAAAAAAACTCATTGAAATCGAGAAAAAATTTTCCAACGGAAATACAACCATGAAATCAAGGAAAGAACAACCGATTTCACTAGAAAAATACTTTTCAGTGGAGGAGTGAAAAACGATAATACAGTGGAGGGGGGATGGTTCTAACACCGGAAACTCCCCCTGTTTAAATAGGCGGATGGATTGCCAATGCCGAGCAGAAGTTTGGAAATCGCCCCCCTGTCCTCACCTAGTGTCCGTGTTGCCGGTGGTCTCAATCGATATGGTGTGCCCTGTCTGAATTTTGGGGAAATGGGGAAGAAGCACTTGAGTTTATCGGACGCCCCGGTTCGTAGATGGAACGTACACTCATGGCGGGAACCACGATGTTCGGCGCCGGCCGTGGGGTGTTCGACAAGATGACCATCCGAATTACATGCACGGTCGACGTTCAGGATTTGATGGCGGGTGTCCGACATGACCATACCGCTACACAGTGCCCTGTCTGAACGTACTCTGATGACCATACCGCTACACAGTGATTTGCAAAGGGATCCGGGCCGGACTAGCAATTTGAGTCGAATGAATCCGGAACGGTCGGTTGACTCGGTAAGGATCAACGGATGAAGATCCGACGATCGTCGATGGACGCGCCGCAGGCAACGGTAGTCCGTCTGTGAACCGGGGTGATTATATTTATATTATAAATAACATGTGTAATATACTATAAATATAGGCTTTCTAATGATCATTAGTATCAAAGAAAGAAAACAAATCAATTAAATTCAATCTTGAGAATTTATTCTGTTAACTTTCTGTCATGCTTCTTCACCATCATTGGCATCATCCGGTGACTTTCAACACTCGTCCGCTGTCTTCCCCAAGCAGTCAAACACACACTTCCTCTCAAGACCACAAATATTATATTTCTCTCTCTAATTTTTTACCCCCTACATAAGGATTCAGAGAGGATATTTATATTATGGTATGTTGAATGGATTGCTACCATGCATCGATGGGGAGTGAGGAGGTCATTTGAGAAGAACTCACACAGAGAGGATATATAATCCCTAAGGGTCCAGAGAGAATATTTATATTATGGTAGACTGGCCCAGAGGCCCATGATCCTGTCCGGCCCGGCAAGGCCCTCGGTACCAACAAGCCCGAATGTAATAGAACTTCCCTGGTGGTCAATTTAGTCGTGGGAAGATGTTCCAAGTATACTTAATTTATTGTTGACAATTAATTTATCACCAAAACATTTGTAATATCTAATTAATTTCAGGGCTATATCAGTAAATGTGGAATAAGATGTTACTAAGATTTAAATTAAAATATGTAATTAATTTATTCGAGGTGAAATAAATTCTCGGTAAGCTTACTATTATTCAGTTTAATTGAATTTTAAGAATTAATAATTTAATATAGTTTGCAGTCAATATTTGGGTAATTAATTTACCCATGAAAATCTTTTAACTTAATTTTGTACAAACCCTAGCATCTACATAGACCTTCCCTGGTCGACAAAAGTAACCTTTTGATGGAGCGCAGTGCGAGTCTTGGGAACAGACACACAAACCATCCAAAGCACATCCTACTCCGACGATGGATGTTCTCCCTTTGATCCCAAGAATTTGGTCAGTCCACTCGCTAGAGAACAAACTGTCGGGATCGAACTCGTCCTTCACCTTCAGGAACTCAGCGATCCTGCTTCCATACTTTTCGGCGATACCATCAAACGCCAGATTCCGGTTCTTTCCCCAGTGAGGGAGGCCATTGTACTTGAAAAGCGCCATCTGTTCTATCTCCTCAAACACGTCTTGGTTGAGCCTCGGTGTCGTTGGGTTCCTGCTCCGGTAATACGTCATGTCGAATTTGATCACGTCTTCCAACTCTCCCATGTAGGCAGTTGAAGCCTTGACGTAACGCAGGATGATACCACTGTAAAGCTCCAATCCGCAGAAGGCATTCGGGTTGATGTCTCTCAGTTGTTGGACGTCGAGGATGAAGTCCCTGGCTTTGGAAAGGCTTATGCTTACGGACGTCTGATGGAAGAACAAACCATTCACTCTTGGATCCCATGCGCAGGTTGTGATAAGTGAATTCTCCACGTCGTCCATGCAACTACCGGACGACATGATATTGTTTTGAAGGCCGGTGACTGGGTATCCTTTGAAACTTTGGAGGTTGTTTGATAAGCCATACCCGTTATTTTTAATAAAAGACGTGGTTATATTTGATCCGATACACTTCTCGCTAGGGTTAGGGTTCGTGCTAGTCTCAATCCTCTCTTCTGTACGTAAATGCATTTAATTAGAAATTAATGATCAAAATCGTTAATTAAATTAATTCAGATCATTATTTACCGTTGAATCGGCTGGTTACTGTAGCTAAGATTGGAATAGGCCGTAATCCAAGGTAATCAAGCTTCCCATCACCCGGAACAGTTAAATTGACACGGTCGTCGACGGCGTAATTCACTTGTCTCAGATATGGATACCAAACAATAGATGCATAATCATGTTCGCTGCCAAAACTCGTCGCCCGTTCTGCAAAGCTGGAGTCTGATGCCATTCGATAAGTGACGGATCTCTTGAAGTTTGGCTGCAGCTGTAATGTCACCTGAAGAAGCGATGGCCGAAGGGATGATAATTAGCTTGCTAGAATATTATTATATTTCAACATTTGGGAGCAATTAACCTGCGAGATGACCCCGAGAACGCCAAGAGACACCTTGGCCGCCTGTAATTGAGAGTTGGAAGCATTCAAGTATCTGATTATGGCGTTACCTAATCCAATATCTCTTGGTCCCGGAGTTATCATCCTAACAGAGACCACATACTCATGCAATGCACTTCCCTTGCCTGAGAGTGAACTCCCATGTGCACCGGTAGACAGGCATCCACCTACTGTCACTCCCCACCATAACGTCGAATGAGGTACGGCCAACCCTACTTTGGCAGCGGCATTAATGACTTCCTTCATCCTCGCACCACTCTCCACTGTCATAGTCATGTCCTCCATGTTAATGTTGATGATACGGTTGAGGAACTTGGTGCTGATGAGAAGCCCATTTTCTCCATCTGTGCAAGAGAGTTTGGGCATGCTATTTGAGTAGCGCGTGGCTACCTTTATCTTTTGGATGGAGTTAGAAGCCGCGGCCACAGCAGCCAGGAGTTGCTCTTCGGTGGTGGGATAGATAACTTGTCGGACTCGACAGGTCGTTCTGTCGGGAAAGATGCCGTAGACGTTTGTGATTGTGCAGTCCGTAGTGCCATTTGTGCATCTTATCGAATCTTCTAAAGGGCTGCACTTGGTAACGGTGATTGATATTAGTAAGAGCAGAAAGGAACATCCTGCTTCCATCATCATCATCGATGATCGGTCGTCGGTGGGTTGGAAAGTTTAGTGGGTTTTTTCTTATCAATTTTATTTCTAACTTAATAAAATTCGTTCCTAATCTACCTTTTTTTACCCTGGGTATTCAAATGGGCCCACCCATCGTGTCAATTAACTGTCAATCTGGTCGCATAACGGTCAATATATTTTTAACCACATTAATGAGTGGTCCTAATTATTTAAAAAAAAACCCTTCGAATTCTAATTTAATATCCTATCCCCACAATGTCCACATGTTCTTGTATTTAATTTGCACCGTGGTAAATGGTAATATTATTATTATTATTATTGCACATGCGCCATCAATCAATACAATTCACAGACCTACGTGGGGCTGGCATGGTGACTGGTACCGGCAGTTACCCATCAGCCGATCATCATTCACCAGTGATGATGCTCACTCACTACTTACTGGTTCTAATAAGCTTAGCATCACTGTTCGCCTTCACCCAGTGCAGCCCAGTAGTAGATTCGATCCGATGCTCAACTGGCACCACCGACTGCACTATCACAAACATTTACGGCACCTTTCCCGACTGGAAGACATGTCGAGCCCGACAAGTTATCTTTCCCACAACCGAAGAACAACTCCTGGCTGCCGTGGCTGCGGCATCGAGCTCGAACCTTAAGATGAAGGTGGCCACACGCTACTCAAATAGTATACCCAAACTCTCTTGTACAGATGGCGAGGAAGGGCTTCTCATCAGCACAAAGTTCCTTAATCGTATAATAAATATCAATAAAGCGGAAATGACAATGACGGTGGAGAGCGGTGCTAGAATGAAGGAGGTCATTAATGCCGCGGCGGAAGTGGGCTTGGCGGTACCTCATTCAACGTTTTGGTGGGGAATTACAATAGGGGGATTGCTGGGCACGGGCTCATATGGGAGCTCACTTTCGGGTAAGGGTGGTGCTTTACATGAGTATTTGGTTTCCGTTAGGATGATCACTCCGGGACCAAAAGGTCTGGGATTAGGCGACGCTATAATCAGATACCTGAATGCCTCCCATGCTCAATTACAAGCAGCCAAGGTGTCTCTAGGTGTTCTCGGGGTCATCTCACAGGTTCTGTAGCAAACATATATATATTTATTGGATCCATTAATTTTAAAAGTAGAAAAAGAAAACAAAAAACTTTTTGCAGATTACGTATAATTCAATCTCGCATTGCAGGTCACATTAAAGCTCCAACCAAATTTCAAAAGATCTCTAACATATGCAACGATTTCAGATTCTGACATTGCTGACAGAGTGCTGCCTTTTGGCAATGAGCATGAATTTGCATCTATCTTTTGGTATCCACATCTGCGAATGGTGGATTACGCTGTCGACGACCGTGTCGATTTAGCTATTCCAGGTAATGGATATTTTCGTTTCATTGGATTCAACCCTATTCCACGCTTGGTATCAGAAATCACAAGGAACAACGGTAATGATCGATCTCTAATACAGATTAATTATGTCTAGATCTCATCATTTAATTACAGATTCCTTCACTTTTTTAAATGTTCAGAAGAGAGAATCGAAAACATCTCCAACTCTATCACTGTTAGTAACAGAGAAAAGTGCATGGCGTCAAATATAACCAGATCTTTAATAACCAGCAACGCATATGGCCTAACCAATGATGCCAGTATTTTCACCGGCTACCCGGTGATCGGCCTCCAAAATAATATCCAGTCATCCGGTGATTGCATGGACGACGAGGAGAATTCACTTATCACCTCCTGCGCATGGGACCCAAGAGTAAATGGTTTGTTCATATACGAAACATCCGTAAGCATAGGCCTTTCCAAAGCCAAGGACTTCATCCTCGACGTCCAACAACTGAGAGACATCAACCCGAATGCCTTCTGCGGATTGGAGCTTTACAATGGCATCATCCTGCGTTACGTCAAGGCTTCTACTGCCTACTTGGGAGAGTTGGAAGACGTGATCAAATTCGACATGACGTATTACCGGAGCAGGAACCCAACAACACCGAGGCTCAACCAAGACGTGTTTGAGGAGATAGAACAGATGGCGCTTTTCAAGTACAATGGGCTCCCGCACTGGGGAAAAAACCGGAATCTGGCGTTTGATGGTGTCGCCGAAAAGTATGGAAGCAGGATCGCTGAATTCCTGAAGGTGAAGGACGAGTTCGATCCCGATGGCTTGTTCTCTAGCGAGTGGACTGACCAGATTCTTGGGATCAAAGGGAGAACATCCATCGTCGGAGAAGGATGTGCTTTGGATGGTTTGTGTGTCTGTTCCCAAGACTTACACTGCGCTCCAGCAAAAGGTTACTTTTGTCGACCAGGGAAGGTCTTTGTGGATGCTAGGGTTTGTACAAAATTGGGTTGAAATTTTGAAATGATTTTATTTTAAACATAATTATTCTGTATTGATTAGCAAATGACTAATTACGAGATAATACACAATAAAACTTGGTTTGTGGGCTCAATCAATAATCTAATTTTGTGTTCACATTGGGATTTTCGACCTAATCTAATATGTTATTTTATCGACACAAAAATGAATGACCATGATCTATGAGATTCTGATTTTTTGAGTCCTGACGTATAATTTATTTTTCTAATGTTTGAATAAACAAATTAGTACGCTTAATTTAATCATTATCATCTAATCATATATGTTTTAAATTATTTTTCCAAAAAATATGTTTAGATAGCTTGAATATCTACAGAGTATCGACTATCTAGTACCTAGTTTAGTTAATGTTTTCTTTCACCGTTAGATTGTAGAAAATCTAAAATCGCGAAGAAGAAAATCTGATTTATGTACCGTATACATTTTAAACTTTTACGACAGACTGCATCAGGACTCAGGAGTGAGTTTCGACATAGAACCTGTTGAACATTCGAAAATTGTTAGTGAAAACTAGAGATTCGGATTTTCTGCTTCATATAATTAACACAACTCACAGGTAGTAGCTGTGTAGCATGACTGTTTGGACACAGGATCGTCATCAAAAGGAGGTGGTACATGGCCAAACACCATGTCACAACTCATATCTTCAAAATCTAGATTAATATATCCAAGTGTCAGCTCCCATAACTAATGTAAATTGAAATATCGGTAATTCGGTATCTTTCTAAAAAACTAGATTGCTTTAAAATAATGACATATTATGGAGGAAAAAACGATATCAAATCATGAGAAACTTACGAGGACAACAAAATCGAGTTTACTCACTTGGTGTCATGGTTAACGGAATACCAATTTCATTCGTGAAAAAATCTTGTGTGGGGAACTTGCACATATTCACACACATTCCAACACATCCGACATTCTCCAAATACCTTTTTTCAAACATTTTTTAAAATTCAGTTTCAAAGATAAATACGAACGTATACAATTATTAGTTATTACCTGCATTTTTTTATGTGTACACCGCTTCTTTGTTTTCCCCCATTTACTTCCACATCTACAACCTACAGAATAATTCAAAATAATTAAGGAGCTAGATTACTGTATAAAACATTTCGTTAACCGTTGAACCCTCACTTCAATCAGTCAATGTAAGCAGTAAAAATAATAATATGAATCATTGGATCTTAAAGTTAAGGTTAAGGTTAAAAGCTAACCTCTGAAGGACCAATTAACCAATAGAACAAAAACCCTGTAAATAATGCATATAATTCAAAAGCCCACTTCTTGGGAGGAAATAACTTCCGAAACTGCATTCAAAACCAATAAATAATGCTTACAAACATATTCAAGTACCCGCTTGAAACAAAAATTGTGGAGGAGAGCTGGAATAATAATTTTATAAGAGTAAAAATTATTGAAAAAGAATATAAAAATCTGATTCAAAGACCAGGCCCGTATTGCTGATCAATTACATAATTTAGGTATGGACCTAGTTCACTTGTGGCAGAAAATAGTCAACCTCAAGCAGATCTTAGCTGAGCAAATGTCACGGCAGGAGGAGGAAGTTAAGCAAAGATCTCGAATTAACTAGTTACTGTTGGGGGACTCTAATACTTCTTTTTTCAGTAAGGCTAGTAAGGAAGAATCTGCCTAGAATTCTTTAATCTTTATTATCAAATATCGGGGATGCATTGACAACTGAGCCAGGCTATCGGAGAAAGGGATTGGGTACTTCACTGATCTTTTTAGACATCGACAAACAACATCCGGTAAGCTAAAATGACTCTTCTGAAGGCTGAGGGAGGTTTGGCCATTTGGGTCTGCGGGAGCCTAGATTACTAGCTAGATCTACAGTGGTGTTTAGAGCTTGCAGAATCTGGTCAAACCAAATCTCAATTTGGACTTCGTAGATGCAACTCCAGCATATTAAAGGAGCCGAACTAGCACGAGTACAAGATAAATCAAAAGACTCTCCAATCTGGTCCACAATTTTGTGATACAGGGGATTTATTGAAAAATGTGGAGTATGTGCCACTAATTATCAACTTACTGTTACTCTTCCTGATCTTAAATTAAAATCGAAATATGTCTATGATCGTCTTAGGCAGGTGTCTTCCCCGAACTCATTGGCAGAAGGGATATGGGCCTGTAACTCCTCAAAAATGGAGATTGAGGTGGAATCTCTTAAACTCGTTCAATAGGTTAGCTAGATGGGGTATTCAATGTCCCTCGTCATGCCTACAGTTTTAGCAAGGCAAGATGCAACCTTTGGATCCAATATATCCATTGCACCTCATTAGGATCGTGCAACAGCAGTATGCAGAGCACATAATCTCCTGGTGTGATGCTATGGCACAACAGCTGGGTCCGGGAAAGGCCTCGACTCATTTATAACCTTCAACAGTCAACGGCCATTGAAAACATATGAAAAATTGAGAGATTGTAATGTTAGTTCAATCATAGTTTTGAAAGTGCCACTTAAAGCGTGCTAAAGTTCTCTAGGAGGATCAGGCTGGTTCGGGTAAAGATCCGTTCGATCACCCAATTACACCTATTATTTATTAATATTTTCATATAATATACTTTTTTCCTATTCTACCCCTCTATTCTAAAATTAAACACCCTTAGTACCTTACCCCACTTTCAGATTTTAGTTGGATTTAATTGTAGTTGGATTTAATTTTAGTTGTATGAATTATATTTTTAATGTTCCATTACATGTGATTTTATACTTTTATAAGGTATTTTCAATTTTTTATAGGTTTTATATGTATCTGTATAGGATTATATAAGAGAAAAAGGAGTTTTTAAACCTAATTAACAAGCAATAACTGAAACTAATAGTATATCTACATAATACTATAAAAAAAAATTGCTGACATTACCAGGTCCAACTGATCCGATGGCAGTACTGATAAAAGAACTTCTCTGACTACTTCTTGCTGCTGTTTTCTTGTTCTGCTCATTGCGACTCTCTTTGATACATGAACGAAAGTCTCATATTGTGAGTCATATAGAACATCATCGCACTTCTCCCCAGTGCTGGCACTATCATAGGAAGCAAATTTATCCATTTTACCGGTAAGAAAAGAGATAAATGCCTTTTCAAATATCCCATCCTTGTATCTAGTCTTGTGTCCCATAGGTGCAGGAACTTTTGACGGCTCGATGATTCTACACCTTATAAAATTGCAACCAACACTAATTCTCTGTGGCGGATTCCATGGCAGAGGTAATCGGATAGTTTGACAGTGGGGAGTTCCCATCCTGAATTGAATTTACTTAGAAACCAGACCAAAAGATAATTTAATTCGTCACTGGTTCAATTTATAAGAGATCAGGAGCTTGGAGGACCGAGGCATGGAAAGAAACCTACAGACACACAAAAACAAAGAAAGGAGGAAGGAACATATTTATTAGTTATCAATGAATTAATCAACGAATTGCCTAAAACAACCTTGATGCGATTATATATGTGAGGTTGGCAATTGACAACTTGTCATCATTTAATCAACATGTGGGCATGTGGCTATCATTTATACGGAAGAGCTAGCCTAGGAACAGCACAAAAAATGAAAGAGAAGCAGGAAACAAAAGGATTTCTGCAAATTTACTATCATGTTATCCTAGAAAACTGGCATCCAATCCTTTAATTCTACTATACATGAAAGCTTCATCAAATAAAAACTACACATGAAAGAAGAATTTAGCAAGGCATGTGAATAATACGATGTTTCAATTTTGAAAAAAACCCAATAAAAGTATATAGACGAATACTACCATAGATTCTACACACACTACAAAGAGAAGTTGATTATAGAGTAAGAAGAAGAGAAGGTGTAAATACTGTTATTGTAAAGGAGTATTCACGATTTGTCGCTAAAATCAATCATGTTGTTCCTCCTGGAGCTCCTGAATCCTATTAGCCAATGCTTCAAGTCTTGGCTCCCAATCCTTCCTAATCTCTACCGGCCTAGCATCTCTTCCAACAAGATCCGCATTCATTGCATTCACGTCATTTTTCCTACCCCCGATGCTCTTCCTCCCAACATCACGCCGCTTCCCTCTGTTCTCTTTCTGGGAAATAGCCTTCTGCATCGCCATAAGCACGTCCGATCCCCTCAGAGCACCTCCTCCTATTTCTTTCTGCATCTCATCTCTACTCTCCTTCATCGATGATTTCGGCGGTTCTCCGTTCGAATAGACATCGCTCGAGGATGATAAATAAGCAAATCCCCCATCCTCCTCATCAACTGCGGCCGTATTGGATCGGTCGATGTGAGGCGACGGACGGCGGCGGCCACGAATCTTCTTGGCGGAAGAGATGACGAGAAATGGAGTGGGGCGGAATGGTACAGAGGAAGGGTTCGATGGTAAAACGATTAAGAGATTCGTCGTTAACATTGTGGAAGAGATTCTGGGTTTCGATTTAATTCCACCAAGTTCTGGAAGTGAGCAAATATAGTTGGGATTAAACCTTTTTTTTATTATCCGTTTTTGAATTCCAATAATTTAGATTTTCGATAATTTAAAATAATTTAATTAACTTATAAATTATAATCTTATATATAAGATTTAATATAATTTTATTTTTTTTGAAGCAAAAGATTTTAAAATCTTATTATTCGTATTTTAATTAATTTTATTAAATGTGATTATTGATTTATAATTTTATTTTATGGTTTTTTATGATATTTCTATAAAATAAAATGTTATCTGAATTCGAAGTTCGAACAGATTTTTTTTTTATCGGATTCGAATTATCTTATTACACACAGTCACAGATATAAGATGAATATTAGAAGCAAGCCAAACAAACCCATATTTCAAAGAAGGAAAAATATATGCTGGCAAACGGGATTATAAACGAATTAATGGGTTGCACTTGCACCTCCTTGCTTGTCCTCCCCACCCTCAGTAGTATTCTTGTGATATCCAGGGATTTTATCCATGATTTTCCCCAGAAACCCTTTCTTCTCCTTAGAATCCTCCCCTTCACGCTCACCCTCTACAGGTACATGCGTCGATGTCGCCGGAGATGAAACAGTCGCAACCTCCTCTGAAGGTTTCTTAGGAGAATGTCCCGGGATTTTATCCTTGATTTTGTCTAATAAACCTTTATTTTCATCAGGAGTGGTAGTAGTGGCAATATCCACCACTTGAACTGTCTCTACTTCAGCTGTATTCTTGCACTCCATCTTCTCCTTGATCTTCTCCTTTATAGATTTCTTCTTCTTCTTCTTTTTCTCTTTCTCTTCTTTATTCTCGCAATCTTTCCCTTCCTCCTCGCTAGACTGTAATGATATATATAACAATGGATAAGGTGCAAATCAAAATCAAAATCAAAATAAATTAAACACTGTTAATTAATTTTCTTACAGATGAGCTAGAGCTGCTGGTGTCGTCAGCTCGGTGTAGTTTCTCAAGGATATCATGATGCTCTTCTTTCTCCTCTTCAACCTTCGTCTTCTCCAACTCTGTCGTAAGAGCCTCCTTCTCCTTTTCCTCTGTACCCATGAAGTCTAGCTGCCCACGGTCCTTCACCTCCGCCATGTTTTGCTTTGCTTTGTTGTGAGCGGTGGACTGTGTACTAGTGCACTGTTTATATTGAGAGAAAAGGGGAAGTTTGTATTTGTGGCGGTGCGAAGGAGAATGGTGAAATTAACTACACGCGTTGATACGCAATAAAATAATTAATAAGGACGGTTAAGATGCGACCGACTATGCATCGTTCAATGAAAAGCGAACACGTCGAAAACTTTCAGAACGGGGAGACAACAATGTGTTCCACTGAACCGCGCCGCACTTTAATGTGGTTGTTTTCATTAATTAATTCAGACTTAATGTTCGAGATTGACGTTCTAAAATATAATATGAATCGGATCTCGATATATTCGTTGATCACCGGCGTGCCGTTGAGTTTTACTTACGATTTACGAAATTATAGAAAAACAATATTGCGGGGTGCGATAATGTGTCAGATGCTTTAAAAAAATATTTTCTTTTAAAAGTAAAACACGTCGGTGGCTTGCTGGCAGCACCAAACTTAGCACCAAAAAAGTATGATTGATGCATACGGATGTTTGGATTAATAGTTTCTTTATTTAATATTTATGTAATATTCTCTCTTATCGTTTATTTATATAGAAAATTAATCAAACAAAAAAATGATTTCATAATTATAAAGTATTGGACCTAACTCCTAAAGGTCATGTGAAGGTCGGTTAGTTAGTTAATTAGTTGAAGGGTTTACGAACTATGATTAGTTAATTAGTTGGTGGTGTAGTAAGAATAAAATCCTACTCATCACAATAAATTGAAACATCCACGTGTGTTGGCCAAAACATTAAAATTCGTTTTGTCTAATCAGAAGATTGATGAGGATCGAATTATCCCACAAACAGTCGTTTTACGTCAAGTTTTCATATAAGAATCGACGATTTGGACGTAAATCAACGATTGCTCCCATGTTTATCATTCTGCAAGGTGTGAAACTGATGTTTTAAATGCCCTTCGAAAGTCTTTTTTTATAGAGCCTCAAAGGAGGCGACATCTGCGGTGGAGATCGCGTCTGGGTCATTAAGAGGTCTGACTGAACGCAAGTAACGTTCCAAGATCAACGATTTAGAATGGAATCGACGAGTTGAGAGAGAAATCATCAAGTTGTCAGGACTCCGACGACCTTCTCCCAAAATCGACGGTTTACCTGATCCAATCGACGATTTGAGGGTTGACTTAGGTCTCGACACAAACCTTTGATTTTGCTTCTAGGGTCCAACATAAAACAAACGGTGTACAGTCTTTTATCACCAAAGATTAAATCGCTAATTTATTGACAAAGACGCTGCCAGGGTTCATTTTGATTATCTCTCCGACAACTCGACAAGGTTAAGTTAAGCTTGAAAGAAAGTATTAACCATAGTTAATCAATTACTAAATCATTTATATATATAATCAAAGAGTATTTTGGGTCCATTAAAGATAATAGGTACCCACGTTTATGTAAATGGGTTATTGGATCTTGGTCTATATAAAGGACCAACAGGCCATTGGACCCGAGTTTAATAGATTGATTTTGATCCATGCTGTTTTAGTAAATACGTCATTATTATTTATAAAAGAAAATATTACGTATTTCTAGGCCCAGTCTATTATTTCTATGAACCTGGAGTCCGGCAACATTGTGGATTGGGCCGGACTGTTCTTTCATTTTCACACACCACTATTTTGTTCTTAACATATCGTCAGCCTCTAACCCCGAATCCCCGATGGATATCACGGCGGCCCCAAACCAAGTCTCCGACTTTCTCGTAGAAGCACAGTATGGAATAGCTGATAGATTCCTTCTCGCATTCCCTTGCCTCTCCGATCCTGGTGCGTTCTTGGGTTTTGTTCTTTTTATGATCCGACCGTCTGTTAGTTTTTTCCACTGACCTGGTCGTTTATTTGGATCTTACAGTTAGGAGAACCTCGTTGTTTACAAAGTCTGGTCTTATTATTTTCCATTTTGTGTCTGTCGGATTCCTGTTCGCCTTTGATGGATCTCTTCTTGAGAGGACCAAGAAGGAGCCATGGTAGTTATTTTCTTCTTCTTTATAATTCTACTCTTTCCGGCTTTCGTGTCGTTTTCATTTTTTTTTACTTGTTTAGTTAAAAAACTAAAACTATTAGATTTTCATCAGCTAATTTGTAGTCTGACATAGATTTCCACACTGAGTTGGCTAAATTTTTGCTCAATGACCTTTTGAAAAATCATATAAAAAACTCATTAAAAAATATATTGAAAATACATAGTTTATTTTTATAACTTTATTAAAAATGAAACATCGAATTACATAAATAATATAAATGACTGTCTTTGAAATTAGAGAATTATGTCAAACACAAAATGACTGAAATGATAATGATCTAAGAATTAGATTTTGGATGGCTGGAAGCTAATGTGTATCGAAATCCACCAGTATTGAGAAAGTGAGAAAGAAAGTAACAGGGAGAGAATACCTTGATAGGAAATAAGACGTATCTAGCCTCGCTTTCTTTACAACTTTACTAATCTGTACAGTTATACACGTACTTTATTTTAAAGGTAGTGTCATAGTGGTACACTGGTACCCTCTGAAATAGAGACTCTAATTTGCTGGGTTAGAGGACCATCATATTTTTGTCAGATAAAGAATATTAGTTGAAGCATATATAGTATATACTTACATGAAAAAAACATAACAATAGATAGAAATGGAACAGACTACAGAGTCCTAATTCTTTTGATAGAAATGGGCCATATGACTAGTCAAGTTCCATCGTTGGAGTGTTGTTGTCGTCTGAAGTGTCATCAAATTCCAGAATTGGTCGAACATTTTGAGCTTGAGATTTTGATTTCTGATGCTCCCCTTTTTCTTGTTGGTCGAGCAAGTGCATCTTCTAATTTAATTGCTTTCACTTGTTTCCATGTAAAGTCTCCAGTTCTCCATCATCATATATAATTTTTTTATATTTCCCATAATGGTTTATTAAGCGGAACCGAGGACATATATGTATCGTTCTATGGCAGTGGCCACAAGGCCATTTCCATTATTAGATATTCTTCCCCCTTCATATTTATTCAGTTACTAATTAATTATAAGATACAATAGAGTTATCAACTAAGATATTTAAGATTTAACTAATTCTTTACAATTATCAACTAAGATTTAATTAAAATTATTTATCATCTAATTCACTAACATTTTACATTTTATTTTTGACGAACTTATGATTTTAGATTTTTAGTTAGGTGATCTGTCTTTCATTGATTATTTACCTGTTGTGTTATATGACAAATTTAATTATTATTTGGTTAAATTGAAATCTCCATTATGATCCAATTTTTAGGTACACTGTATTGTTATTGTCTCTATTCGTGACAACAGTATTTCAGTATATTTTTACATCAGTCTCATCTCCAGGGTAAGAATACTTATATTTTATGCTTCTTTTCTTAAACTATCATTTCACATGCTATTGTTTTGTTTTCCTAATTATCTTGATCTAGTTACACTAAAGAGACAATGAACACTGGAGACGTAACCTATGCAGGTTGTACAATCTCATGCAAGATTTCAATGTATGATAACTATTCTATTTAATGCATTTGTTATGATTTTCTTTCGTATTCATGTTCCATAATTATACAATTAAATGGTAAGAAGAAAGTAAATAAATACAATTTCTTACTTTATAATTTGCTGACAATCAAGTAATGACAACATGCTTCAAGAGAAAATGGAAATTTGGTCCGAGCATGGGAATACGGCCGTCAACCAGGAGGTGATTCAGTGAAAATGGATTCAGAATCCTTGTCAAAATTGCTGATGGAATTGTACCCTGGTGGAATAAATAGGTAAATAAATTTTTCTATGGTGACTTCTGTAAAAGATTCTTATTCTTACATTGCTCAAATGTTATAGTAGTTTCAAACTATTCAAATCTTACATATCGGAATAATGCTCCTTATTCACTTTAGCAGGTTCAAATAAGAGTCATCTTATAAAAAGAGCAATCTATCTCAGTCAAATTGAAACATATACTATATTCCTATGGGAATCCAACCTCTTGAGTTATTAGTCCATAGACATTTAATGTTTAGGAGTTAGGACCTAGCTGTATAAGTGTGCGACAATGAGATTTTACTTTTCATTTGTATTGGGCTATCGGTTAAGCGCCCTCTCTTTATTATCAACAATGAAAATTTTAACTTCATCAAAAAAGAAGTTTAAATAACATAACTGATAAGGGTGGATCCTGATCAGTGCTTGAACGACGCTTCGAACAAGCGTTGGGCTTGGAACTTCGCCGGAAACAGCTCGGACACCTCAGTCGCTCAGGCTCACTCTGGCAGGGGTTCTCTCTTACTCGAATCAACCTAGCCCTAATGAATGGGAGTGACCTTTATTTACATGACTCTTATGGGGTAACCTGGTTATTAGGGTCGACTTCCTTAGGGCCAACTTCTGTCCTCGACTTTCTTAGAAGTCGACTTGGCAAAAGTCGGCCTGTAGGGGTCGACTTCCTCATAAAGTCGACTGGGGCCTCCCATCGCCTATAAGGTATTCACCACCCATTCTGGGCTATCTCAATCTTTGATTACTGATGTCATGATCAAGTCTCGGATACTGTATCACCAGTACTCCCCCCTTCGATACGTACTAGGTTTCCTGGGGGAATGCTTCCTGGTCTTGTTGATGTGGTCTGAGTGTTAGATCATGCATCGCCAATAACAAAGTCAGTATACTGCTAAATTCATAAAAATAAAATAAGCATAAGAGGAGGATGAAAGCAGTCATGGAATTTTAAGTTTTCTTAGGTGTTTGATGTGTCCAAGTGGTGATGTTGTTTAGAGCACCATCTGTGGACACATCACACGTGTATTCCTACATTTATTACTTATTCGTGTATAATATAAATCAATCATGGTACAGCAAGTTGGTGAATCATACCAGAATTTGACAACCTTTTGGTCCTCCTTCCTCCGTTCTTTATCTCTATCTTTGTTGATTCATTGAACCTGCAGTCCTACACTGCTTCACCACTCTGTAAAGGTAAAGAGTAAACATCACCAATACCCTTGGATACACTCCAGACCATAAATCTGTACCCTAATATAATAATGCATATCATAATAAAAGAAATGGGAGTTTTAAGTACTGTTTTTATAAATCTTGCATTTGCCACCATCAAAATTCATTATGGCATTGATACCATAATTTATGCTTATTTTCATTGTATTTTCAGGGCAATGCCCTTCATTTTTCATTAAATGAAAACATTTAACGGCTTCAAAAAAAAATAGTTTAATTTTTTTGCTTTGAGCGCTTAAAGCTACGGGTATTTTCGTAGATACAGTAAAAATACATATAAAACTTTTTAAAATACATATAAAACCTATAAAACACATGTATAATAGGGAATGGAAGATAGATTACAAATAAATTTGGGGATGAAATAAAAAACGAGGTTCACCAAGAAACAACCAAAACAGATTGGAATCCGGAGAACCTTGTTTTGGGATGTTCGAGGATATTCGGGTCTTAGAGGGGAGGGACAAATATTCCAAAGTAAAAAGGGAAGGATAGAGAGGCAGAAGCAGCTTCTCTGTCGAGTTTGGTCAGCCTCTCTGGCGAAATTAGGGTGCTGCTCCGGCGAGGTCATTTCAAGAAAGAGGGAGTGATTTTAGATTTTTAGGGTTTTGGGAAAACAGGGAGAGGATTTTAATTTAAGTTACAAGGGAGTAGTAGAAGAGGGGAAAGTTTAAATTATAATATTATATAACTAAAACGATGGTGAGCCTACGAGTTTATACCGTTGCCAATTTGCCTAGACCACAATGGGCCTTATGAGAATAATAAATAAAATACACTATGGATGAGGCATGTGCAATTTATCTAATTGCAATCATGTGAATAATAAATAAAATACAGTATAGTTAACTTATTGGTATGTCCACAGTCTACCATGTATATTCTAAAATTTATAATTATATCACTTTTTTTGTAGGAGCTGGACATTAGTTTTTTTTATGTTTAGCTTTTAGAATTAATATACTTTTTTAATTTATGTGGTGCGCAGAAATTGGACATGCGATCACTGCAAGTATGCCCAGGTTTTTCTTTTTTTTTTCATATATTTTTTTATCAATACAACTAATTGTGAATCAATGGTTTTTATCAATACTTGCATATGCCTCAATAGTTTTTTATATGGGTTGGGTAAATATTATCCATTCTGATTTGTTGATGTCTAAAAAGACAACTAATATAATAGTAATACATAAAAAATAGTTGGTAAATTTTGCAATGGAAAACCCCTTAAATTGATAAATTGTAGCAGTGAAATTGATAAAATTAACATTTTTGATAATAAACAATTACATATGTAAGCCTCCCTACTATTACCGTGAAGAATTTTTTTTTAATCAATGCTGGAAATTAATCCAGTCAATAGAAAACTTACTGGCTAGGTGGAGTGGTAAGTATTTATCGTATGAGGAAGGATTCAGTTGGTAAACTCGATTATAGCTGGCAAGTACACTTATTGGGACCAAGGCTATTCCCTCCCAGCCTCAATCGTTAAAAAAGTTCAAAAACTCATTTAGGATGGCAGAAAAGAAATTATCTGGTCCCAAACAATCCTCTAAATTTTGGGACCACAATGAATCTATTCTTAATCAGTGGGTACAAAAGAGATATATTAGGAATAGATCCCTGACTAGAATCCCCATTAAACCAAACATTGACTCCATATTTTGGAAGTTCTTTATGACTGCAAAGGAAGAAATAGACTCATGCTTGAGGTTTAGGGTGGGTTCGCCATTAAGGAATCTAGGGGCCATAGAAGAATCACTTATAGTAAGAAGTTATAATCAATCACGTCATCCGCTAGCTGAGAAAAGGGTATGTGATCGCATACCAACTAAATTCTCCATAATATTGTGGATAATTAAATAGAGACACCTAAATATTTTCCAAAGACTTGGGGAATGAGAAATACAATTATACAAACACCAACCACCTAACTATTCTGTAAAAACTAGGACGAGGTTAGAGCCCATTTCTTTTTCAACTGTCCATACTCCATACTAAGGACTGTCCTCATTTCATGCAATGTCAATAATTCATTCTGGAAACTAGCAAACTCACACACTCCCATCCAGACTTGACCTGACATCAGAATAGAGGATCTTATTGAAGCTTGTCAGAAATTCAACCACAAATCTCCACCTTGTGGCCTTCTTTGGAATTCAATACGATGCATAGATTGACACCTCTAGTTCGAAAGGAACAGGGGGGCTCAAGTTGCGCACATTTAGACCTTTTGACCATGACAATTATTCAGGACATCAGCCTCTCCTTTAAATCAGAAATTTTTGGGAAGATCTCCGTGATAACTACAATGCAAATTTGGTTGATTAACTTCCTGAGACAAGTCAATTAGTTATTCAATCACTAGTTGTAATGCTATATAAGAAGTGTCGATGTGTTTTTAACCTATCTCCCTGTCTTTTTTTACTCATCTCCATTTCTTATCAAGGGGATGTCTATTTTCTATTAAAGAATTTATTTCTATATAAAAAAGATAAAGATAAAAGATTATTTAGTAATTAAGTTTGAACAAATACACGTAATATTTAGTGAGTAATTACCCATCTTTCATCTGAATTCTAGGCTTACAAAGTGTAAACAAAAACATGCAGCCTCCACGTGCAAAGCATTGTCATGATTGTGGGAAATGTGTTCTTAAATTTGACCACCATTGTGTTTGGCTGGGAACATGCATTGGGCAAAAAAATCATTGTCGTTTTTGGTGAGCTCTATGATTTTTCATATTGTTTGTATTTCTTACCCTCTTTATATTATAATGTTGATTTTTGTAGTAGAAAACAAGAACTGTAGAAGTTATTAATGACTTGTTGATTGGTAAAAAATGTTTAATAAATAAGAAAAAACACTGTAAGCAATTTTTTTCCTTCCAAATTATATGAAAATACGAAACATATCTATTGGTCTGCCATTCTGCCAACGAGTTTTATTTTGTTTATTATTTATTTCTATTTTGATACATTCTACCAGAGTTTAGTACATTGATATTTTTTTGTTAATTTTTATTTAGGTGGTACCTTTTTGAAGAAACCATACTCTGCACTTGGGCCGTCATCCTCTACATTCCTTATTTAAAGAATGAAGCCCACTTGTCATGGTAAGATACTCATCTTTGAAATTTACTATTAAAAAACGATCTGAAAAACAATCCTGACCATATTGTATGATATTAATCTGCAATTCCATTGTTAAGTTCGTCGTGTTTGGGGCTTGGAAGGTTTTGAATCTTCTATTCTTCTGATGGTATTTTATACTTTGCATAAAGTAAAACCATAATAAGCTCGTATGTATAAATAATTCATAAATGTATAATGGTGGATTGCTATTTGTTTCAGGTGGAAAGAGACGGCTGCCATAATAATTTTACTACTACTGATATTTTCTCTGGTTTTTCTTGTTTTACTCCTATTCTTTCATAGGTGCGCTTTCTTCAATTTTCACTTGTTTGATTTGATTGTTATATATAAAAATGATTTTCCTGTGAATATTACAATGCAGCTATCTTATAATAACAAATCAAACTACATACGAACTTGTAAGAAGGCGTCGCATATCTTATATGAGGTTAGAACTTAAACCAAGAAACTTATTACTGTAGGGAGTTATTATGATTGCAAGAATCTGATTATAATTAATCATTTATTTTCTTCTTCTTTGTTCTAATATGTAGGTATGTTCCTGAGAATGTGATGCCTTTTAGCAAAGGCATTTGTAGAAATCTGTATGAGTTTTGTTGTTCCTGGGACAGAGGATTTTCATTAGATGCATTGCCCACAAATGAAGAAATGGCGGTTAAAACCAAACCCTACACGTGTTTGGATGTAATTTCATGCCGATGCTGCTGATGCGTATTGCCAAAACAAATAATTCGATCGATTTGGAAAATGGGAAACAAAAATATGTGCGTGTTATTTAATCACCTAGGGCAACTAGCTATAAATGATTTAAAATTTTCAGCTTGTGTA
This sequence comes from Zostera marina, assembly GCA_001185155.1. Classification (NCBI taxonomy): domain Eukaryota; kingdom Viridiplantae; phylum Streptophyta; class Magnoliopsida; order Alismatales; family Zosteraceae; genus Zostera; species Zostera marina. The sequence continues at coordinate 309,437 of LFYR01000047.1, forward strand.
AGTTGTGTTGTACTGTTGTGTATTATAATTTAAGTTGGTGTTTTTTTTACCATAGATATTGTGATTTATGTGAAAAATCAATTTATGTGAAAAATCATTCTTCTTTTTCATCTTCGTCGTCATCATCAACTTTCTTAAGACGTGTTCTTCCCCCCTCTTTACTGAAAGGAAGGCTCATGGGTCCGAAAGGAGTTTGAACTTCAAGACTTCCATTGATGGAATAGCCCATTCCTTTTCCTCTCATCATGTCCCACAAAGCTGATCCGAAGTCTTTGGGTCTGAATGATATGGGAATCTCTAAAGTACCCGCATCATTCTTCGCAATGACATTTGATTTAGAAATGCGGGCACCGCCGATGTCAATATCTCCAAGGTGAATCTTGTACTCCAAAAAGTTCAAACCTAAATCGAAATCATTCTTGTTATCCAATCTCAAATGAACTGTCGCCGTGGTTTCTTCCATGGAAAAGTCGTTGAACTTGATTTTCATCAGGTTTGCTTCGGGTTTGCACGGGACCGGTATCTCTCCAGTCTTCTCAATTGGAATAGTGATTCTTCCGATCACCGGGACGTCGACGATGAGATGAGCCTTCATTACGTAAGGAACCACGGTTCCAGATTTGAGGTCAGTGTACGTGGACTTAATATCATCGAAGATTAGTTTAAGCGGTACCGGTACTGTTTCGGATCCATGTGGTTTTATGGTACCCATGTCGGGGATTAGACCGGAGATAAGCTTCCTACCATCACTCTCGATTACGTAGTTAATGTCCACCAGAGGGATGGGTATTGGATTAGGGTTGGTGACGAGCACGTCGATAGTGAGATCTAGCTTTTCTGTATCAACATGAGTAATATGAATGGCCGAAACGTCTGCAGTTGGTTTGCCAAAATCTACCATATCTCCGATCTTCTCCCCGACGTCGTGGACAAACTCCTTGATCTTCCCAAGGAAACCATCTGGCTCCTCTGCATTCTCCTCCCTGGTGAGTTTTTCCTTTGGATCGTCTGACGAAGCCATATTACATTAAACAATATTGATTGAAAGTCGAGTTGGTTCACGGAAAGGAAATATTATATGGGTGAAGATCAACGACAACCGTCGGAGTGTCGAGAGCCGGAATAAGAAATCTAACAAATTTTTAAATTCAAATGGTAAAAGAACGTTGCAAACTTGTGATTTAGTAAAATATCCAATAAAAGATATCATAATATATCTTATCCTCAACGACTCAACGTCCCCCTCCCCCATATATATAGACTATAGTGAAATAAAATTAGGACACAGATGACTGAGAGTTTACTGAAGAACCAACGATATATATATACCAAAGAAACGAACACACAAGAGCTGAAAATACGATAAATATGTTTTATATTTTTATGCAAATGTGTATCTTAAAAAAATAAATTACCTTTCATTTTCTTCACATAATTAGCATCTAAAATGTGTCTAAAAAAGACCAAGAATGAAGATCGAGCAGAAATGACTGCGACTGTAATGAACCATCCATCGATCTCCGATCCTTTATTGGTGAGGTGTTAATTTAGAATGATCGAAACTAGATCGATCTCCGCATTTTTAATGCCGATTTAATGGAAGTTCCCTACGTTTATTTTTAAAATAAATTGGAGTTTGATTGAATAATGCGTACATGATGATGGTGTTCTGGGTGATTAGTCAATCTGGTTGTATTATTGATAAGAAATATTGGACGATGCATATGAGCATGGCCATCATGTGTCCGATCTTGGTTCTTTTTATATGTTCTCTGTACTGTACGAATTGGAGTAGCCAACCGAGCTCGGTGGTGGCGGATGACCCGTAAGAGATCCAATAGGATGGACTCCTGTGTGGTGTAAAATTGAATTATGAATAAAGATTAAAAAAATCCCATATGCATGCAGCATGCATGATAATACCCTACTTTAATTTATACCTTAACACCAAGAAACTCTTCATAATGTGAAGTCTTGACAAAGCATGACACTTGGATCTATATCAAAACAAAACACATCCAATTATCCAAATACCCGACCAACATATATGTCATTGACTTATAAATATCTTTTTTTTTGCAGCACAAGAAATAAAAGCCGGGTTTAATTAAAAATGGATGGATATTGGATTGGATTATTAATTGGATAGAAATAATAGGTTGTAATAGAATAATAGATGTATTGATGTATATACCATAAAAGCCTGGGTTTCTGTGTCAATATACTCAAAAAACACCCTTCTGTGCAACTTTTGCTTCTCTACTTGACTATAATTTGCTAGGACTTTGCGCATGTCTCCCACGATACTCTGGTAATAGAAAGGAAAATAAATAATGAGATGGTCGGCGATATGCCCATGCGAATGTCAGATGATAATTTAATAATATTTTTGCATGTACTCACACTGATTTTGCCCGCATCGAATTGGCTGATTGCAAGGTGTGTTTTCATACGATAATGAGTTTTTTGACTGTGATTTCGCACAACGTTAACATTGAATTTTTGATTTGGAACATGAATTGCCTCCAGGTTTTCACCTCTTATAATTGTAGGTGACCACAAACCAATACGCTGTCAACTTATAATGAGTCAGTCAGTCATATATCATTAATATCAACATAAGCAATCAGCTTATTTGTCATAAATGAAAACCTAAATATCATCAACAGACAAACCTCAACAGAACCAACAATATCAGATCCATCTATGTTTGTTTGAATCCATTCATCGAGAATAAAAGGGCGGCCTGCGTAAATCATCAAGCTTGACAGAAAATTTGTAAAAATCTGAAAATGCATGGATATTCTATTTATTAGGAATCTATTTACTGCAATTATATACGTACTACGATTTTTTTTAACATTCCCATATCCCTGCTATTCTAATTTCTAAGGCAGCTAATATATTTGGTTGGTTGTTTAAAAATTGAAAAGAATATGTACCTCTCGACCGACAAGTGTCAATAATAATGTCCCCAGACCACCAGCAGTGAGCAACTTGTGGGTAGAGAAACCAAGCATCTCCACGAACAATGAAGCAGAAGCTATCCATACACAAGTATTCACAGACTTGGCAGCAAACTCGAGGCTCATCTGAAAAAGTAAAATTGTCAACTGCTATTCATATTGGGTTTCTTCTTTAAAAATTAAGAATGGAGGGGAGATATACACTTAGACTTGAGGCATCATTGGACTGCCCACGGAGATTCTGCATTTGATGAATAAACCTGCAAGGATTTAAAAAGAAAAACCACGCATTTACATTACTGTTCCGTCACTCTGTCTGTCATCACTAACAATTAAGTGAATTAACAAACATTTTCTATGGATTATTAAAAAACCGAAATGCTAATACTAAGGGCTAATATATATTGTACTTGCATTGATAAACTGTAGCCAAAAGTCAGCACCGTAGTTAAGGATCGAATAAAATTCAAAATTCGTTGTTTTATGACATGGCTCTCTTTTACAGATAACACCACCGGATCAATTGACCTGCAGAAATCCAATATGAACAACGGCCAACGGGTCTGTTGAATGCTAATAATTAATACATAATTTATAGTTTTATACCATTAATTTATACCTGCATATCAGAATAACAGCAGCCCAAATCAATAATGGTTGAAGATAAGAAGAGATGAAAACAGAATGAGCTTTGGTGTCTGTCCAATTATCATTATTCTGCTATATTACATAGAGACAGAGATCAATGAGCCCACTTCGGTGATCAAGATTCAAGCATTATAACGTTATTAACATACGTGTGTAAAAAAGTTTCGACTTAAAAGGGGTCGAAGACCACACGCCGACAGTGAGAAAGATATGAGTCCAACAGCTGAAATCAATGTTAGCAATATGGGATGCCTTCTCAGAGCAGCAGCATATGATCTGCAAACACGCACGGTATGCTTACAAATTTTTTTCTTTCAAAAATTGCAGCAGTGAAATAAGAGACTAAGACTTAGACTAAGAGTAATGAGTAATGAGTTTCGTCGTCATACCTGGACATCAGAGCAAGTGTTATTCTGAAGGATCGGCATGAAACAGTGTCGCGTCTGTGACGAATAATTTGAATGGGTGTTTTTTTAAACCTGTGAGAAACAATAAAACTCCAAAGATCTCTCGGCTGGAAACGTAGCTATTAGCGATCCCGTAGAAAACGACTCACTTGTAAGTTGTGATTCCTTGAGACATTAAACGAATGCAAGGAAAGTAAACTTACCGCAGCTTGTGGCGAAAGGTAAACTCTCCGTAAATTCTTCTGATTTCTCACCCCAAACGACTGTATACATCGTCCAAAAAGGCAACACAGATCAAGAATCAAGATCAACAAACAAACAATCGATTCCGTGATTCACGGAATCAAACAACTGAAACAAGGACTTACACATTTCTTGAAGCAGATTCCGGCTTCGTAGGAAATTTGCAAACAATCGCCAACAGACATCATTGACGACGGATAATAATATAAGATTATTCGTGCAGCGTAAACCTAATTCTTATTTCTTAGTGAGTCTCCCGTCTCCGACTTTGAATTTTGAACGTAACAGATTAACAATCCGATCCGCGCAGACTTCAAAAATAAAAACAGTACCAACAACCACCCACACCGGCCAAACGTGCTTATAAAGTGCTTTCGTGTGTGATTATACTAGAAAATGCCTCGTGCTCATCTTCACAACTTCGTGAGTCAGCACGTTCAACGATTTTGATTTTATCCAATTTTACACACGTGATATTTCGTAAATTACAGAGAGTAGGATTTTTGTTCACCTTCAGCAGTTCAGATCCTTTATTTGGGCCAGAGTCCAGCCCATTCCCCACAGGCCACAATTCTACAACATCATTGTCAGCTCAGATAAGAAGAAATCTGTCCAGACACACAGAGAGGATAAAATTTGAAGAAAAGCAAAAGAAGAAAGAAAAAAGAGCATAATCGATTAATGGCGCTTCAGTTCCGATGCTTGTTTTCTGCGTCCGGCGTGAACATCAGCAGAGTTCCAGAAGAAGTAATGCTATCCTTGAAGAATCTCAACAGCATTAACGTCTCTCGAACTTCTTCATCCGACATCGAAATCAGAAGTGCGCGTTGTTTTATTTCCTCAATTAATTCTCCAAGGCGTCGTTTCCGCCGATTCATTTCCGCGGCCTCCTCTGGACCTCTGGACCTTACGGAAGAAAACGTGGAACAAGTCTTGGTCGACGCTAGGACGAAATTCGGGCAGATCTTCGACACGTCAGTTGGAATGACAGGTGTGGTGGATCTTGCTGAATTGGACGGTCCATACGTGAAGCTTAGATTAAAAGGAAGATTTTGGCACACGCGAGAGATGGTCTTGGCACGCCTTGGCAATTATCTCAAGATTAGGATCCCTGAGATTTTGGAGGTCGATATTGAAGATGAGGGTCAACTCGACGACAGTCCAGAGAATTTCTGATCATTCATTAATTATTTAATTGTACGCTAATTCCCGATTCCACAATGTCACAATGGTTCAATCATCATATGATTATGTGAATAATGAAATCAAGAAAAAACATGATTCGTCGTATGATTGTAATTTGTAATCAATTGATCAATTAATCAATTAATCAATTAATCATACATAGTATAACTGTACAAGTAGGTAGTAGCTAGATATCCATTATTAAGGAACTACAATTCACAACAACAACAACAAATAGTTAAAATACATCAGAATAATACCATTACAAACAACGCAACTCAGCTTAGCTAGATTTCAATTCTAGTTCACCACAATTTTCCCGACCATCCCGGCTCCCTGATGCGGTGCACAGTACAGGCTGTACTGCCCTGGTGCCTTCAGCACAACCGAGTATGTCTCTCCCGGCGCGTTCAAGAGATCATTCTCGTCCATAGACAGAGACCCAGCATTAACTCCAGATGGAACCTCATCTTCGTCAAACACCACGTTGTGTGGGAATCCGGTGTTGTTTTTGAACACCAGTTTGTCTCCAGCATTGATCTTCACCATACTTGGGACGAACGCCAAATCCCCATCGTTGCTACCAAGCAAAACCTCCACATCCGCGGCCATGGCTGTGCTTGCAAACATCACTGTGGCTGCTGTGGCTACGACTGCTGCACCAACATCCTTCAGAGATGCCTTTACAGACACTGCTGACCTGGTCTTTGCCACCTTTGGGTTGTTGGGTATGGAGACAAGATTTCGGAGTGCGTGAACAGGCGCCTTCAGGCCACTCAACTTGGGGATTGTCACGGATGCGGTTGACAGACTAGCCATGGTTATCGGTTATCACGATATGGAAGGAGAATTGCAGAATATTTGGAGTATAGAGTAATTGGGAATTGCTCGATTAATTATAAAGAATGGAATGATGGAGAGATAACAACAGGATTACATGACGTGTGTGTTTATGGTGAACGAACTACTATGGTCTATAGGATAAGATAGGATAATGGATGGACAAAGTGAGACCAATCAAAAAGTTCCAACGAATATGTGTTCCCTTGATCATATCCAAATGATCTCCGTATAAGTGTACGACATAAGAGATAAGACTTACAATTTCTAAGTAACATACCCAAAATCAATCAAATATGCCACTAATCTTCTGTCTGCATGGCCAATTGGCCATGGACTATGCTTTTAAATTTCTTAACTGCAAAAAAAAATGTTCTAAAAACATATTTACAGAATACAGATAGGAAAAACTTTCCATTTAAAATAACTCTATCCCTTCATCTGAATTTGAATCTTCGTCTTCATCTGAATTTGAACCTTCATCATCTTCATCATCATCATCATCATCATCATCATCATCATCATCATCTTCTTCTTCTTCTTCTGAATCTTCGTCGTCGTCGTCGTATAAGCAAGGCATATGATAAACCTTCAATCCAAAAATACGACAACTTATATTTTCGACTTACAACACTAAAAAAAGAGTAAGAAACAAATAACTAATATACCTCATTCGTATCATTTGGTACAGAATGTGAAGCTTCTGCAGCATTGGGAATCCAGATTTTAATATCATGATCAATGCCGCAGCTAGCAAGTATCGGGCCACGAGGGTGTGATTGGACAGAATTCACCACTTCTTTATCACCATTCATTACACGCACTAGTTCCCCATCGTTTTTTCTCCAAATAAAAATTCGACCACAATCTGATCCGCTAACCACATACTCACATTTGGATCCAAAAAAGCTCACGCCCTTTGTTGTTAAAATGTTGTGATGGCCTTCAAATACATTGACTTCAGGTTTAGATGCTAGAAATGGAGCTTCCGTCCTTAGCTCTGATAATGGCATCAAAGGATGCGATCCAAGTCCATTTTTCATTTCAAATAGATATATTGATTCATTACAATATGATGCTAACAGCTCACCCTGAACTGAGAAAGCCAACCCTGTTATAGAAACCTGACTGTTGCCAATGATGTGTGGTGGACAGAAACAATCACATATATTACTCCTATCAACTGATGTTCCATGGGACACACATTGCCGAATATCAACGAGTCGCACAAATTCATCACCTCCTGCAACTGCAATGTTATTAGGGTTCCTTGGATGGATGATGATGGTGGTAAGTGGATTGAATTTATTCCAAGGTGAATGCCGAAATGATTTGCATGTGAAAAATGGTGTACCAGATTCTGTCCTCAAATCAATCTGGATCAAAGACATTAATCACATTAAATATAAATTGGTAACTTGCTAGTTGCTATGGAAAATAAACATCAAAGTTGAAAAAATAAGTGAGAAACTAACACGATAAACAAAAGCATCTTCACCACAACTGTAAAATACATGGGGATTTCCCGGCTCAAAAGCCAATTTCTGAGCAGCTCCTCTATGTGTGACTATGTTTTTAACATGCACACTTCCACCTTCTAGTATATTAGCATACCGCACCTATAGAAACAAAAAGCATGATAATGAAGGGAAATAGGTAAATCAATGAAACCGTGATCAATCCAAGGAGAGAAGAGTTTTTAATTTGGAGTGTGAGATTTTAGAAGCAAGAGTAGAGTCGATTGGAGTTTACCAATATACTTGATAGGTAATAACAGAAAGAAGAAAGAGAAAAGAAGAAAGAAAGCTAACAGACAAAAGTAGGAAAAAAGCAAAGAAGAAATGATAATACCTGAGTAATCAAAAGTCAAAACTGTCTTCTCTCTCTAGGTCCACTATATTTATACACATATTGTGATTAGTGAACACACCCACGATATGAGTGTTAGTGGCTCAGAGTTTGAGCACACAGGCTCGAGCTTCCTCGAGCCACTCTTCGGCCTGTTGATGCCTTAATTGGCCTATAAGATGATGTTCTGCATCAAATGAGTTTACATCATCCACATTTAGGGCAAATTATTTAAATTTTACCTAAAAAAGACAAAAGAGGGATCATGAGGCAGACTTCAGGCCACTTATACCATAGTCAAAAAAAGTGCAAAGCGATTTGAGCTTTGGCAAACGTTAAGCACACATAAAGCTCTAATGATATTTCTGTAATGATGTTGAAAAGTGAAAACTATTGAAATTTGAGAGTATGAAGTTCAATACACTAAGTCACTAATATTATCTCAAATTGTTCAACAAAAAAGGCATAATCATATAAGATCAGAGGGACGAAATCCAGCCGAAAAATGATGATATTAACAACCAAATCAAAAACAAGAAAGGATAATTCTCTTCTTGATAGGTCTCAACGAGAATTTTACAAAATAATATGTGGTTAAATACTAGTGCTCAAGCGCATTATTATTACAATGGATAACATTGAGTCTGATCACGATTCGTGATAAAAAATAAAAATACGGGGGTAGGCTCCTCTTGACACTTTCCACTCTCAGCCATATTGCCTAAGAATCAGGCTATCTGCCTCAGGAGGTTGGTCTCCCATGATTGTATTGTGCTGGTATCCAGTGGGTGACATCAGCCCTTCTTGAAGCATTCAGGCTTGGAGAGATTGATGTCCTTCTTGATAAACTCTTTAAGAATAATTTCCGGGGGTATGAGAGTTTGTGATTTCCATCTGCGATTTCTTTCAGTTCATATGTGCCAGCATAAGGTCCTTATTGCTTTCCATAATAGACCCCAGATTGGTGAGTGATGTGTAAGTTTTTGACAAGCCTAAATAAGGTTTCCTAACCTAATGTCTGGATAGTTTATGGTGGGTGCAGGGATGTTTAGAATTTTCCAAAATATGTCATTAAGGTTTTAGACTAAAGGAAGTAGCATTGTTCTTGAGTAAGTGCAGTTAAAAAATAGGTAACCCCTTGTTTCATCCGCTGCATTGGAGAGGATATAAGTGGGCTGGATAGGTATTCCCCAGCCACTCAATCTAACAAAGGTGTTTAGGTGTCCCCATTTGATTCTTCATAGGTTTTTATGCCCATATACATTCAGCTAGAGTGTCCTTATGACTCTTATCCCTGATTTCTTCATAGATTGCTGCTAGTTTTTTGTTTGGGTTTTCAATTTTCCATTGTACATTGTAGTTTGCCCCACAATCTACTAGGTTATTAAATTTACTTCTTTCTTCCATCACATATTTATGTGAGTCTATGTTGCTTCTTATTTGGATATCCATCAGTTCCAAAGGTAGGGTTTTCTGGGATAAAAGTAAGGCTGTCAGTTAGGAACAATGCACCATTTTATTTTTGAAAATAACAATGTGCTAAACCTTATAAGACGAGTTCCTCACTACTTTAATCACTTTTGTGATTCGAAGTAATGCAGATCTTTAGTGAGATCAACCTATCAGATAATCAGGGACAAATACTTGCCTGATAGATTTATAGAGGGTTGGTCTATGGGCTCAGGGTATACATATGTTCTTCCTTTGCACCTGCAGAATTAGATGGGAGAACCGAAGAACCGGGAGAGATTTCCACTAAAGATATCAATTCCTGATCAGTAACATTTGTTTTGGAAATAAACAAAAGTAAACCACATTGCAAAGTGCAAACTAGTACTTAAAAGAAACAACTGACTTTATAATGAAAGTTTTAATGTCTTATATGGCGAAATAAATGACTGATTAAATATATTTTTACTATTTCTAACTCTCTTTTTTGAACATCGAATGCTCATATGCTGACATGCTCATACAGTCATACTAGAATTCTATATTTTAACCTTCTACGTTTAAGCTTTGCATGTATTATTTTATTTTAATTCAGATTTTATGAAAATGATTTTGTTTTAATTCTATTATATTTTATGAAAATTCTCAATTTTTTTTTTTATTTCCAGGACACACTCCATTATATTATATTGTGTGTGGGCAAACACCCTTTTATGTTTGGATTTTGTAAAATTAATAGAAAATTACCTTCACAAAAAAAGTTTTAATTAGCATATAGACCACGTTCTTCAAAACATGAAGTAAAATAAGGAAATTAAATGATTTTAACCTCTCCATCATTTGCGCATGTTACAATTTTGCTGTCATCCGTGCATGGCATGAATTTTGCATCAAAGATGTTACTTGTATGACCTGTGTCAAATCCCAATTTAACAGTACCTCCATCCCAATCCCATATCTTGACCATTCTATCATCAGAACCAGTGATGAGGATGTCTCCATATGCATTGAAATTCACGGTGTTCACACATCCACGATGACTCTTTAGATTCTTGTATACACTTAGACGCAGCAGAAGATCCTGGATACAATGAAAATCATCAAGCCTTAATTTTCGTAAACTGGGAAAAATATTGGATTGAATGACTCAAATCGGGAATTAGAAAGAGCATAAATGCGACGTTACAATTTTGGATTATTGAAGAGAAGGAAAAAAGTGAAAACAGAAGGAAAAGTGACCAGAATCTAAATAGAAAAACTATAGAGGATGAGAACAAAAAAGAGAAGCAAACCTCTGACGAGTAGAAGCGATTAACAAAATCCCTTGGTGTGATGTGACCAGTTTGTCTGTTAATGACATCTATCAGCCCATTTCCCATCTTTTATGTCATCCCCAGGCTGAACCTTGAATATACAGAACAAACACTTCAAACCTTTGCACACATTAAATTATTAATCACGAGAGAGTGAAAAATAAAACAGAAAAGCACAGCAACTCTGATTCCTACCTAGCTATTTTAATTCCCATAATCCAAATTCAAGTTTCGAAAAAGGATAGGAAGGCAGAGACAACCAAAAATAAAATTCAATGATAATCATCCGAAATTCAAAATACATTACCTCACAAAAAATTTGTAATCAACACTAAAACAGTTAGATATAGACAGATATCAAATCAAACGACAAGTGACGAAAACAAATAAAACAATCAGCCAATCGAAAAAAAAACATTAAATATAAACAACAAAAATGACATCAGAAATTCGGAATTGATTGAAATCGAGCCTAAGCCTAATTAAAAAAAAGTAATTAAATAGTCAATTGAGAGTTGAAATATTGAGTTAAAAAATCAAATTAACAATGACGATAACAAGAAAAATAGAAGATGACGAAATGGGTTTGGATTTTGGATGGTAACAGAAAAATAGATGAAAAAGATTAATAGAAGATAGAGAAGAAGAATTGAACTTCTGGAGTTTGATCGTTTGGAAGGACGGGATCTGGATAAAGAGAGTATCAAGGAGAAATAGAGAGAGCCTTACCAGAGTTCTGGAAATCGGAAGAATTGGATAGGCGAGGAAATTAGAAAATATAGGGATTTATAGAAATGATTAGAATATTGGCCTTATGCACCCCCCATTGGGCATTTGCCATTTAAGGCTAGTTGAAGCCGGTTAATCTGGATCGTCAGATTTGAGTGAATTTGTGAGAGAATATACGGTTCGTCCATTTATTTGTGTCTAATATAATGATTTTTTTTTTGTAATTTACTTGAAGCTAAAATTAAAATAATAATAGAGTTTACAACATTAAATTAATTTCATGATTATTATTAAGCAAAATAAATCAGTTGCGAATGCCTTCGCATTCTCTGACATTGCGAAAGCATTCCAGCCTTTCAATTTAACAAGAGGAAATTTTTTTTGCCTTCACGTGTAGTCTTTTATTTTATTTTTAAGTTTTTTAAGTTTTTTTTTTCTTCCACCTACCTTCTATTCTTCTTCTTTTTATTTTTTCCTGACCATGTTGACATCATTAATTGCTTTTGACATCCATCATCCATCTTCTCCTACCTTTATGTCTCTATCGTCCTTGTGTTGATGTTTGTTTTGACTGTGCTTATATCTTAGTAATGTAATGTTACATTTTTTATCGTTAATGCTAAAAATTCAAAAATATGTCAAATCGTTCTATTTTCTTGTCTTACATCTTCTTTCGTTTCATTCTTTACTTATCTTCCACCTTCTTCCCATCTCAAGTTCTTCATAAAACACTTCATCTTCATCTTATTTTCTCCCCCCAATCTAAGTTACATTTTTTGGTTCTCTTCTTCATTTGTTATATCTATTCATAACACCAAGGTATGTCTCAAAATTCATTAAATGTTATTGATCAATCATCACCCTTACCACAACTTAACATTGAGCCCCAAAACACCATTCATTTCTCTTTTAATTCTTCCTCAATATATATCACACCACCCTCATATCGTCCCCTTCATGCCCAACCATTAAATACACCTACAGAGCGTCTTAGATCTCAGTGTAATGTTAGTCTTGATTTTTATTCTATCTAATCCGAAAAATCATCTGGTTGTATTTCCAATGACACCAATCATCTGGTTTTATTTCAAGAGGAGATGCAGAGAAGTTTTTTTTATCATATACTATCGGCGATGGATGTTTCGAGTGAGGTATAATTGTACATATGCCCATTGTTATTTAAATTTTTTTTTTTATTATTTACATCTCTATCATTTCTTATATTAGGGATTACTTTTCCACCCAGTTCTATCTTTAGAAAGGCAAAAGGTAGTTCATAAGTTAACCATGACTAAAGAATCAAATATACTAAGATGCAGTTGTCATAAATTTGAGTATAGCGTTGTTCGATGTCAACATATCATACATTATTTGATTGTCAAAGGCGTTTCGAAATTACCGGATTTTATTAAATTGCCGAGATGGGATAAACATCAGAAGACACAAATGATTCAATCTGCACAAGTCGACTCCCAAAATCCATTGTCTTTTTATATTTTACTTTCGCAGACATTGATGACCTACGCTCGTCAAGGAGAACGACAATTGAAGATTCTTATGGATTATGGTAACCAAGCTTTGGACAAATTGATTAAAATCACTGATGCCTCTAAAAAAACACGAACATCAATTACTAGATGCAAGTCACCTAGAGCGATACCGATAAATATTGGTATACCTGCGAAAGCGAAAACCAAAGGAAGTGGTAAGAGTGGTCGTCCTACAAAGATAGATTCTGAGAGAATAAAGAGTTCGAAAGAAATTTACCGTAACCATAATGTACCGAAGTAGCCGATTCAAAGCAGTCAAAGAACAAGGCAGATGCTTGTACGATTTCTTGTAATGATATTTTGTTTTGTGTTGTGCGTCTAACTATGCTTCGCCAGATGCTTGTAAGACTCAATGTAATGCTATTTATATTTGTGCGCAATGATCGTAGGACAAGATTTCCTTACTGCATGAAACTCAATTACTAATGCTATTATGTATGTGCAATAATAAGACATTTCCTTACTTCTTGAAACTTACCTACTAATTTTGTTATCACATAAAATGCTTTTACAACTTAATGTAATCCTATTATGTTTGTGTGCAATTATCAGATGCCAAGATTACCTTAATACTTGAAATTATTATTACTTGGTAATGTTGTGAATCATCACAATAAATGCTTCTACGACTCAATGTAATGCTATTACGTTCGTTCGCAGTGATCAGATGATAATATTTCCTTCCTGCTTGGAACTCAACTACTAATGCTACTATTACTTGGTCATGTTACGAATCATCACAATAGATGTTTTTTCGGATGCTTGAAATGCTATTATGTTCGTGTGTAATGATCAAATGTCAAGATTACCTTAATGCTTCGAAATGACCTACTGATGCTATTATTACTTGGTCATGTTGCGAATCATCACAATAGATGCTTTTACGACTCAATGTAATGCTATTATGTTCGTGCGCAATGATCAGATGACAGCATTTCCTTGCTGCTTGGAACTCAACTACTAATGCTACTATTACTTGGTCATGTTGCGAATGATCAGAACTAGATGTTTCTTCGAATGCTTGTAATGCTATTACGTTCGTTCGCAGTGATCAGATGTCAAGATTACCTTAATGCTTCGAACTGACCTACTGATGTTATTATTACTTGGTCATATTGCGAATCATCACAATAGATGCTTCTTTGAATGCTTGTAATGCTATTATGTTCGTGTGCAATGATCAGATGTCAAGATTACCTTAATGCTTGGAACTGACCTACTGATGCTATTATTACTTGGTCATGTTGCGAATCATCACAATAGATGCTTTTACGACTCAATGTAATGCTATTATGTTCGTGCGCAATGATCAGATGACAATTTTTCCTTACTGCTTGAAACTCAACTACTAATGCTACTATTACTTGGTCATGTTGCGAATGATCAGAATAGATGTTTCTTCGAATGCTTATAATGCTATTATATTCGTGTGCAATGATCAGATGCCAAGATTACCTTAATACTTGAAGCTGATCTACTGATGCTATTATTACTTGGTCATGTTGCGAATCATCACAATAGATACTTCTGCGACTCAATGTGATGCTATTACGTTCGGAACCTTTATCCTTACCAATGCTAGAACTCACACTAGTGCTGTCAAAAGATATTATCTTTCTTGCCCTATGAATCAGTACCATTGACTGTTTTAATTGTAAACTATAAAAACGAGTTTTTAAATAGTATCAGAATTCAATCCTTTTGAAATTAAATGATAACAATTATGAAATGACTTACAATTTCGCTTTCTCTTCTCTAAAGGCATGGTTAGAAAATCCGAATTTATATCCGAAAGAATACTCGACATAACTCTGTCTACGTTGGTAAGGGTAAATTCGATGTCCACGTCTCCTACAAATATATACAGTTACTAATGATTTTTTACCTGATAAATGCATTTGCTGCCTGCATTGGAATAATCATGAGGTCAGACAAAAAAGAAAAGAAAAAAAAAGAGTGTTAAACCGTCGAGATCCCCTATTTCATCATTTTTTGGTTGTGTTAATTGTATTTCAGATGATCGGAGATCGTTAGAATAATTCGACGAAGACATTTTTTTTTTAATTTTTACAAAATCACTGAAAATTAAATCAATTCGAAGATCTAATACATATATGTTAAAGTTCAATGTACAAATGGAACATGTAATAGCTAAGAAATATAAAGAAAATGTACCTTAATATGTTGAAAAAAAAATCGTCCTCAAGAAAACACCACTGTAGATATCGGAAAATTGCCTACAAAGGTTTTAATGTCGAAAAACCCCAAGTAGTAAATTTTTTTTGTGTAATGTTAGGAAAATATGATGATTTAATTGATAAATGTGCGAGTGTTTGAAGTGACACTCATATAGCTAGTGTTCAAATTTTCTCCTAGTCTTCAAGTAGATTCATAGTAGGTTTTTTTTCCCCCGGTAACACCGATTACACGAAAATCACGACACATGCTTCTTCTTTTTGTCAACCGTCGATTTGTTTTTAATTTTTTCAACGGCCCGGATCAGACAGAGTTCGCATGCGAACCTGTCGTAGCTGATACGGGCCGTATTATTAAGCAGCGATCACTGCGGTGCTCTGATTGAATCACCGTTACTGCGATGCTCTGATTGACTCACCGTTACTGCGGTGCTCTGATTTGTACCTTGCCGGAGCATACGTCGTGATAACAATACAGATTCCTTGTCGTAGCGTGAGTTCCATTGGGCTTCTCTTCTTCTTCTGTCTCTCTCCCGCCATAGCGTCTACGAGATGCTTGCTATAATCGACCACTGCAATCATCATGTCGGCGATCTCAATGTGATGGAATTTAACCTGTCAGCGATATCCATGAAAGTGTCATTCATTTTTGCTGTTGTGATACCACATTACCACCTCCCGTTACCATAGCATGTATGATCAATGGACTCATCATCTGCAATATTGCACAATGAACATTTTCCGAGTATCCGCGCTCCCCTTCTAATTAGCCTGTCATTGTCGGAATTCACCTCCACCTTAAGGTTCTAGAGCAGTAACTTGAATTTCGCTGTGCTGGATGCAATTTCGCTATTCTATACAGATGAAACGAGTAAATTGTGTTAATATACCTGGTAATACAGGATCCGGATCCGACACACAGATCACATTACCGGTATCCGAAAGTATCTTTTGAAAAGCCTGATAAGTAAGAAAGATAGAATACTTGATGATATAGTATCTCGAATTTGGCCATGTCATTAGCAACCAGAAACTTAGATAGTCTAAAGTGAATGAAAAGACCCATATATGTTGTGAAAGGTTTTAAGTCAACTTATGGGCAGATTGACTTTTTCAGGTCGACTTTACTCAGGTCAACTTCCTCCAGTTGATTCCAAAAAGTCGAACTGAAATCAGATCTGAACAGACGATTACAGACTTAATGACCATATTACCTTCATAAAAAGTTTTATAAATAGAGAGTCATTTTCACTCATTTAAACATGTTTAATTTCAGAGAGAACTTTGAGTAACTGAAAAGTTCGAACAGATTTCCTCGTGGAGTTTTCGACTAATCAGGTTTCACCTTTATCAATACCCTTGAGTGTGGTGAAGGATTTCAAGGAGACACAGCTGAAGAAAATTACTTTCATCCAGCAAGATGGAGACAAATTTACAAAATTACTTGAAAATTACAATTTGAGTAATTTACAATAAAAAAAACAGGACAAAGAAATCTTTATGACTTTATTCCACTAAAATATTAATAATCATAAATATATACCTTACCAAATCTCAAAATCGAGGGGGCTCTCCTACATAGTTCGGTCACTGCTGCTTGCCGGAAAGTATAAGATTCCAAACCCTTTCCTTCTTCCTAATCCGATCCACCCTCTTCCTTCGCAATCCCAAATGCTTCGCCTACAGTCAACTCCCTGCGTGCCTTCCTCCACGACATCTTTATGTCATTCGCACAATTACGATTCCGCTTCCTCGGTAATCAGAATTCACAGCGTTCGTTTTCCCGTCACCAGATTCTGGTGGAGTAAGCGTGCGAGAGGAAGGTATGTATTTGAGAATAAATGGAGATTTTTGTGTAGATCTTCGCAAGGGAATAGTAGTGCTGGTTGTCACGGGGATTCTTCGCAGGAGTGGAACAATGATGATCGATTCCTTCAGGCTACTCTCCTCGTTACAGGTATTCACATATTGTTTTTATCTTGTTGTGTCTTATCTTGATTGCACTCTGCGCCTTTTTCTGATTTGGGGATTGATTGATGATTTGGTATTTTGGTAGATTTTTGGTGCCTTCTTTGAGAGTTAATTAGCATAGCAGATGCTCAGATAAGCTCATAGGCCAAAGAGGGTTATGTACTTCTGTTATCTTGAATGATATTGATAGCTATCACTTGATTTCAGTTTTCACTTTAATATTTCAACTGGATTCATTTTGCTCTTTGAGTTGTGAATTGTGACACGCTGCTGTCTCTATTGAAGTGACAGCGATTCTGGAAATATGAGAGGATTACAGTTTTTTTATTTTTTTTATGAATTTGTAAAATAAAACAGATTAACAGAATATTACTGATGATTTTATAAAATTAAAGTAAAAAAATAATCTTATGTATAGAAAACCCCTTTCAAAAAATTCAGATACTTTCAATATTCATAGAACATCATCTTATAACATATGGGACCAGAATTATTCTTAAATTTAATTTTACGATCAAAAAATTTGAAGTTAAATTTTCACAATGTTTCTCTCATTTGACATGAGGCACGTCTTTTTCTTCTTCTCATTTCTTAAGCAGAAACCATCAGACATTACAATTTAAGAAAAAGAGGATTTGTAGACGAATCTAAATGGCATTCTTCTGGTTGGAAACATCCTCTATCAGTTTCAACAAAGGGTTCAAAATCTGATATTACTCCCTTGAGTCATGGATTTCTTCGTCGATTTCATAGCCCCACAATATTTCTAAAAGTTGCATGTAAAGACAATCTGATATTGCCAATCGTTGTGGGTAAGCACACACACCTTTTCTCTCTCTCTTCCTTTAATTATGCCAATTGCTTTCATTGTAGAATTAACTCTAATCTTTTGGGTTTGAAGGAGAATTTGCAATAGAAAGACTCATGCATACTCTGACGGACAACAAGCTAGAGGTATTCTTCAATTATTTTTCGACATACCTTGTAGTTTTGTAAATAATAAGATATGTTCTGAGTATTTGTTAATACAGGAGTCCCCAAATCAGTTTCAATTCATAAAAAATCTTGTGAGTGTACTTGGATACCAGGTACAATGCAATTTGTAACCTACAATTTCTTGAATTTGATTATATGATGTTGTGTGCATTTTTTAATAATTTTCAGAGTTTCATTATTTTTATTGTTTTTCCAGAAGTGGTATATTTATATTTGTGATATGCGATTATCTTTTTTATGAAAGAAATTAAAATTTTCATTTTAAATGAAGGGAAATACCCAAATTACATGGAGTAAAAAATTTAGAGATACAAGAAGTAAAAAAAAAAGAGCAAAAAGTGGGCCTACATTGGTTAAATTTTAATTTGAGTGTTGATTGTAATGATAATTATATATTACCTCTTTCCTATCTCATGCAGATTACATATATGTATTTTTCATGTTTTAGAAAATACTTTATCTTTGCCTATGCGACATATGCGCCTTCACTAAAGGGAGATAATATTAAACATGTTTAATTCATGTTTTTTAGTTATTCAATCTGTTATCTATTTCTAGAGCACTAGTCATTTTGCAAATTAAAGATTACAGGCAAATATGCAATCCTAATTTATTTCCTTTCAGGTAAAAAAAGTGTGGATTACTAAAAGAGTTTTTAACACATATTACGCTCAAATATTCCTTGGAAAGGTTTAAAGCATACTGACCAATCATGAATTTTGTATTTTCCAAACATATTTGTTACATTTGTCTCTCTCTGAATATTTATCATTATGGTGAAAATACAGACCGCACAAATGGAAAATATATCTATCGATTCACGTCCCTCGGATGCCATTCACTTGGCTAATGGATTCAAGGTATCATCCATCAAATATGTTTTTAATAAACATCGTTATAGATTGTGATTTAATTTACTAAATATTTTTTACCGAATATGATCTGTTCACTGGGAATTTAGATATGCTTAAGTTTCTTCAATCTGAAGTTATATGAAATTTAAGACAACATATGTAAATATCAGTACATGTCCCAGCTTTTAAAATGGTTTGTGCTAACATAATAATTATTTATAAATTATGTTTAGAGTTTACATCTTCCCATGTATTATTTTAGTTGTAATACATGAAAGTTTGAAAGGATATTGCAAAATGGTTTGGAAATATTTGTGGTTTTGTGTAAGAATTACATCCATTCATATCTACAACCTGATTTTGTGGTAAAGGTTGGGAGTGTGAACCAAAATAATAATAATAAATTACAATTTGCAAAAAGAAGAAGAATATGAATAGATATTCTTATCTCCACTCTCCAGGAAGTAGGAACAAGGATGATTGTCATATAGATCTTTCTGTTTTATTTAAATAGGAAACGGTTCTGGTGAGATACTTCCAATAAGATATCTTATGAGATAGTTTAATCTCACCGTCCATTCTTCATCTACCAATAAATCATTTATTTAGTTTCAGATCTCGAGAGTCAACAATCTCCTCATTTAATTTGAAAATAGACAGGTAGGATGACTATCTCATGAGATATCTTTTTTAAGATATAAAGATATCTCATCTGAATATTATGAAAATAATTAGTCTGTCTGGGTTCTACAAATGACTGAATTTTTTTCGAATCGATACAACAATATTATTAATTGCAGGCACCCATTTATGTTAGCAAGGAAATTATCTTCAAAGATGCCATCAGGATTGTCTGTGGAGCTCAGAGAAAAGAAGCTTCCAAAATAGTCTATGATGTATTATTGGACAGGTATTAATTAATGCTGTCAGTGTCATTTGATTTGCATGGGGTTTTATGATGTTCAAGTTTCCGGTCTTGATTAAAACATTTCCTTTACATTTCTTCAGTGCAATAGAGGGTCCTGATCTCCTAATGGAGGAGCTTGATTTAGTGAGAAAGTTGAATACAGCCATCATCGAGGAAAGATATAAAGATGCAGGCATGTAAACGAATATAACCTCGAATGCATTAGCATGTTATTTAACTTGAGCTCATTGATCATCGTATTTTTATTTTCGTCCATTATTTTAGCAATCTGGAGAGACAAGCTGAAAGAAATACGAATGCCCTAAACCGAATTCTAAGCTGGTATGCTAATATTGGTGTGGGAAGCTTCTTTTAGCTCATCTTAATTTCTATTAGTGAATTTGAAAATATTCTTTTATGCAAAATCTTGACTGGGAATTCATTGCCTTAGCCGACAAAGAAAGCAGTAGAAGAAGACTAGGCATCTATGATCTATGGCAGAATTGAAGTAGCTGAAGTTTGTCAAAGGCTTGCGCGTGGGGGTTAATTTACTACGTAAATAAATTTTAAGATAGGTTTGTTTGGGGTTTAGAGTTTAGGGTGATTTATTAATTGTGGTTATTTTATATGTAAGTAATTACATGTACGTACTCTTGTATCAGTTGTATCATGTATGTACATAATAATATAATTGTAGGTGCAAAAATATAAACCTTACATAATTTACATATCATATTTTCTTTTATTGAATCTGTCATCAAGCTTAATTAATCTCCATGTAAAACATGGTTCAAGATTCAATGTCATTCATGTGTTTACAGGCAGGACTAAGAAGAAGAGAAGAATTTCCCGAACCTGAGACAAAGGGAAGAAGATCTCCAATCGGAGTTGGAGTGAAAAAGACTAAGCTGTAGCTAAATTGTTTTAATGCTTCTTTATACCGTAAATGTGTCAATATCTCAGTAGTCTATTATATATTCATTTTTCAATCTTTCTTTTTGAGAAGTTTAGGGCGGCGCTCTAATTTCTAAACCAAGATCGTACATGGATCACCATGTAGTTTTTTCTCATCAATTTCAGTTTTGTCTCCGTCAAATCCTGAAATGTCAAACTCTTTTAATTAATCAACCAATATCAAATCACTGTCCATAGAAGGGTTTTTATAAGAACCCTCTTTAAACCAGGACCGTCGATTTTTTTTTACTATGAACCTGTTGAAGTGGTAGCCTGTAGGATTTTTTTTACATGGAAGGTACTAGTAGCTTAGCTGTCTTAGTAAATTCAAAAATATCTAAAAAAAACTCACAAAACCCTCTTCGTTCCCTAATCTTCCCTCCCAAAAACGATTTTTTTTAGCGATCGGTGATATTTTCTGCATCCCTCGTCTACTGTCATCCAGACAAGCTCCCGTCTGCGTTTTCGATTCTCACCGCGTTTAAAAGTATTCGTCACTGTCCTCCATTCAATCGGAAGAACATTCATTCCCAAAACCCCCGTACGTCCTACGGTGTAATATGAGGGTGAAGTGGAAACCGGTTCGATACCGACGCCGTCAGAGTCTCAATCCAGTCCTTACCTCAAACCGCCGCACATCTTCACTTACAGAGAGCTGGACGAAGCTGCTGATGGGTTTCACTCCGACCGGGAGATCGGCGACGGTGGGTTCGGAACCGTTTTCAAAGGGTTTCTCCGAGATGGACGGACAGTTGCCGTCAGGCGTCTCTACGAAAACAATCACAAAAGACTGGAACAGTTCTTGAACGATGTTAAAATTGTGGAACCGCTCCGTCATTCCAATCTCGTCACGTTATACGGATGCACATCTCACTACAGCCGTGGGCTTCTTCTGGTGTACGAGTTCGTATGCAACGGTACCATCGCCGATCACCTCCACGGTCCCCGTGCTCTGACATGGCCTCTCCGGATACAAACGGCCATCGAGGCGGCGGATGCGCTTGCCCATTTATATGCCATCGAACCACCGATCATACACCGTGACGTCAAGACTAACAACATCTTATTGGACAACAGCTTCCATGTCAAAGTAGCAAATTTCGGACTCTCACGTCTGTTCCCGTTGGACGCCACGCATGTCTCCACTGCTCCCCAAGGCACTCCCGGATACGTTGACCCGGAATACTACAATTGCTACCAGCTTACCGACAAGAGCGACGTCTACAGCATGGGGGGGGTGTTACCGTGTTGGTGAAGCTTATTTCGTCAAAACCGACGGTGGACATCACGAGGAAGAGGCAGGACATAATCCTCGTCAAAATGGCCATCAGCAAGATACCCAAAGGCCTCGTTCACTCTCCGATCCCGAACTAGGATACCAAACAGATCCGGAAGTCAAAAGACAGATCCATTTTTTTTAAATGAACAAAAATAAAACTCGTGTATGTTCTTGTTTCTTTCTCTTAATTTCTGTGTGGCTCCACTTAACTTGCACTCACTATTTCCATTGGATTTTTTTTTCCTACTCAGAGCTCAGAAGCATACATGGGATGGGTTGTCTAATCCACGTACAACAGATGTTTAAAGGTATGGGTACACGCAGTAGTATTTCAACTATGCCAAGTTAAATTCGTTTTATACATGTTCATCCAATCGATCTGCAGCTAGTCCGTCTGCTCTTTCTTTTCTCCATCTTCAACTTCACTAACCTAGCCTAGGGAGAATTGTACCCATCAATTCATTTTTTAGGAGTTGATTTTTATTGTTGTAGATGAGTAGATCTCCATCACGCTAGTTAGCTAGCTACCATATATGCACTGTTTAATTTCTTCCCTTTGATCGATTTGTAGATTTAGGGTTCGTAGCTAGATATACACTGTCGTATATATGTATAGATAGGTTATAAAAAGAAGATATGTATATATTTATACCTAAATCAGCTAGACTGCCACCATAAGAAAAAAGAAATTAAACTCGATCAGGATCTTGATTAATTTTCATTACATGCATGTTTCGATCTTCTTGATTATGTATTTAATTATATTATATTGCACATGCATAGTGATTCCTTTTTTTCTGAATTGGCCATACGGATCAAGTCTGATCTAGGAACTATTACCATGACGTAATAGATATTCTGACATAGGAATGACTAGAGAGTAACTCATTGATTGCCTTGGGACGATTGCAGGACTTTAAAATTTCTAAAGGCCCTCAAGATAGCTTTATTTTTTAGAACTCTTTTTGTAGTTTGTACTTTCACAACTCAGTTCTTAAAACTTATAAATTCGTGGAGCTTCTAACATAACAGGAAAGTAATGATTTGATTGGGTAGTTTGGTGTTGGATATATTTTATTCAGCTTTTCTAGTTGCCAATAAGGTATTTACATATTCTGATGTCTTTCTGTCGTATTACTTATAAAACATTTTTAGTGATTTTACTATTTCAGGTTTTAGCTTTTAAGACTATCTTTGAACTTTCAGTTGGTTGTATCCACAAAAAGTTCAAGATCTGACCAGCAATATATTTGGAAAGCTGTTGTGGACAGTAGTTCATATGTAAAAATGTTATCCTGTGGAACACAAGTTAATCTCTATTTAAGGGTTAGATAACTATCATTTGTCTGTTCGTTATGTGATACTAAGTTTTTTTTGTAAATTATGACTTCAAGTATAATTAAATTACCAACTGTCCTAACTTGTTTGTGATTGTAGATATAATATTTTGTGATACAATGTTCTAGATATTTTATTATGTAATCCAAATGTTTGTGGTTGTCGCAGAAGTACACTACATAATAGCATAGTGGTTGAATGAATTGTTCGTTCAGTTATTCATTATAACAAAAGTATACTAAATAGTAACGCAATGGCTGAATGAATTATTCGTCTAACTACTCATATATAATAGCAAAAATATACTAGATAGTAGCGTAGTCGGTGAATGAATTGTTTGTCTAATTACTCGTATTAGCAGAAATACACTATATATTAGCGTAGTGGGTGAATGAATTATTCGTCTAAATACTCGTATTAGCAGAAATAAACTAGATAGTAGCGTAATGGGTGAATAAATTGTTCGTCAAAATACTCGTATTAGGAGAAGTATACTACATAATAGCATAGTAGACGAATGAATTGTTTGTTTAAGTACTAATAATAACAGAAGTACACTAGATAGTAGCGTAGTCGATAAATAAATTATTCGTGTAAGTACTCGTATTAGCAGAAATAAACTAAATAGTAGCGTAGTGGGTGAATGAATTGTTCGCCTAAGTACTCGTATCAGCAGAAGTACAATATATAGTAGCGTAGTCGGTGAATAAATTGTTCGTCTAAGTACTCGTATTAGCAAAAGTAAACTAGATAGTAGCGTAATGGGTGAATCAATTGTTGTCCAAGTACTCGTATTAGCAGAAGTACACAATATAGTAGCGTAGTCGGTGAATGAATTGTTCGTGTAAGTACTCGTATTAGCAGAAGTACACAATATAGTAGCGTAGTCGGTGAATGAATTGTTCGTACAAGTACTCGTAATAGCAGAGGCACAATAGATAATAGCGTAGTGGATGAATGAATTGTTCGTCTAAATACTTGTATTAACAGAAATACATTAGATAGTAATGTAGTAGGCGAATCAATTGTTCGTGTAAGTACTCGTATTAGCAGAAGTACATTAGATAGTAGCGTAGTAGATGAATGAATTGTTCGTACAAGTACTCGTAATAACAGAGGTACAATAGATAATAGCGTAATTGATGAATGAATTATTCGTCTAAATACTCGTATTAGCATAAATACATTAGATAATAACGCAGTGGGCGAATCAATTGTTCGTGTAAGTACTCGTATTACCAGAAGTAAACTAGATAATAGCGTAGTGGGTGAATCAATTATTCGTCTAAGTACTCGTATTAGCAGAAGTAAACTAAATAGTAGCGTAGTGGGTGAATTAATTGTTCGTCTAAGTACTCGTATTAGGAGAAGTAAATTAGATAGTAGCGTAGTGGGTGAATCAATTGTTCGTCTAAGTACTCGTATTAGCAGAAGTACACTTGATAGTAGCGTAGTGGGTGAATGAATTGTTCGTCGAAATACTCGTATTAGCAGAAGTACACTAGATAGTAGCGTAGTCGGTAGATGAATTGTTCGTTTAAGTACTTGTATTAGCTTAAGTGCAGAAGATAGTAGCGTGGTCAGTGAATGAATTATTCGTTCATGAACTTGTAATAGTAGAAGTACACTATATAGCAGCGTAGTGGGTGAATGTATTGTTCGTATAAGTATTAATTATAGTATAGATACGCTAGATAGTGTCAGAGAACATGAATAATAGTTTGGATTTGAAATCTACATTAATTCACGAACAAAATGCAAAATAAAAAAGGTCATTTTTTCTTAGCAGCTGAATCGCGATAAATTTCCTTTGCACTCTTCATCCGCATTGCGTCAATTTTCGTTGGTCTTCCACTATTACCACTCCATTTTGTTTTAACTTTCTCTGGAGGCCCAATCAATACAACGGTTTTTTTTGGCTTTTGAATTTTTGTTATTGATGTTATAAAATATAAATTTGAAATGACTATTGATGCATTAAGTTTTTGAAAAATTTCGTCATCATATTTGAGTAGTATATGAAGTTGAGCTTGTCCTATCTTCGCATAATTCATCCTGCGACATTACTAAGTACTTGGACATAGGATTGCCAGGTTTTAAAATTGATGGAAAAATTCTGTGATTCTTACATAGTTTGTTCCACCCAGACATTTTTAAATTTTAGGTAAACTTCGATACCGGTTGACAATCAGATAATGTATAATTCCCTTTAGTAAGAGTGAGTTTAAATAACTCGATTTGTCTTTTTAAAGACAAAACAGGTAGATATTAAATATCTTATAAGAAGAAAAGTAAATTTTTCGAATCAATAGTTGAACTTAACCAAAAATTAGTTTTTGACATTGACGGAGGAGTGAAAGAGAATGTGAGGGAGAGAAAAAATTTAAAAAACTAAACATTGAACATTCTTAAGGAAGAAGGAGAGAGAAAAAGTCTCTCAAAAAAATTAAAAACCAAAGTCATTCTACCGAAGTAGAGGATGAGGATAAAAAGATTAAAAAATTATAATTTAACACGTTCTGAGGGAGAGTGAAAAAAGAAAATAAGTATCAGTGAGTGATATGATAAACAAGGAAAAAATAAATAAAAAATCTGACAGACGGAGAGAGAATATCGTAAGGTGAGAATAAAAATACTTTTAAAAAAAAAAATTCTCAACTAATACTGCCGGTTGCAACTGGTTTTCAATAAATAGGGTCAGCTTCAGATGAAAACATGAAGCGTGAGAACCCGGTGAGAACTTTCAATCCTTGCCCTTCATCTACATCCGACGGTCATTAATTTAGTTCATTATATCTATTTTTTGGGGGAAGATCCCAATGCATAATCTTTCTTTTGTCATTATTCACTAAGAACATCCCTTTGTCCAATGTGTTTTGTCACCATTCACATCTATTTTTCTCACTTACTTTCCACCTACTTTTCACTTTTACTTTTCCCCTTCTCTCTCACTCACGTTTCCTCCCCTTCCTTTATCCCCTTCTTAAACCCTATTTCCTCCCATTTCTTACCTCTAGTGTCTTCTTCCATCTTTTTTTTTTATCCTCTAAAAAAAATGGTCATCGGATCTCCTCTAATATCTGCTCGGGTTTGGTGTCCGTTTTTTCCCCCCACTCTGTTTCCTTTCTCATTTAGGTATTTTCATGAATTGGGTTTGCACTATTTTGTACATTCATCTTTAATCTCTTTCACAGTCAACAGTACATAGTGCACTACGCACAGTACATAGTGCACTGTTAATATTCGACCGATCACGCATCGTACAAATTGCATGGGTGTAGTGAACAGTACTTTTTTTGTACATGGTGCATTGTGCATAGTCCATATCCCCATATTGCATAGTACATAGTGCAAAGTCAATAGTGCATAGTGCGTAGTCTATATCGTCATAGTTCATTGTGCATTGTACATAGTGCATAGTGCAAAGTGAATAGTGTGCCCGAGCACCGTGGATATTAGCGTGCCCGAACGCACGGTCCAAATCATCCCTTGCGCGAGCATCCTCGTTCCGATGATGCTCCTCTCGATGAATTGGGTCAGCCATGCAATCCGGGCAGAACACATCATACTCATCAACATTTTCTATGAACACGAAATTGGGATTCAGACATATGGTATAACTAAAAATATAAATAGTGCATAGTTCATTTCCGAAACATAGTGATAGTGCATAGTACAGAAATCAAGGGTTAAGACCAACAAAAAGATTTAATTCATACCAGTAGTAGACGAACTACCTATGGCCGATCTTTTCTTGTGGGCCTTCTTCTTAAATAACGACCTATATAAAATATATAATTTTCAAAAGTAAGCAGTATAAAATTCTAAATATTTGGGAAAAAATAGTGTACGATTGAATAAAAAGACATCCACAAATAGTCATGTGCAAAAGTAGGGAAATTAATAACATTAAAAAAAATTTAGATAGGTTACTAAATTATCTGAAAAATGCACCTAATCAAATTCCAAACTTAAAGTGTGAAAAAAACAATGATATACAAATATAGATTAAGATCTGTTTCATTGATTTAAATTTATGATTACCTAATGATCTTGGCACAGTGCATAGTGCACAAATTGTATAGTGCACAAATTGCAAAGTGCACACATTACCCAAAATCGTCTATTACCAAAATAGAACAATTATGGAAAAATAGGTTTACACAAAAGAGTAGAGAAGTGCAAAAAAAAACAAAAATTGGAGAAGAAATGATAGACCCAAAAACCTCGATTTGGGAAAAAATTAACTCATTTACATTAGTGGAAAAGTCTGAAAAAAACGTAAGAAACGCATGGCAGAGACACCACATTAAAAAAAAAAAATTTGCGATATAAAAAATTTAAGAGAAGAAAAGGATTTCACCTATCCGAACACTTGCACTAAATTGATTTTAATATAATAATTGCTCTAGTAAATAACTAAAAAAATGGGAGATAGGAAAGAAAGGAAATGTTTATAAATATCTATCTCTCAGAGGTTTATAAACTAGTATTTATCAATTGATAAAGGTGTTAGCCTAGACTAAACACTAAATTAGATCAATTGTGATCTTATTAAATCTCGACAGTTATTTTCAATTATCGGTTGTAATCCATATCGTGGAAGATGATCAGTGGCATTGTGGAGATAAAAAAACTCAAGTCCTTGTTTATTGTTAATCAAATTTCCAAAGTTCTTTTCTTCTATCTCTCAAATTCTCTGTCTGTCACAGACAAGAAGCTCCGGTAATTAGGGAATTACATCCCTACATCAACCTCTATAAATAAATTAGGATTGTCTTCTCACAAGAAAGTGATAAACTTCAAACTAACCAAGATGGCACCAACTTTCTGAAGAAAGGAATAGAACCCACATAATTAAATCTGAAACCCTCCCTCACTGTACCCATATAATTTCATGATCGATATTATAAAAAAACTATGATAAAAAGATGAACTCAATAGTCAGACTAGTGATTTGGGGGAAATCTCTCGAAAAATCAAGCGTCAAGGATGTAAAACTAAGACCATCGATTTATTGGGGAAGAAATCGTTGAAAGGAGTAAAGAAGGCGTCAAAAAAAATTTCGACAGTGTCAAGAAGTCCATAGATAGAAAACAGAAAAGATTGGAGTTTAGGAAACAAACCGCAGATTGGACAAAGGAGACCTGGCCGGTGCCTTCCCGTTGCGATCACCGCTGGTATTCGACATGCTGCTGTTGAAGACGACACTGATACACTGATCGGAAGAAGGAGTTGCTGTAGAAAAACGCGCCGCTGCCTCAAGAACGAACGAAAGAGAATGGTAAGTGCTAGGGTCGGAGATTAGAAAACTTTTAAGATTCTCAATGTGCACAACACCCTACCATCCGCTGGTCAGTACGATGTTGGGTGTACTACCACTGTCGGTGTGTCATAAACTGCACATCAAGTCTGCAATTTCACACCAACGGCTAACATTCAAACACATTAAATGAATGACTACGATTTGGATCGCTAAATAGGAGTTCTCACTAGAAGCGCTCATTCAATAAATAATCAAAATTTGTCATGATGGAATAAATGGTCAGGATAAAGTTCTCAAACCCAAAAGAGGGGTGATATTTTTTGTATCAAATTAATATCTTTTTAGAAAACTGAAAAGTCGTTAATTTTTTTTATCCAATTAGATGTTTTAAAATTAAAATTCTAGCTTATTTTTGTTCACACATATTTCTGAATAAATGTATTCCAGAAAAGACAAACATCCAATAATTAATTATAAAAGTCAAAAGACTGAAAGATCCCAAATCCTAATCAGGAAATAATTAATGAGGATTAAGGGTGAAAATAACTTTGGATATTATTATAAAAATCCTAATTCGGATATTATCTGTCAATCCGTCATCTGCCTAATTTCCAATTTTTTTAAATAATCAATGTCTGCTATTGGGTCATAAGTGATTAACGCATTTAAGCCAGCGTAATAGTTAGGGGTAAGAACGGGTCGTCTCGGCACCGTCCTGACGGCAATTGCCACGTTGACCGTTGTTCTATATATAAATAATTAAATATAATATAAAATTATAATTTTATAGCATATAAAAAATAAAAATATATAAGAAATTAGGGAAGTGATTGTCCAGATGTCAATTGCTCACTTGTTTATATTAAGTGGTCCCAATTGCTACATTTCTGGTTCTCATATTTATTATAGGGCCATTGTTATTTTATATTTTCGTGCTGCGACTACTTAAAGCAGAACCGGTCTCATTTGGATCGCATCTCTCTCTTCTCTCTCTGTCTTTCAGTTTTCGGCTTTCTATCATGGTCTCACGCCGAGAAAACGATTTCATCGCCCCCGGAGACGATGTGGAAAGGGCAGTTGAGGCTGTGGCGATGCGAGAAAAGAATACGAACCAGAAGCTTAATGATGACAAGATTATGTGGCCACCTTCCCACTTCCCTCAGCCGGAGGCTCCGGCGGGACTTTATAGGAAGAGTAATAAATCTCACGGGCAGCGGAATATAATTAGTCGATCGTTATCCCACGAATCTTCCACTACGGCTGCATTCAACGACGTATCTCTTCTCGGTAAATACATAAAGGAGAAAGGAGGTGCAATGATAAAGCGATTTTCTTCCATGAATGATCGAGGACCGTCGTCAACGGTAACGGAGATCGATATTCCCGACACGAAAGTGATTGTCCGAACAAGAATTCCGGAAGTGAAAACAGAGAAATTAGATATCGAATTCAAGGGACAGATTAGTTTCTTCTCACGATCGAGTTGCCGTGACTGCGGAGCTCTTCGATCTTTCTTCCGGGAGAAAGGTCTGAAATATGTGGAGATAAACCTAGACGTATTCCCAAACCGAGCCAAGGAGCTCAAAGAGAGAAGCGGAAGTTGTTATGTTCCGCAGATTTTCTTGAACGAGAAGTTACTAGGAGGACTAGTGGTGATGAATTCTCTCCGCAACAGTGGAGAGTTGGAGAAACGATTGCAGGATATTGCGGGAGTTAAGTGCCCCGAGACCGCCCCAAAACCTCCATTATACGGCTACGACGATGACAATCCACAGACAAAGGACAACATGCTGCCGATCATAAGTCTTCTCCGGAGACGGATTCCGATACAAGACAGGTTTATCAAAATGAAACGCGTGAAGAATTGCTTTTCCGGTGCCGACCTTGTGGAGGCTGTCGTGAAGGAGCTCAACTGTGATCGGAGCAAGGTAACTACTAACTACTAATCAACACCATCCATCTCGATCCTCATTCCCGATTCTTTATTGCTTATTTCTGAATCCGGCCCGATTTCGGATTCCTGACCGTTGATTAAATAAATGGTAAATCGGTAATAAGGAATAGATAATAAGCTAACCAACCAACTATGGTAAGCTATGGTAAGGTAAGATAACATGAGCTGAATTGGTGTAGTTTAAGTATGGTTTAGGTAGTAATTAATATATAGCACGCATGTCTTACGGTTTACAAAAAATGGTTGGTTAGTTTGTTGGTTGTAGACTTGTAGCTAATCCTAACCCTAATCTTAAATTAAAATATAATTTATTTGAAATTTAGGATTATTATGTTTTTTTAATTCACTAATAAGCCGTGAAGTGTCATTTTATCTTTTTCAGGCAGTAGAGATTGGAAAGGAGTTGGAAAGCAAGCATTTTATACATCATATATTCAGGTACCTTCGTAGCTATCGAATTAATTAACTTCATCTAAAACGTTTTGAATTTTGATGCTAAACATTTATTTTACTTTTTTGCAAATATTAAAATTTTTCATCAAAGATAATGAAAAACAACATATTTAAATACAAATGAATAGAAAAATAAAATAAGGTGAAATTGATATTGTAATTTTCATTATGTCGACTTCTTCTATATAGTTATTTTTCTTAATGTTCTAGTTAAGAATTAGACCTCAGAAAGTTTGTCTCTCAAACCTATATAGTAATCATTTTCAACCGCAAACCAATTTTTTTTTTAAAAATATAAACTTTAAAAGATATTATGCAATCTATTAATATATCTGATAAAATGACTTTTAGGGGTCCGTGAGTATGCTAGTGAAACCTTCTGTTTTTTTAGACCAAATGTGTCATATTAGGCAACCAATAGTATTCCAATGCAAACCTTATGGAGGAGTCTGATGTGTCAGTTTTTGACATGACTTTAGTATGGTCACATATGTATTAAACATCTGTAGAATTTTGATTTTTGATCTTATATAACATTACTGAGAATTTTGTTTGTATATGTGACCATATGTCTTTTGCTAGAGGGTTTTTAAGGTTTCAATTTTCTAAGTTTTGTTTTTCATTGTCAATTTTTCAAATTAAAGAATTTTCGTATAGTCTAAATTTTCTTTAATTCTTTCTATTTCTATTTCTAATATAAATTAAAGGTTAATGTGTTTGTTTAATTTGTCTGTTTTCCACGACTCGTCAGGGAGAATGTGGTGTTTGAGGATGGGAAGCGACACCACTACCGGTTGCTAGAACATGATCCATTGATACCAAAAATGTACAACTTCCATGGTTCGACCAATGACAACGAACCAAAATCAGCTGTTATCGTGGTCCAACAGCTTACCAAACTGATGATAGCTATAGTCGAGGCCTACGCATCAGATGACAGGAGGAATCTAGATTACTACCGTATCAGCATGAGCGAAGAGTTTAGAAGGTAATTAATTGGTAATCTCAATCAGTAGCGGATAATTAAAACTGAATGATGTTGTAATTATTTATGTACAGATACGAGAATATGGTGCAGGATCTGCAACGTGTAGATGTATTTTCCATGTCCACGGATGAGAATTTGGCCTTCTTCTTGAACCTATACAATGCAATGTTCATTCATGCAATCTCGAAGGTAGGAAGAACGAAGGGAAACTTAAACAACGATTTCTGCTATATAATTGGCGGCTATCCTTTTTCGCTCTCAATTATTAAGAACGGGATACTCCGGTCAAACAGAAAACCGACAGTTTACAGCCTTGCCAAACCTATTGGGCCTTTCGACAAGCGATTGGAGGTAATTACTTAATTGAACTGCAAATTATATATGCCTTTTGTATTCTTAATTTCGATCACCATGAATTAATTAATTAATTAATTATTTTAGTTGACGCAACCCAAACACAATCCACTCATCCATTTCGGATTGTGCAATGGAAGTAGATCCAGCCCTCCGATCAGATTCTTCTCCGCACAAGGAATCCAAGTTGAACTCAGACAAGCCGCAAGGGAATTCTTTAAAGCCGGTGGGATTCATATAGACTTGGAGAAAAGGACAGTCTATCTCGCCAAGCTAATCAACTGGTGAGATTCTGGATTCTTATTCGTTTGTGTTTTACATGTGCTTACTCTAACTCTAAGGACTCTATCTAGGTACAGTGTTGATTTCGGACAAGATAAAGAGATCCTCAATTGGATCTTGAATTTCCTCAGCCCAACTGAAGCAGGACTCTTGACTCATCTTCTAAGCGATGATAATACTATTAATATTGTCTTCCAGAATAGCTAGCTACAGATTAACAAAATGTACTGCATCATTAGTTTATCTTATTTAAATTCTATTGACTAATTTCATATTTAAATAAAGACTGAATAGTATTTCAGTCAGGGATTTAAATAAAAACACCATTCTTAAGTCATGTGGTATAAGTGGGATTAATTGGATGGGTTTAAAACAAGATGTTAAAGGACATGAACCTCCCACCCCCTCCCTCAATTTCTCCCCTGTACCTGCCTTTTTCATCTTTCAACTTCTTAACCTATCGATGTCTCGCTGTCTCGCTTATCTGTGCCTGCATTCTACATTTGTACTACAACAATTTAAAAGTCGTTGAAGTCATTTATTTCTGTCTTGAATCTTGGTGTGCTTCCCTGACCCCAACCTTTCTTTACCTTCTTCAGAAGCCTCATAGCTATACCACTACCATCGTCTCTTCAAAATGCAAATGATGGGGGAATAAGAAGAAAAATCAAGTGAATTGTATGTCAAAAATGATGAAATATATTAAAGAATGAATGTGCTATACCGTTGCAATATAGAACTCCAATCACTTGGTGGAGATGCATTTTCTGTTGAATGCGACCTAACTGCCACTTTCCTGTTAAGGAACGATAGCTTTGCTGCCATCTCATTTGCACCTTCAATGTTTACTTCTTTATATGTAGAACCCATTTGAATCATGTTGTCTGTGAGTTTATGTGCTTCCTGTGTGTAACCCTTTTGCTTCAGATTATCTATTACTGGTATGAATACTGCAGGATCAAATACATAACCTTTATTCATCATTGTGTTGATCAGTTTATCTGCCTCCAGTACATTTTCTTCCTCTTTGCATATATCTTTGATCAGTTTTTTATAATTGAACCTCTGGATGGTGATCTTTCTCTCCAAAGCAATCATTAACAATGATTTAGCTTCCCGGGTTTTACCACAACTGCACATCTCGTTAAAAATTAAACTGTAAAGAATTTCTTTATGGCCGTAGCAAGTCAGAGAAATTTCAAAAATTTCGTATGCAGCCTTCAAATCCGACACTTTGCACAAAGCTTTGATCAGTGACTGGAATGCTGATAAACTAGGTCTCTTGCCATCTTGGATCATTTTTTCCACAATAGAAGCAGCCTCGCTGAATTTTCCTGTTTCGCAAAGGGATTCTACAAGAATGCTGTGAGATAAAGCATCAGGATAAACCTTATTTTCTCTCATTTCAGTCATTAAATCATGGATTTCGTTTATTTTGCCTCTTTTCCCCAAGCCTCGTATCAATACATTATATGTTCTGGTACTTGAACTGCAACCCTTGTCTGCCATATCTCGATGAACCTTGAATGCTGATGCCAACTTCCCATGCTTGACAAAACCACTGATGAATGTATCATAGATAACCAGATCCGGATGAATGTTCTTACTCATCATCTCGAGAAATTTCTGCTTGGCTTCGTCAAATCTCCCAGCCTTGCATAAAGCATCAATCAAAATTGAATACGTGATCAGATCAGGAACGCATCGCTTACTATTATAAGCGCCAATACTGTTATCTACAAGACCAAGAGCCTTACTTCCTAGAATCCACATCTCTTTGATAATCTCTATTGCTTTGTCCAATTCACCATTTCTGCATAGCCCATGTATCACGGTATTACAAGTAACCATATCAAAACCATATCCTTTCTCGTTCATTTTCTGCAATAGCCTTTCTGCTTCAAAGGATCTACCTTCTTTCCACAGGCTCTGCAACAATATATTACAAGTAAAAATGTTCGGAACACAGTCATAGGAAACCATCTCATGAAGAATATGATTAGCCTCAATAACCTTTCCTTTGCTGCAGTATCCATGTATAAGTGTACTGTAAGTCACTGTATCCGGCACAATGCCACCACTTGTCATCAAATTCACCATGGAACGTGCATCTGAGAGCATACTCTCCTTGCACAGTCCGTCAATCAAGATATTATAAGAGTATATACTTGGTTTCAGGCCACTTCTCACCATCTCATTCAATAAAACTTGTGCCTCAAACATTTTCCCACACCTCACCATACCTGACAACCATATATTATGACTCTGCAATTTTGTGAAATTTCCTGTTTTTTTCATGAACCCAACTAAATTGTCAGCTTCGACCGGCATTCCCCCCATACAAAACCCATCCAGCATCACATCATATGTTATACCATTAGGTCTCGGTAACCCCTCACTACTCTTCCCTTTCATATCCATAAAAATCTTGAATGCTTCCGATACATTTCCTGCCTTACATAGAACAGATATCCTAGAATTAAATGTAACGACATTGGGAGACAAACCATCCTCCCTCATCCTATCCACCAACTTCTCGGCCTCTTCAAATTTACCTTGCCTGCAGAACTCAGAGACCAAAGTGTTATACACAACTCGATTGGGTTTACACCCATAGACCGTCTTCATTCTGTTCAAAACTTCCAGACCCTCCAGGCACATCCCAGCACGACAATATCCACGCACCAAGATCCCGAAACTAAATTTATTCGGCATAACACTCTTCATTGTCATTCCGTCAAACATTTTCCGTGCATCCTCCAACTGTCCAGACTCACATAGAGACCCGATCATAAGATTGAAAGTGTAAGTATCCGGTGTTACACCGGAAACAATCATGTCTTCGTACAAGAACTCGACTGCTTCGGGTTGGTCACTACGGAGAGCGGCTTCAATGAGGTTGTTGTAAAGCTGAACTTTTGGAGGGTTCGATTGAAATTGGGAACGGAGGGACCGAAATTGAGAGAGGGCGGAATCAAGAAGATCAAATTTTGCCGTGGTTCGGATAAGGATGATGAGGGAAGATTGGGAAATCGAAGATGGTGTGAGATTGAGGATGTGATGGTGGAGTTGAGAAATTTCTGGGAGGAGACGATTGGTAGCCAGATGTGTTGAGATTGCGGTAATAGATTGGAGGAAGGATGCCGTGGCTGTGATGGTGGTGGAAGAGGACGAGGAGATCAAGTCTTTGAAGAAACTCCATGGCGACGGAAAAGTGTGGATCGATTTTGCTGTATTCATGGGATTCTATGCTTATCACAAATTCCCAGAATCTCAATATGGCGGGAAAGGACTTTTTTTTTTAAAGTTGTTAGAAAATAGTCGTAAAACTCAATAATATAGAAACTAACGAAAGGAATTTTTTCCCGTTCCCGCCAATGAAAAGTTATACAAATAATTTAATCCCCAAATTCGAACCAGAATTCGGCTCTAAACCCTACGACGAGTAGCGATTCATATTCACGAAAGATGCAGAAGTCCGGAGGAGGAGCTGGCTCGGCACCGACGGGATGTTTCAAGTGCGGAAGACCTGGACACTGGTCTCGCGACTGCACGTTGTCTCCTGCAACAACGGACCCTAACCTTAACGTTAACGATCCCAGTTCTGTCTCCAAGTTTGGAAACAAAGATGGGAAGAATCCCCTTGTGGGAGCCACGGAGTTATCGGGGCCTAAGAGAGGGAAACAACCACGACCCAAATTGACGGCCGAGATATTAATGTCGGATGATGGTCTTGGATACGTGCTCCGACACTTTCCTCGCGCCTTCAACTATCATGGCCGTGGACACGAGGTGAGAAGCCTTATTTTCATCTTGATTGTGTTTTGTTTGTTGATTTCGATAAAAAAAATTGCTTCTGTCACAGGCGAATGATCTTGGCAACTTGATCTCTTTGTATGCTCAGTGGCACTCACATCTGATTCCGTATTATTCGTTTGAGCAGTTCATCACCAAAGTCGAACAACTTGGAACCACTAGGCATGCCAGGGTAAGTATATTTATTCAATCGTAACTCCAATTTAACAACCCTCGTCGTCTGGATTGACTTTCTTCTTCTGTATTTTGTATGTAGATGCGCCTGCGGGAATTACGAGAGAGAGTTGCTGATGGAGGTGATCCAACAAAGCTCCATGAACCCCCAACCGAACAAATATCAGATATTGATGAGCAGGAAACTGGTAATTCTGCACAATTATTCGTCAACTTCTATCGTTCTATACTTCTATTTCGTATAAGCGTTGTACATTTTCTGGAGTGAAATTGTATTTTATGTATTTACTTCATATCAGAATTTTCAGCAAAGAATGAACCCATCACAATTCCTAGTGAAGAAGCAGCGGATACAGCAATGGAGGATATTTTTGACGCGGACGATATGCAAGATGACGTGTTAGAAGAAATATTCAGAAAGGCTACAGAAGTACGTTTTATATTCCTATCTCCTTAATAATTTATCATCAAATGCCATTATTTTTTGAATTTCATTCTTAGTATGGTTTTTCAATTTTCACTTGCTTATTACAGGAAACAACTCAAGCTGGTGCAGAAAGTAATAGGCCACACATATTAGAAAACACAGCTGTTAGTGAAGAAAGCTCCAGGAACAGTTCCTATATTAATGTGAATTGTCCTGCCAAAATACAAATCACAGATGAACAGAGATCCAGAATGGAAGCTAATCGTTTGAAAGCATTGCAAAGAGCTGCAGCTGCTCGAGCATATGCATCTTCCTGATTACATATGCATTATCATTGTATGTTTTGCTATCATACTGCTAAAATCTTACCATGTAAATTCTGTATTGAGAATATTATCAATGTTTTCCAGATTTTAATGCAACCCCTCTACAAAAATTACAAACTGGAAAGCTTCAAATTCTCAATTACGTATATTCTAATTAAGTTCTCTCTTTTCTCACTCGGATTTTTCTTTGCTTATGTATCTTTGTATCTTGTTTTTCTGAAATCATTTTCTGAATGGTTTAAATTTTGTGTTTGAAATATATTCTTGTTGCTTGTATTGAAAAGATGGAAACAAGCAGCTTTTAGAATCTGAGATAATAGGGATATAGTTGAAAGTTCAAAAACACAGCCTATCAATAACATAAATAAGGATGCAAACAAAAATAACAAAACTTTAGGCTGTAAAACAAAACTCGTTGAAACTTTATTTAGACCGTATCGGTGGTCTGACTAAACTCGAGCTTGAATTGAAATCTATTTCACAAAACATTGAAGTTTGGTAAGCTTGACTCTAGATTCGGATTTACAAATCATACATGTTTCTTGAACAATTGAATCTATAACCTTTTGTTTTATTTTTAGGGAAAAGATCAACCACATAATCTTATATAATGGATTGTCCGCACATAGAGTGCCAGAATAAGGTGGCCACACGCCCACACCCAACCGCATGGGATCAATCACCCGATCCTGGTTCTTTATTTTTAAACTAAACCAGAATTCCAAAAGCCAAAATTTCTTTATATATATTTAATGAAAATACATTATAAAATATTATTATCAAAGAACAAATTTTAAATGAGTTTGTATATGTAATTATGTATTGCCGGCGTTCGATTTTTAATCAAGAAAATCCGACTAAAATTATACTCAACTTTCAGTCATTTTAAAGTTTTTTTTCACCACTTTTAAATCTCCACAATTCAACTACTCTAAATGTGCGACCTTCAGCCTAATTTGATATTTCTCATATCATTAAGTCTAACTAACAAGCATATTATAATATAACTCCAAGTTCAAACTCCGCCTTGCTAGACTTATCCAGCCTAGAATAACAAGCTGAGTTCGAGCTCAAGCTAACTAAAAACTTGTAACCTTAAGTATAATATGACTTTATTACTTAGGATGTCTCTATTGCATCATTTTGCAAGATATAATGGTAAAGGTATCTCTTATTCTCTAATGTTGAATATAAATAAATATTGCAAAGGTTGAATGACACCATTAATTTGATTCTGATGCACATCATTCAAAATTAAAATCATAACTTCAAAAAAAACATGCCCAATCCACCGTCCAATCTACCATACTGAGATTACCTTATTAATTAGATAACTTATGAAACCTTTTGGCTGAGAGCAGAGTATTGGATAGAAGCATTGCGATCGTCATTGGACCAACCCCACCAGGAACTGGAGTTATGGCTGAAGCTTTTTTACAAACTTCTTCGTAACAAACATCGCCAACCAATTTGTACCCACGGGCATTTTCAGAATCCTAAAATATGTATGATATAAGACTCAATAAGTAAGAAATCGTATGGCAATTTTGAAAATACAAGAGCTAAGGATAATAGGTAACTGTGGATATCTTTTCACCAAGTGTACCTGCTTCTCTAATCACTATTATATCCACATTGATTAAAAGTCAACAATTACACAAGATTACAAGATACTCGATTACACCTAATTTCCAAAAGTACCGATATTAAGGATTTAAATGCTGTGTATGTGAAATGTGGCACAATCAACCCATGCACTTGAGATTTAGTATGTTTAGATGCACCAGGGATATTTTAGTATTTGTTTGTTTGTTTGTTTCTTTATTTCTTTATTTCTTTATTTATTCATTTATTTATTCATTTATTTATTTATTTATTCATTTATTTATTTATTTTATACATATAGATTCAGATAAAAGTAAGTTTCATGTAGGATTTTGCATGTATAGAGAGAAATTGATGGTATTCTTAAATCATGATTTCTTTCTTGCATTACCTATTTAGGGTATTCTTAAAATAAGTCAAATTTGGACTAGCAGATACCTGGATTCAACCCCAATCCACCTAGGGAGATGCATTTGGCAATAGGAGCGCTTAGGTATGCACATTTAAAACCTCTCACAAGCGTGCAACAGGTGTGCTTAGACACACACACTTAAAAACTTAACTAGTATGATAAATGACTTAATTTTAAAAAGAACAAAAAATAAATGGTAAATGAACTAAGTCTACTTACATCAACTGGGTTAATTCCAACATCTATAACAACTGCGCCAGATTTTATCCAATTTCCCCTCACTAAATTAGCAACACCAGCAGCAGAAATTACAATATCAGCTTGTCTTGTGATTTCTTCAGGATTCTTTGTATGCGAATGTACAATGCTAACGGTGGCATTCTCCTCCTGCCACCAATATCATTTTACAAATACCAACATAAAATATATAATCAAAGAGTAAACTACTCATAAAATAAATACAGATTTTACCTGCAGAAGAAGTGCTACAGGCATTCCAACAATGTTACTACGACCAATTACAACGGCCCTTTTGCCTTTGATTTGCACCTTATGCCTGTGTAATAACTCCATACAACCTTTGGGAGTACATGGAACAAATAAAGGTTTCCTACCTTGCATCATAAGACGGCCAATATTAAGTGGATGAAAACCATCTACATCTTTTTCAATTGTCACGGCATTCAAGATTTTTTCCTC
Organism: Zostera marina; assembly: GCA_001185155.1. Taxonomy (NCBI): domain Eukaryota; kingdom Viridiplantae; phylum Streptophyta; class Magnoliopsida; order Alismatales; family Zosteraceae; genus Zostera; species Zostera marina. Next base: position 349,865 of record LFYR01000047.1, read on the forward strand.
GTTCAAATGCTGTCATTGGAGACACGAGTATATCAAAAGGAAGAATATATTACTGGAGCCTAGAAAGTTTAAAGTTAGAAAAATTTAGACACTTAAACCAGAAACGATCCATCTTCCATGCAATAATTGTAGTGCATGGAGAATTTTGTTCAGGAATCCCAAACAGAATCTGCAGATTCAGATTTTCTTTTCGAATTTATTTTGTTCAGAAATCTAAAAAAATAAGATTTTTGTCTACTTGCTTTGGTAAAAAAATACACAGTAACACATACCCGTGGTAGAGGAAGTTGGATCAAGATGCCATGAACCGAAGGATCACTATTAAAAGTATCAATATGTTTGATGACTTGCTCCTCGGTACAATCTTCAGGCAAATTGATTTCAAAAGAAGTAATGCCAACAGCCTCACATGCTTTCTTTTTGTTCCTTACATACGTCTGTGAATCTTTCCGAGCACCAACCAGAATGACAGCCAACCCAGGGGCAGTTCCGATTTGTTCTTTCATCCTAGATATCTCCACAGAAATCTCTTCCCTGATTTGCTTGGCTACCACTTTCCCATCAATAACAGTTGCTACTGAATCACCCATACTTAATGCGACTGCATCAGAAAATAATGATAGTAAATATTTTTTTACATAAAAAAGTAACGAAAAGAACCACAAACTTTTCCATCAGCACACACCAGGTGTAATAAAATTGGAGAGTGAACGCAATGGTGCAGGAGCGAATGCAAGGAAGTTTTTACGATCTGACTGAAGACTACGATTTGGACTAATGGACCGGAGGGACGGTAAACGTAGTGAGCAGATAATATGACATCGAAGTTTCGGAGCAAAGAGAAGTCGAACCGTTGTTGCCGAATTGAAATCCGAGATGATGGTTGATGACATATCACTGTTCTCTTACTCGCTTGTTACCTGTCACAGCGAATGATTAAAGATGGGGAGATGGTACAGCAGAGATAGAATGTTTATTGAATTTTACTTTAGAAAAGTTTCCCACTACAGAAAACATCAGTATTTCCTCGTTAGAAATTTAGAACATGCAATCAATATAAAGAGGATGAAGGGGCGACCTTTTTTTTATAAAGTTAAATTTTCAATAGGAAATGAAAGGGGTGATCTAGATGACCTATGATCAGTGGTAGATCCAAGATTTTATCTCAACTCTGATGTATTCGAACTCAAACTAAAATTTGCAGTTAAATAAAAAAGTACAAGTCAAATATAGGCTAAAATGCAGAATAATGGTTTCAAAAATCAAAATTACAAAATAAAATTTCAATTGAAAACTAACAAAGAACACCAAACAAGGAAACAAACTAACAAACAAAAGAAAACAAACATTAAATAACAAATAAATAAACAATGAAATAAATACGCAATGGAATTAGAACTAAGAATATATAAATTACATATATATTAATAAAATGAGGTTGGAAGTTAGTGGATTTTGTTGGCAAGATTCCATATATCTAATATAATATATTGAATTTGATGCAAATAATTGAGGATGGTAGTGACTAATCAGAGTAATAGAGTACGTATACAAGTTTAAAAAATAAGCATGTAGTCGATTGGTTCCAATGTAGTATTAATCTTTGAAATTAAAAACAAAATAATTTGTGCCTGATACAATAAAAGAACATACCAAAAAACAAGAGTTTGGAGAAACGGAAAGTTGGAGATACTGGTGGATTCTTGGAGTAGATATGGACAGGCGACAACTTGGAGTTGGATATAGAGACGGCTGCTTGGAAATGAGACGGTCGGCGGCTCTCTGGAGAAGAAAATATGAATTAAGTTTTTGGAACTGGCCGATTTCGGATTAGGGTTATTTGTGGTTTTGGACAGTTGAGATGACGGTCGATTCACTAGAGACCCTGGAACTACCCTGATCCTAACATTATCGTGAAAAACAAGAGATCGAGAGAGAAAAAGCACCGAAAATAGCTTTGAAAATGATCTGAAATACGCAAAACCCTAAGTGTAGGCATAGAAGAAAAAAGACAAAGCAGAATAGCACACCACCTTGAGAGGGAATAAGAAACTTTTAGCAGTCCATCACCTCCAACGATGTGTAATTACGGAGAAAGAAAGAAAAACCCTAATTGAGATTGAGCCGTGGAGGGAGGGAAAAGAACGGGAGGAGGAAGAAATATATATATATATATTTTTTGCGTCTGGTAGTAATTAGTAAAATTCCAGGGTCTCTAGTGAATTGACCATGGTCTCAATATCTGACTGTGATGCTCTGCCCTATGCTCAATAACGACGAATCCTGACCGTTTAAACAGTTGATCTTGTTTTTGGTGATGACTGTGGTATGTTAGAGATCTTTTTATTAATTTTAAATAATAATGTAAAATACTGAATTAAAAAAATAAAAAAATAAAATTATAGTTGTAATTTGTAAATAATCCAAATAGTTAAAAATTAATTTTTTAGGGATTTGAAGATAAGGATTTATGAACAGTTAGCACATTTATGCACACTTGCTCACTGGTCCATGCTCGTCCACGTAATTATATCTCCTATCCTAAATAGGAATGAACGAGTGATATTGAATCATACGGTCAACAATTAATCTAATCATCCCAACTCTCCTGGACCTTATTCTCTCCGGCCAAATCGCTCCCTGTTTTCTTGTCTTTCGGCTAATGCAAGCAAGCAAAAATGGCCGGTGTTTCGGGTGGCAGCAAAAGCAACAAAGACACCCAACAACTCCAAGAGCTCGAAGCTCTCTCTCAAACTCTCTACCAATCCCACAACGCACGTCGAACAAACTCCCTCATTCTCCCTCGTTCTTCTGATAAAACCCCTCCCAATCATTACAACAAACAAGCTCAGCTACCAACGCAACAGTACAACCAAAACCCCCCCCGCTCGCGCCGCTTGTCGTCGATCACTTCCCCATGGCGCTCACGTCAGTCGCCCAAACCATCAAAGAATATTGCAGAACCATCATCGTCCATGAGGATGACGATTGATGAAACAGAGACAATCATCGACTCCAAGAAAAAAGGGATTTGGAATTGGAAACCTATGCGTGCAATTTCACACATCGGAATGCAAAAGATGGCATGTCTTTTCTCCGTCGAAGTCCTCGCTATCCAAGGTCTCCCGGCTTCAATGAATGGTCTCAGACTTTCCGTTTTGGTTCGCAAGATGGAAACCAAAGAAGGAGCGGTGCAGACCATGCCATCACGAGTTCTCCAAGGTACTGCCGATTTTGAAGAAACTATGTACATCCGTTGCTCCGTCTATTGCACCGGTGGCCCACCAACCGGGAAGCCACTCAAATTGGAACCTCGACCTTTCTTTATTAACGTTACTGCGATCGAAGCTCCCGAACTCGATTTGGGAAATAACTCAATCGACCTCAGCTCCTTGGTGAGAGAATCTATTGAGACTAACATCCAAGGAGAGAGGATAAGAAAGTGGGATCAAGATTTCATCTTGGTCGGGAAGGCCAGAGGAGGACAGCTTATGCTTAAGCTAGGTTTTCAGATTATGGAAGACGGAGGTGTTGGAATATACTCACAACCAATATCGGAATGGAAAACATCCACTCCGCGAGTTGACTCGCCTTCTTTTGCCAGGAAACAGTCCAAATATTCCTTTAGTATCACCAGTCCCAGAACAACCCCCAGCAAGATGAAGAAACTGGCTGATCACAAGGAAATCGATGAGTTCAAACTTGACGAACCTACGCCACCATCTCCCGCTCCACTAGTAAACTTACGTCCTGCGTCAAAGAAGTCTAAAGAAGACGACGAAGAAGAAGATGACGAGTTCCCAGAATTTCAAGTGTTGGACAAAGGGATCTTGGTCGAAAAGAAGGAGACTAAATCGGGTTCTGGAGAAGCAAATGTTGTGGTCAAGGAAGTTGTGATACAGCAGCAGCAGCAACAAAATCCTAAGAACACATTGAGGTTGGAGGAGCTTAACGCCATTGCGAATCAAATCAAAGACATGGAATCGACAATCCTTCTAGCCGGGAAAACGAACAAGTCCAAATTCACACTCGATCCTGATGAGGAAACTGCCACCAGGGAATTCCTACAGATGCTAGATTTACAAGAGATCGATAATCCGATGTTGAAGTCCAACACAAAATTAAATATCCCTAAATCCTTAACTGGAATCAGCATCAACGATAAGGATAACTACGAAGAAGATGAGGAGGTGGAAAAAGAGGATGAATCGCCCAATTCTGAACCAAAAGCATTTATCTCCGACCTTGGGAAAAGATTAGGTCCCGTTGTACAGACGAAAGACGGAGGTTACTTAACATCAGCAAACCCTAGCGAAGGCGAAGTTCAAAAGAAAGAAGCACCCAAACTAGCGATCCAAATGTCGAAACCTCTGATCATCACCGACCACAAATCCAACACCGGATTCGAACTTTTCCAACGATTAGCAGCGATGGGATCCGAAATGCTAAAGTCGAAACTTGTTTCGATGTCCGAGATGGACGATCTGACGGGGAAAACACCCGAACAAGTGGCATTTGAAGGTGTAGCCACCTCGATCATTAGCGGTAGAAGTGATGAAGAAGGCGCGAATTCTAGCACCGCAAAGCTCTTCGCGACACTGAAAAATATGTCAAGCGCGATGTCATCTGGAAGGAGGGAACGTGCGCGTACCGATGTTTGGAAGACCGGTGGAGAAAAGAAGCAAGCGGTTGTTGCAGAAGAACTCCTGGCATACTCATTGCAGAGAATAGAGTCGATGTCTGTGGAAGCACTGAAGATCCAAGCGGGCATGACGGGAGAAGAAGCGCCGTTCGAAGTGTTCCCGGTATACGATAATGAATTTAACTTGGATTCCATAGTGACTTTGGAAGAGTGGATGAAAACGAACAGGAACAGCAAAGAAGAAGAAGAGGAGGAGGAGGAGGAGGAGGAGAAAGAAGGAAGAGGAGTGGGGGATGACGTGACGGTAGTGGTGGTTTTACTTATGAGGGATCCAGCTAGAAACTATGAAAAGGTTGGGACGACGGTGGTGGGGATGGTGCAGGCGGTGGGGATCGGCAATGGGAAGTATAAGGTTGGGAGTGTACACGTCGGGGGAATGATGGGAAATGGAGGGGAGAGATTGACGGCGATGCAATGGATGGTGGAGTGTGGTATTTGTGAGGGGAAGAAGATGAAGGATATAACTCCAAGAGGCGGCGGCGGTAGAGGAAGGAATGTTATATGGAGTTTGTCTTCTCGGATTATGGCAGATATGTGGTTAAAGGCGATGAGGAATCCTGATATTAAGTTTCAAAAGTAAGCTATTTGGTGGTCCCCTTGTTTATAATTTGTATAATCTATTTCTAAATATTGAGTGCATGGAGCCATGGACGACGGACAGATCTGGTTAGACACCGTATTACATGGTGAGATTCTAAAAAGTTGTGATTGGACTAAGACTTATAAGCCACTAAATATAAATGTGTTATTTATTCATTTGCCATGTGGGTGCTACTAAATTAATTCACGAGCATATTATAAAAGGTTAATTTTCATTTTTAGGACAGCTCAATTTTAAAGTATTTTGAATATCGAAAATACCCTTCAATCTGTTAACCACGGTTAGATTTGAGGGTCTTTTTAAACTCTTCCTCGTCTATTTCACCCTTCTTAGTTCGGATTACAGTATATGCTTCCCAACTCTTCCTTCTCAGCCAAACATTCAATATCTCTGGTGTCATCTGGTTCTTTTGGCTTTGAGGTGCGATGCGAGTGTGACCTTCGTTGCTCGGTGCATGTTGTTGGTGGATCTCTTAGGTTGAAGAACATGCAATGGTATGTTTTCTTGTTTCATCTCCTCTGTTTTGAGACATCACAAGCAGGTATGGGCTCTTAGTCGGATCTAGATTGAATGATTCATCTCCCATTTATAGACTAAGAAGATGACTGATTGAGAATTAGATCGCATATGAAAGACGACCAAATTCTAGGTCCATCGGACCGATCGACCAGGGTCACCGCCGGGCACCCAAAAGTGGTCGGTAATCCACTTATCCCAGAGGTGGTCAGTCTCTGGGATAAATAGCATCTTGCCCTCCAATATGATAAAATGATCAATCTGTCCTCCAATATGATAAAATGATCAATCTGTCCTCCAATATGATAAAATGATCAATCTGTCCTTTAGATCGGGAAAGAACAAATTTTGGAATGTATATAATGAGTGTCCGAGTGGGAAGTGGGAACCCCAACTTTTTACACATGAAGAAATTACGTACGCAATTATCAATTAATTCATCATGCATGTATTGTCTCAAGAGATGATTACACATATATACTATATAATCTGTGTTTGCAATCAATTTTCCAGCAACCTTGAGACATCAGAAGGTATTTTAGGATCACAAAATCCTCGAACCGATATCTCAGGTATAGGAACATTGGAATCCCAAGACAACTCATTATCTATGAAGACAACCACAACGGTTATGTCATCGTGAAATGATCTTCGATTCCCCTTCCCCATCTGGACAAAATCGGTGTATTCAATTTTGGTAACTTTGATGAATTCCAACAAGGCTGCTATAATCAGTCTTTTGGCTACCCCCTGTCAAATGCAAATGTCAAATATCAAAACAAACACAAATTGTGAGTAAAAAATTGTATTCATATTGTGATGCCTACGGGTCTTGGGTTTCGATGCACGATTTCAACTGCTGCTTGATTTGTAAGATGCTCCCATAATCCATCTGATGCAAATATGAAGAATTTGTCTTGATGACTCAAAACTCTTGTGGATATCGATGGTTCTGCACTCAGAATAGGTTTGCTTAGACGTCCAGGCAGCTGAAATTTTCCAAACTTCGAATCGACGGCAAATTCTTGTTTCTTCATATATCCATCCCCAATAGCTCTTGAAATCTGGAAACCATGAAGAATTCAAAAAAAAAAAAAATAAATAAATTTAAAAACAAAACTGGCAATTACTCATATTTTTAAATAACATTTAATTTACATATGATTATGGTTGAAACTTGAATGGAAGTAAACAATATGAATATAAGAAAAATGCAAGAATTGCAATTGAAAAGATTCATTCCAATTTCCAAAATCATCTTGTTACCATCTGGGCTCTGGCTTCTTCACACATATTTTCTTCAAGAACACAACACAATACATGTTTTGCGGAATAAAGTTAAAATCCAGAATAAAGTCTCTTATTCGATTTCATTTTTCTGTATTCATAATTAAAACATAAACCAACTAACCTGGGTTATACCCTTGATACGCCATGCTCCATTTTTAAAGACGACGATTTCAGGATCATCTGGATGCATGGACTTGAGCTCTTGCCTTATTTCTTCTCTGCTTGCATTATGATCCTGTGTCAACTGCTCAGCTACAATTTTTTTCTTTTTGTCTAAAGTACCAGCCACTGCTCGAGAATCTCCCAAGTTGGCAATATACAAAGTGTTTTTACAGAAAACTCCAACTAAACAGCAAGATCCAGTTACAGTAACTGCCGGCTTAATTTCACCCAGTCGTTTAACGTATGCTAGAAACTCAGCTTCGACTTTCGCAAAAGAATTCCCGAGAACCTCCTCGGACATCGATCCTCGTTCTCGAATAATCCCTGACAATGGGAAAACACGCGATTAATTCACATAATTGGAAAGAGCAAAAAAAAAATTTAGCAATAAATAAATAAATGATATTTGAATTTGCACGTACGCCGTGGAAATTTGAAATTTGAGTGCGCAACAATACAATACTTTTTCATTCATTTCATTTGTCTGGAAACAATCGAAAATCAAAATAACTTACTGGAAAAATGCGAAGACAGGTGATTGAGGATATAGTGCGATGCGTCTGGTCCCCCATGTCCATCATAAATCCCAACAAAAGTCAAATAACGACCGACTTCAACCTGGCCTTTATCCTCCATCGTTCTGTTTGATTGGAGAACTGCGAATGAGAAATCCCCTCCGGAATGTCGTCCGACGTCATGACACCACAGAAGTGGATCATCAATACGCATTAATTTACTGATCTCTACATCATCTGTATTCTTCCCTCGAAAAAGAGAAGAGCATCGCCTGATCACTTTTTCCATACAGGGCATCCCACATTTGCTTTCTTAGTATCGATCCGAATCGACTGATGACGATACGAAACCGATGATCGAGATGAGGAAGAAGTTCGGTGAATTATTTTGTTCGTTTCTCAGAGGGGGAGAAAGGTGAGTGGTTGCCTGTCAGAGAGAGATAGAGACACTTCTCACCACTCATCTATAGCGCCTGTAGCCTGTAGCCTGTAGGGGTATGTAATTATATATATACACATGCATTCGGAAGGAATAACGATACTGCCATAGGAGAAACGAGCGGTGGGTTGGCCGTTTTAAGGTCGCGTGCTCGTGAGAATCGTGGCTGCCATCTTAACCATTGACTTCTTTTCTTAAATTTTAATATCTTTGAAATAGAAAATTATCAAATATCACTCTACAGTCTACATTTAACATTTGGACTATTTAATTAGAATTAATTTAATAACACGAGAATAAGTCCATAACGACACAACTCCACAATTCACATTTTTAGGATTGAATACATAATATTTATTCAGTATCTATCTTGTCAAAGTTGACAATTGTAACGATATAAATGAAATATAAATTCAATTTGACTTACTGAATAAAAAATAACCAAATTAGCAAACCAGTATACCACCACCACCACATGAATGCATATAGGCATGTAGAATGTTTGAAGGACCACTTTAAACTTTCATTGTCAAATTTATAATAAGATATTCAGAGGGCCATTTGATTTCACCTTTCATCCATCAGTCATTATCTTTGTCAATTTCCCGAAGAGAATTTTGATTCAAACTTGTTAGGGATTTAGGCAAGAACAAACCAAACTCATTTTCTTTTATGTTTATCCATTAACATTAGACTTTGTGTTTCTTCGCATCAATATGGATCATGGATGACTGATGATTGGATGGATAGGAAAATAACTTAATTAGATTGCAAAATTATTATTATTTATTTATTATCAATATCAGATCAATTGTTCAAATCTAAGATGTTTATTTATTATCCACACATCTTTCGTTGATGTTTTATAAAAAACGAAATATCAAAGCAATCCAAAATCACAAGAAACCAACTGCAACGAGGCTCAGATGTCATCGGGACTGTTGATCTCCTGAACACCACGAAAAATAATTTATAAAATAACCATAATAAAAATATTACCAAATAGTAAAACCTCAAATATCAAACGGGTCACGTTACCTTGCTCTCAATCTCACATCCATCAGGGATTTCCAGCTTCACACCAGCATTTGCTATAGCTTTCACCGTGCCCTGTGCAAGAACGTAGAGACAGACAAAGTTTTACAATAGAGACATTTATAGATACAAATAATGTTTATATTAGATTCAACTAACAAGTAACATCCGAAATTAAAAATAACCAATAATAATCTCCACCACATATCCACATAAGAATGTGCGCTCACACATCTCTATGCAATCCACACCCAATGAAACGCATATCACATGTGGATTTACAATGAAAATTCAATGGAATTCAGAATCTCACTGAATTGGTTCTTATAAATATCTATTATCTAATTAGTAATTTCCCTATGACTAATTAAATTGTTACAGTTTAGAATAGTGACAAGGCATACCTTGAGAACAATGTTAGAGCCAAACCAGACATCACCAGAAACCTTCAAGCTATCTAGTTCAATAATGCTGGGAATGGACTTAAAGCGACTGAGGAAGTTTGCAACCTGAAGTGAAATGAGTTAGTATTGAGTAGCAGAAAAATTGACACCACAGTTTGGGATAATTGACTAACCTTTTTGAATTCAGGTCCTAGTTCAATAGAGGGATTAGCCAGATTAGTTCTAGCCTTGTTTCGGATTACAAAGCCATCGGCTAAGGTATAAAGGTCAGACTGCATATCAATTGGATTAAATGGGTATGAAACAATACCAGTGGAAAATGCACAATATAGTGGTTAAACTTATTACCTGAACTAACAGAAGATCTGACGTTGCTTTCACTGGGAGAAACCGAGAGCGAGGAACATTAATTCCAATAGCATCATCAAAGAACTGGACAGCCGACATAAAAATAATCTTAAATTATGAATATGTAAATATCGATGCTCTAAATCACAAAAAGATTCAAATTCATCGTCATTACTTTAATTGCAGCTCCAGCTGCAGTTTCTAGCTGAAGCACTTTCACGCCATCAACTTCCTAAACAGTTCAGGCAATAATTATAATCCATCAGTACATTGTTACCTGACTATATGTTTATGTGAAAATAATTAGTAAATGTGATGTGCCTCACCTTGGGATTAGGAATGATCTCCATCTTAAGTGCATCAGCTTCTACAAGACGCTTAATGGCCTTCAAGTTCACCCACCTGTTGAGTTAGAAATCGTTAACTATGATTGATCTTCAAACCATAATGGTCCTAGATCTCTTAACTTGTTGGATATAGTACAGGATAACATACAAGTTGTTTGTGTTGAAAATCTTGAATTTTTCTATAGATTTGAATTCATTGACCTGTAGCAACAAATAAAAATATAAATCAGATTCCAGAAAGACCATGCACAAAAATTATCAATTTATAAGTAAAAAATCCCTCAAATTTGACCTATCGCCCGCTGAACACAATTATTGTAAACTAACATCACACCATAGTTTTTCATGCGACGCCTAGGCGTTTGCCTTCATGCACTGGAGCGGGTTAGGCGGATCCGCCTAACCCAATAACCCATTTAAATGACTTAAGAAATGACTTAAGTCATTTAAAAAACCCTAACTCCTCTCTTATTTCTTCCTCTTTTCTTCCCTTCCCTCCTACCTTTGAACCCCAAACCCTAGATTTTCAGATCATCTCCCCCACCCATTTTCTCCGGCCATCTTCTAGGGAGACTTCGGCCACCACAAGGAAACACTCCGACGACCTCCACACGTGCTCCGGCGACCCTCCGACCATCGTCGACCTCGCCGCCGGCGACCTCCGGCCATATTTTCAGGCGACCGCCTAGGCGGTCATGCGGTCATGGTCATCGCATGACCGCCTGAAAAAGCTTGCATCACACTAAATATATCTTTACACTACTACCAAGTCGAGGTCATCTTCATGTTTACCCTAATAAGTTGAACTCGTTAATTTGAAATTTGATTCTCATGGAACCAATACTTTGAAGTTTGAACCTACTATCTGGTAAATACTTCCTATCAATACTCTTTAATTGTATTCTGTTTTATATTTAATTATTTAATCACCCTTTTGGCAAATACTCCATCTTAAAATATGCACTAAAAAATGCAAATTTTCACAGAACACTAAACAATAACACACTTTCAAAACTTACATGCTCATCAGGAACTTGGGCAATCTCAAGAAGCTGCATGTACACACCGAAACAGATACAAAGATTAGTAATCTTAAACAGATATACAGAAATTGATTAAAAATAAAACTACAGTTGGTGCCATGATTCCATTGATTTTTACCAAGGTTTTAAATGCACAATTTACGCAGGATAACATACAAGTTGTTTGTGGCCCTCAGGCACCAGGGTATTTACGTAAATAATTTATAAAGAAATAAATTTCATATATTATTAATGATATTATAATTAGATTGTATTTGTGTAATTAGTTAATATTGTATAGTTATTAGTTAACTAATAGATCTAGAAACTTCTATGATTTAGATCTAACAGATCAGTTAGCACGATTATGTTAGATCTTAATCCCCTTAAAGTGTATTTAAGATAATTAATAACATTTTAGAAGGGATCGATCATTTGATCTTCCACATTTCCAGATCTTACTCTGTTCATAACACTTATGGTATCAGTCGCTAGCATTTAATCCAGGGAAGGTTGTTAAATCGATCAGAATTCCAATAGCACTGAATTGTTATAACAGACATCACAAAATTCCCACCAATCTATAACAGGACACTTTCACCTGATGGTCCCACAGGTAAAATGTCAGCAAATTTAGCATTTAAAAATTCATCTAGTTCTATTTGGTACTCTGAGACAGGAAGAATAGATGAGATGACAGCTAATTTGGTGGAATTGGAATCTGTTAATGAGATGATCAGGCAGGACAGTAAGCAACAAATGAGTGCAATGACAGTGGAGACAGAGGCCTGGTACATAGATTCATGGGCCACAAACCATGTCACAAGAGCTCAGGAAAATATTCAGGAACGTATGGACTACAAATATCCTGGTACAGTGCTTGTCAGTTAAGGAAACTTCCTTTTTATTTGTACTTATCCTTATTTGTACTCTGGATAAGCAAGACCCACTTCATTCCTAATAAAATTTCAACTTCATTGAAAAAACATGCTAGGTAACTTATACTAATTGGTAACAAAACAATGTATTAATGTGGTCTGTTACAACACTTGGTTACGGTGACGAAACTAGGGGGCTTGGGATGACTTGAGCCCCCCTCCAAAAAAAAAAAAAAATTATATTGTTAATATGTAGTCTTATTACTCTTATAGACTTATAGTCTTATATTATAACTTGTGTGCTTATAAGATAACTTAGTATTTATATACTACAGTTGGCTTAAAAGCACTATCAGTTAAGTTAAAATCTCTATTCAGTTACCGTCACTTATAATGTATTTTGACTTATAATATAACGTGTGCTTATAAGATAACTTAGTATTCATATACTACAGTTGGCTTAAAAAGCACTATCAGTTAAGTTAATATCTCTATTCAGTTACCTGGTCATTTATAATATATTTTAACTTATAATATAACACGTGCTTATAAGATAACTTAGTATTCATTCCTAATGAAATACTAAGTATAACTTGTGTGCTTATATTATATAACTTAGTATTTATATACTACAGTTGGCTTAAAAAGCACTATCAGTTAAGTTAAAATCTATATTCAGTTACCTAGTCATTTATATTGTTAAAAGCACACAAGTTAAAAGCACTATAATTAAAAAGCACCTGGTTATTTATATTTATATTATTTTAACCATAGTTTTAAAAAGCATAAAGCGCTCCCAATTTCCAATTAGCGCTTTTTTAGCTTTAAGCGCTTTAGCGCGCTTAAAGCTAAAAAAGCGATAATGGCATTTTCGTAAATATATGCAATTTTTTAGAAAATTGCATATATATTCTTGTGTTATTTTTTTCAAATCCTATAAATTTTTTTTTCTCAAATATATACCCCTGTTATAAATATTTATAGGTGTAATATAACATTTATTACAGTAAACATGTAATATTTATAGGTGTAATATAACTTATATTACACGTTTAACAAACCAACCAGGTGATGAATATTTATAGGTGTAATTTGTAGGTGTAATTTATAGGTGTAATATTTATAGGTGTAACAAACCAACCAGGTGTCTAATTTGGGAAGACACCTGGCCAGACAAGTGTTGGACCATGAGAAACTTCCAACAGCTATAAAAGAGGAAGAAATCTGTTTGAAGAGTTTGCTTCTACTGCAGCTTACAGATCTTTCTCCTCCTCCCTTCTCCAAGCTTCTACTGCCCGGTGATGGGTAGAAACCCACTAACCCGACCCGACCCACTCACCCGCTTAAAAAAAGCGATTTGGAAAGCGCTCCTCCAGGAGCGATTTGGAAAGCGCTCCTCCAGGAGCGCTTTTCCGCTTTAAGCTATTAAAGCGACACTTAGGCGTCGCTTTTTAATCTATGATTTTAACTTATATTATAACTTGTGTGCTTATAAGATAACTTAGTATTCATATACTACAGTTAGCTTAAAAAACACTATCAGTTAAGTTAAAATCTCTATTCAGTTACCTGGTCATTTATAATATATTTTAACTTATAATATAGCACGTGCTTATAAAATAACTTAGTATTCATATACTACAGTTGTTTATAAAACATTATCTGATAAGTTGACTCAGTATCCATATGTTGTACTAAACTTTGAAAGAACAGACGATCTTTTACAAATCCTTGTTCCTAACTTATATTCTCAGGTATTCCGCAAATCAACTGAGAAATCACGAAAAGAGGCTATAACCCCCCTTAGCCTCTGACGAAACTAGGGGGCTTGGGGACAATTGTTAATATGTAGTCTTATTACTCTTATAGTCTTATAATATTGTTATAGGCCCAATATACTATATGGTATATTGTTATTATGTTATAGACCCAGTATACTTTATAATATATTGTTATAGACCCAATATACTTTATGTAATTTATTATATGCCTAATATTCAATTGATTTTGTATTTTATAAAAAACTTAAGGTATAGTTAAAATATCATATATATATTTTTTAAAATTACCATATATAATAGTTGTGGGCTCATAATCATATAACATATTAATCTATATATAATATTCTTTAATTGGAAAATAATAATTAAAATTTGGAACATTGATATAATAAACAAAAAAATCGCCTTCGACGAGGTGTTAAAAATTACTACTCTATGGTCCAATTAAATCCTGGCCCCAACTCTGACAATCAAATTAAAAATATATTTTTTAAAATTAGCCCCCTGATGAAAAAAAATCTGGTTTCGCCGCTGCTTGGTTACTTGAATTTATAAGTTATAAGTTATAAGCAAAGCAAAAAACTGATGACCAGCCTCACTTCACATACCTGAACCCTTCCTTCGTATGATATAAGGGTACCACCTTTAACATCGGCCAAAGTTTTTGGAGTCACCTCCATGCAATACTCATTTTGGTTTTGAATCAGATGACTTAAGATTTCTAATCAAATAGTCAAGGATCTAAAAGATCAATTTTAAAAATATATAGTATCGTAGTCTAGTAAAAAAGAGTGAATAGTAAAATGGTATATTAAAGAAGTTAAAGGTAGACTTCATATTTGCTAAAAAAATGAACTGATGGATACTCAAGTCAACAATAGCACCCAAGTTGTCAGAGTTTGCAACAAATATATATTCTTTTCCCTGTAAAAGAAAAAAATCAGTAATAAATTTTTCTAGTTAAAAATATTACAAGGAGTAAAGGACTATTGTTCGTGATTTCTGAAGATAACCTGAGATAGCAATAGATCCAGTTTTCCACTGTTCATCAAAGCAGGAAAAACATCACCATGGCCTGGAGGATACCTTCAAACACAAATAGATAAAATGATAAACGATATTTGAAATATGAATACGAAACCTATCATTATTATCTTTGTTATACTATATCATGAAATTGGTTTGATAGACTTATAAACTAAAATACTAATACAATTCTCAATAATTAGTTGCATATATTGAAATAATAATTAATAACATCAAACACTTATCAGCGTGAAATTATTAGAAAGTTAACAGCATGATAATATAGATTGACTTATCAAGATATCCTACCACCCATCTTTCCCGGTCTGGCCTTTACATGGGAATGGCATAAAATCTTCTACAACCAAACGAGGGTACTGACTCTGCATTAAGGAATTATGACCGATAAGTGTTAAAAGTACAGTGATGTAAATAATAATCAACAGATTAGATGAAGTGTGTTAAAAATAATTTTTGACCTGGTTAAATGTATAAATCTTGATATTTGAGTTGGCATACTTCTCTACAATCTTCAACAAGTACATACTAACAGATTAGATAATTTCATCCTAAAAGAAATCTTCAAATATCACAAGTTTTCAGTTTATAAACAGAAAAAATACCTTTTGTGTATCGTCATGTGTATTAAATGAGTTCATCAAAAGAAGTGGAACATTGCAATCATATTTGGAGTTAAGAGACTGCATGATTTAAATTAAAAAGCCATTATTATTTATGACATTGGGCAGAACTAAAATTTAAGATACAAAATAGTAAAACATGAAATCTTACCTCAATCTGTTTGACAATCAAGTCAAGGAATGTCAGTCCATTTCGAACCTCAATGACAGATCTACAGAAAAATAAGATTGAATACTGAACTTACATCTCTCAAGAATACAACTTTATAGTCAATAATGACATGCAATTAAAGAAATCGTATATGGATCATTCGAATAGGTTGTGGAAATTTATCAAGGAAATATGAGAATATGCTGAGATAATTGTGATTGGAAAAAGAAAATGCGAGAAGTAAAAAAAATCTTACTTGGGACCAGTACATCCCATTGTTGTTCCCAATCCTCCATTTAGCTTCAGAACAACAAGCTTATCCAGAAGCTTCTTCGTCGTTTCCGGATCTAAATATCAAAACAACGTATGAAAACCCCTAAAGATCGTAAAGGAAAAATAAATAAAGGGTGCGTTTACCCTCAGAGGGAGTTGCCAAGGTATCGTAAGGTACGACAACCTCATCGGTGGGAGTCTGGATCTTGCTCCATTCAATCGGCTGCGCTTCTCCACTACATTTCCACAGCCCAAAAAAACATATCCATCAAATCCAAATCGTTTTTCTTCAAACATATCTCAAGAAAAGAAAAGATAAGTCGAATCTAAACCCCAACCAAAAATCGGAAAAATAAACAACAGTAAAAAACATGCAAGAATATCTACCTCAAGGATCGCGCCACAAGACTGACGAATCCAGACTTTTCGTTCTCACTGCGATAAAACAAAAACAAAGATCATGAATCGGATCTAAATCGTCTAATATTACAGAAATAGCTAAAGATCTACTAAGTAAATGTAAAAGAGAAATAGAGAACAAGAGAGATAATCAGATTTAAGAAAAATCGGGTCACCTAATCTGATCGAGACCTGCGAGCGCGGATTGGAGCTTGGACACCTTATCCACTGTAGTGGTCGCCATTGGAGGACTAGAATGATGAGCTGAGCAACAACGACGAGATCTTCGACGGTTTCAAGGGGAGACAGACTATTTATACACACAAGCACGCCGTACGTCAACCAACCAGTCAGGCACTTATCGGTTTGGAGAGGGGGGGAGGGGAATAACAGAGACGAATTAAAAACCGTCCGATGCGGATCGAATGATCTGGTTGGAGTGGAGAGAGAAAACGAAATATTTAACAGTTAAAAAAAAAACGGAATATTACGCGGGTACATAAATATCGCGGATAGAAAAAGGAGTGCTTGACACGTATCTTCGAAAAGATAATAACAAACTTCTTTTTTGATAACGTCGAGAGCACTCGATCGCCAACTGTTTTTTTTCTTAAACGACGGTCGACGGATTTTGAGAACACTCAATTTTCATTACATGAAATGTTGAAAACATAAACATCGACAAAAAAAACATCAATAAAAATGATTCTTTTCCTCAACATTACTTTTGATTTTTAATTACCCATCTTCTAGAATACGTAGGTATATTTGTATGGATATGGTTACTTTAGACTCCAGCTAAAAGAGTCTTGACTCTAGAATGATGGTGGTTCTTTGTTCCTCGTTCTTTGATAAGTTTGATTTGCAAACCAGTGTGCGCGGACCACGGATTTTGGTATAGGTTGTCAGTGATGTTCAATTGAATATTGAATTTCATAATTTGTTGACTCCTAGATGTTCTGACTATTCTGACTATCGTTTTTTTTTTTTGACTTTTTTTTACACGTAGTTGTTGAAGAAATCGTTCAGGTAGAAGATTAGGAGAAGATCCTCGATTTATATAAGCTAGCAAAATTACTACTGTCTCTTAGTAACAACTCTGGGCAATATCAAAAATAACATTTAATACAAAGGAGTGAATCTGTTGATAACATTAGAAATCTGCGTTGTTAAAACATATCAACAATGGATTGCGTTCCATTCAATTTTCAAAGACATACATTTTTAAAACAAATTTTAAAGTTCAACTGATGAGAAACACTAATAATTTTAAATCAGAAATTGATTGTTATTACTTAATCTGTACATTGAATATTGAATCTTAAGAAGTTAACGATCTAGTGCTCATAGTGTTATTTTCTAATAAGACTGTGACGGAAATGTGAAGGAAATAGTCAGGATTAGATAAGTTATTAAATACCCAGGAGAGAGGTATGTCTGGTGCAGGTTCAATTCCGTGGATGCGAATAAATTTGATCTTGGATTTGAATTTCAAACAGTTTGATATATCTTGTTCAAAAGTATCGGGCGTTGAAGCAGAAGAAGATTCAGGATGATCGTCTGCTTTTGTAATAAAAGTTTGAATACCATATTCCGGTAGTAGAGATTCCATTGCTGTTCTCAAAGTGTAATATTTTCCTGCAACGTCAAAAGAGAAGATTATCTTCATTCGAATCATATACACAATAAAAGGTAGGACTATAAATTTACAATCACAATTCACTTTATATTCGAAAATATTTTAAACTTGAAATGTAACAAAATATGGTTTTAAACTCAATAAGGCACAAGCATCAAACTTCTTAGCACAAACTAGAAACAAACCCCCTTTGGGAAAGGTGTATGGACTACAACCGTAAAAAAAAAAACATAACACTCTGGAGGGCTAGACAGGGTAAGATCTCCATGAAGGCAGATTGGCCAGGAAGAATGAGAGGGGATAATACAGAATGTATATTATGCAAAGGGTCATGGGAGTCACAAGAACACGTGTTCTTCCAATGTAAATTCTCAATAGAACTGTGGGATTATCTTATTACAAGAAAACCAGGTTTAATTACAGGTACAAGTCTATCACTATAACAAGTCAAGACCGAGGCAAACAACATAAACAAAAAGTCACCATGCTGGGGTTTAACATGGGCATTCACAGCAGCAATGGTATGGGGCATCTGGACGGAAAGAAACAAGAGTGCATGAGGACAGATCCACCAGATCACAGGAAATTGGAAGACGTATCATAGAAGATGTCACAAAGACCTTCACAACAACAAGATACAAGAGTAAAGGATCATACCAAGAGCAAAGACTAGCAGAAGATTGGATGAGGACCACACAAGAAGCAGGGACGGGGAGGTGGAAGCATAATAATAGAATTTTATAATTAACTTCGTATTATATTAAGTATCTAGTAGGAAACTGTATTATAAATCATGTAAGCTACAAGGTTAGAATGGGCCAGAATTCAATTAAAGATAGGATTATAGAATTCGGCCAAAAAATATAGTAAAGGATGATGGCATGATCAATTGCACAAATTGATCATGACCATAGGAACCTCAATCTCACAGATTGAACTCCTTATGAAAGTAAGAAACACGGTATGACAAGTCACTTACAAAGTAGTGGACCGAAAGACGATGGCAGGGTTTTCCCTAGGAAAAGGAAAAGATGTCAGGAGCACACCAAGTTTTTTTCACCCAACCATTGTCTTAGACCCACTACGTAAGAACGATGTAGGCATATGTGTTCTTAGAAATCAGAAGTCAGTCCCCAAAGGTTGTGAAAATCTAAAGATCGTAAGATCACTTGATTGGATCAATGCGGAGGGTGTGAGATAAGCCGCATGTGGTTTTACCTTTCTTTTTGTTTTAAAATTAATGAAATTACCAAGTAGTTTTATCTAAAAAAAAGGTTTTAAACTCAATAGGAATTAGGAAGTCATGTCATAAAAATTTACATCAGGTTACGAGTTCTATTCCTGTTTCTGATTTGCTGATAATAATATTAGGTAATCTTTAGTATGTCACCTGAAAATCCTGAAGGTTCTACCTTTCTTTCGATAAGAACGTATGGTTTTAAGTCTAGTAATTGCTTTGTTATATTTTGTTTTTCCTGATAATATATTAGATAATTGTGAAGTGTCTAAGATAATCGCAATATTATATTTTCAAGGAGTGTTAAACTTTAAAGGCATGCTATTCTTAGTATAATATAATCATTTAAGTAACAAAAAATACCTTCTTCGAAGTGAATCTCAACTGGTCGATTTATGTAAGATATGTTGTCCCAAGATATGACGGGAGGCATTTCATCTAAATCATCAAGATCCTCTTTAGCATACCGTACATATAATCGAACTGGTATTCTCCCTAATAAAAACTTAGAAATTATGAAAAATAAAATAGGCTCATTGGAATTTAAAAAATGATATAATCATAGTTCAAAAAAGCGAAAAACGCTTCCACTTTTCAGGAAACGTTTTTTTCACTTTGGGAGATTTAAGTACGTTTTAAAACGCTTAAAGCACCAGGGGTCTTTTAGTAATATCCTATAAAATAAATATAAAACCTATAGGAAATAAAAATACCTTATAAAGGTGTAAAATCACATGTAATAGAGCATTAAAGATTTAATTCATATAACTAAAATTAAATCCAACTAAAATCTGATAGTAGGGTAAGGGTTTTTATTTTAAGTTAGAATAGAGGGATAGAATAGGAAAAAAAGTATATTAAGTGAATATTATTAAATAATAGATGTAATTGGGTAATCAAGTGGATCTTTACTCGAACCCGCTCGATTACCCTAGGAAAAGCGGTCCTCCTAGAGCTTTAGCGCACTTTAAACGGCGTTTTCAAAACTATGTATATAAAAATTTAAGTATACAAGATCAAAATAAGAGTATGGGAAATCAAAATAGAAATGTTCAGATTATCTAAATGCTTTTTCAAAAAATGTAGTACAAGTGTACATTGAAGAAATGATGAATTGTATAATTTGACACATATATAGGAACATGGTTTTAAATGCACAGATGCACCAGTCAGCCATGTGATTGGTTAACATCATAGTTCCGAGTGCGTGCGCAAAAGCGCAGCGCATCACCCTTAATCAGGTGTTTGCAGTCTGACTCGCAAATCCCAACCTTCTCTGACCAGATTTTAGCCCCCACCTTCCGGCGAAATACATTTGAAGCGGTATTTTTGATATATTTTAGAAATGGATAGATAAAAATATGAGTTTTCCTTAATTTATTTTTAAAATAATCACGAACACGAGTTTTCCTTAAAAATGCTCCTAGTAGTAGTGCATCACGCAAAGACGCATTCCGAACCATGGTTAACATGAATAAAAAACAAGTAATCAATGATTAACAGAATTCATAAGAAGAATGTTCCTGTAAAAACTCATTCAATATAAAAAACTTATTCGATTGGCCTTAACATCACAAAACGATATATACTTTCCTAATTGAGGGGGGGTCGCCCTCTACTGTCTGGTAGGTATAAATAACCCATGATGGCTTATCTTTTATTCTATTGATAAAAAAAGTAAAAAATTAAGGGTGAAACCAGAAATAAATCAATAATTCAATTAATTTCTATAATTAATAATTCTTGAATAAATATCCAGACATAAATACCTGTTTGGTTTGAGATAATACTGGCTGTTTCACTGGTATTGGATTGGGGATGATTGTTGGGAATCTTCTTAAGCAGACAATCTTCACCAAGTGGCCTAAGCTTAAGCCTAGAAGAAGAAACACGTAGATACCCATCCATTTGTCCTGTACAAATTTATAAAATATTAAAGATACACGTAAATCGTAATCATATAGCCATACAGCTCATTCGACTTCTACAGGACTGCAAATAATATATGAATCGAATGACAGTCATAATGTTATTTTCCATTTTTCCGTGCTCAATAAACAAATGAATCAGACAACAATCATAATATGATGAAGTCAGATGTAACATAATTCATTTAAATATGAGAAGAAAATGATTTCTAATGAGTTATACTCGATTAACACCTAGCCAATAAACCATAAAAAGATATAGAAGCTGTACCTTTCAATACAGACTGCCAGAGGTCCAACTGGTCAGCTTCGGACATGTTCATGATATTTTTGCAGTTTCCGTTTATTATGTAGGCCGCCTGAACACATTCATTAAGATTAGAAAATCAGCATAGAGATAAATTCAACTAAATAGACAATCCATTATAAATGCAAAATATTTAAATTAAAAGTAGAAATGTTTGTAATTTGCTCATTCAGAGAAATTAGTAAGGTAGCTTAAGTGATTTTACTGGTCAGCACGATCTGCAGATAGTCGAGTTCGCTAGACAGACGAGTGTATAACCCCTCACATCAGGAACAGTGTGCAGGGCCTCAACCTGACTCATCCATCTCTCTACCTCGACAATGAACTCGTGTAGGAGATCATGGTACCCATGATATCCTCTCCCCGTCAATACCAAACCAAACATTAATAGTGAAAAGCTGAAAACCCCTTTCTTTTCAGTATATATTGATGAGAGAGGGCTTCATCAGGGAACCGCCAAGAAGCATACAGAGTTTATTGTATAGATTACCTACACTCAATTTGTTAGCTTAAAGATTCTTCTAGAAGCTTTTGTAATTAACAGAATTTTGTATAATGTAGACCTCCCTCCAGAGTTCAACATGTCATCAACCTTTAATATTGTTGATCTGAGGAAATAATGAAATATTGCCCACAAGAGGATGGAGATAATCAATTGAGGACAATTGATTCCCACGTGGGGCTGCCCGATGCGCCTGATGTAGACCGAAGTGTTCTCATCTCCCATGGACCAAGCACGCTAAAATGGGCTTGGACTCTCATGGTGGATTTTCACTCTCGAGTGGACTAGCATTTGGAGCGGCAGTTATGATTGAGATTTACTTTTACTTTTTCAAGGTAATCTCGATCTCTAGATCATAATTTCACCTTCTTCTTTACATTTCTAGATCTACATTAAACACTTGGAATTAATTCCTCGACCCAGACCCGACCCAAATACCCAACCAATTTTTTAAAATTTTAAGGGTAATTTCGTCCTTTCATCCCTTCATTTGTTTTTTTATAAAACTATTACATTGTTTGCTACTATGTTTGAGTTCCCATATTACATTTCTATTTTTTTTTTTGAATTTCTATTTCTATTTTAAATTTCTATTACTATTTTAAACATGGAAATTTATATAGACTAATATATAACTATGGAAAATTAATATGGATTTATTTATGAATGGATATATAACAAGGATTTTATGTTCATTTTTTTACCAAAATACCCCTACCGGTTAACCAGTGATTAACCGGTGGTTAACTGACCTAACCGAATAACCGATCAGTCCAAGCTTTTTGACGCGGCCAGGCGACCAGGCGATGCCTGGGACCGCCTACCGCATATGCGACCGCCTGGTCGCATATGCGGTCAAATATGCGCAATGTTTTTTTTAGTATTTTTTTTATTTTTTTTTCAATATACCCCCTGTATTTTCCATATTTTAAATAAATCCCTGATATTCAAATCGATTGTGAATAGATGAATGATCCAAATCAAATCGATTATATCATTCAGCAGTGGATGACCACTCTGAAAATCGATTATTATGACCACTCTGAAAATCAGAAAATCACCTAACTAGGCGGTTCCGTTCAGGCGCAGCGCTAGGCGGTTCCGTTCAGGCGCAGCGCTAGGCGGTTCCGTTCAAGGCACGACGGCTTCAGGTCTTCAGTCTTCACTCTTCAGGCACGACGGCTTCCGTTCAAGCTTCAAGGATTCTCCACCGTTTGTAGATTTCAGCATTTCACGATTTAGGCCTAGGGTTTTTAGTTTTTAGTGTTTTTTTATTTAAATGGGTCTTTTTAGTAAGGTCCTTAAGTTTTAATAGAATAATACAATTCTATTAAATTTTTTTAATTTAATAGGGTTAACGGATCGGGTTTATCCGGATCCGACCCGGATCCGGCTAAACCCAAAAATATGCGACCCCCCAAATATGCGATGGGGGGTCACCGCCTGGTCGCATATGCGCTCGCATATGCGCGCATATGCGACAAATCAAAAACCTTGGATCAGTCAGTACCGGTTACCGGTTAACTGGTTTTTAAACCTTGGACCTAGCCCAAAAAGAGTTATTATTTATCCTTAGTAAGGGAGGTGGCAAGGGTTTTTCTGATTCTTGGAGGTTTCTCTTTATCCTTGTTACCTTTTTTTGTAGATGGATGTTTCCTAGAATATTTCTTAGTGGATTCCTTATGCACTTTTTAGTAATTGGGCGAGGTTTGGTATCAGGTATGTAAATAGACAGAGAGCTTTTGTTGGATGTTTGAGTTCATCTGTTTTTTTCTTTGTGTTAGGGATGGGATGGGGGAGGTGGAGTGAATTGTGGGGGTGGGGGGGCATATCTCTGTGTGATGGTGTGTTTTTCTGGCTTGAGTTGTGAGCTGGAGAATGGTAGGAACTAAGGACAGGGACAACAGCTAATTCAGTTACCTGGTGGGGTTGTAAGTTCATTAATATGGTTGGGTGAGGTGTAAAGCTAGTCCGATTATTATGTTGGACCCTGCTAGGTCCGATAAAATTGAGCTTGCCAGCTGAATTGGGAGTGCCAGTCTCCATGTTGCCTACATCAGAAAGATTAGGAATTACCTCAATGGACATCCCGTTCGAGTCAGAACTTACCGCATCTAGCTCCTCCGAGCTTCTCATAGAGGCATTATCTTTTTCTGATGGAGAGTACATAACAGTAAGGGTATTGTCTGATTCTTCTTCAATTTCTCTACTATTGTGTCCTTATCAGCAAAAGACAACCATCTATTGTTGCAGGATAGTGGAGGTAATTCTCTTCTCTGAGTGTTGATTGGTGCAAATTGGAATTTGACTGATAGACTTGTAGCATTGTCTTTTTGTGTAGCATGCGTGGAAATCTTCTTAGGGGGCATGTCCTTATGAAATCAGTCACTATGTTAGTTGATATCATTAGTTGGGACTTGGGAATCAAATCTTTTCAGAGTTGGTGCAGAGAATTATTCTGATTCTCTCTAGGTGTTTGTCACCGCCACCTCATCGGACTGTTGGCGTCGGAATTAGTATTTTCCGATGAGACCATCAACGGTGAGGGGCATCTTGGAGACCAGTGGACGAATCTTGAGCAGCTTCGTTACCTTGGAGGCTCGGAGTTGTAAGAAACACTAAGGTGGCTGGTGCAATCACAGTTCACAACCTCGATGATGAACGGAATTTTTTCTGGGAAATTAAAATTGCCTCCTGCTTGAATGCAAGCCCTTAGATAAATAGGGTATATGAGTGAAACTGGAAAGATAGGAAATGGGGGAATCAAGTGATCGATCCCTCTAAACATATATTGGATGTGTTTATATACACTTGAGTTCAATATTAGATCTTAACTGAATTCAGTTAAGAACTAATCTACACTAACTAATTACAATTAGTATTATAAGGGCTAAAATGTAATTACAAACAAATAGCCTTATTTAATATCACTAATAGTCCCCCTCAAGCTCATCTGTGGTAGCCGATGAGGTTAGCTCTTAGCTCCATGAATGATACTGGCTTTAATGCCTTAGTTAGTGTATCAGCTCGTTGCATGGTATTTGGAATATGAATTACTTGAATAGCCTTCTCCATCCTCTCCAGTACAAAATTGAAATCAATTGCAGCATGCTTGATTTTAGTGTGGAGCACGGGGTTTGCAGCCAGTTCTCAAGTTGTCACATCACAGTTTATGTGGTGTATCTACTTTTACTCCCATCTCTATCAGCAAATTAGATACCCATTCAACTTCTGCAGTGGCAGCTGTGATTGCCCTGAATTTTAACTCAATACTGGACCTAGACACTGTAGATTATTTTTGAGAACACCAAACTATCAGTGATTCACCCATATATAAGAGGTACCCAGTTTGGCTTTTTCTGTCAGTTGAATCAGATGCCCAATCTGCATCACTATATGCTGTAATCTCATTGGAACAAGTTTTTCTGAGCACAATCCCCATACTGTGTGTACCAGATAGGCATCTCAGAATTCTTTTTAACATCTGCCAATGTATTTCTTTGGGTTTCTCCATGAACTGAGCTAACTTGTTCACTGCATGAGCAATATCCGGCCTTGTGGTAGTGAGATACTGCAGTGAACCCACCAACTGCCTATATTCAGTAGAGTTCTGAATTTGTTCTGCCTCTGAGTAAAAATCAGTATTAGGTTGCATAGGTGTAGCAATGGGTTTTAGGTTTTCATACCCATGCTTATTAAGGAGATTCACCATGTATAACTGTTGGTCCAAGAATAAACCATCAGAGTGCTTCCTAACTCTGATTCTCAGAAAATACTCTAAGTTTCCACACAATCTCACAGAAAATTCAGATTTTAATTCATTCAAAAATACTTCTATGCCTTTAGTACTCGAGCCTGTAATGACCATGTCGTCTACATATACAAGTATGTAGATGACTTCCTCTCCAGATTTTATAAACAGTGACTCATCAGATATGCTTGCCACAAAGCCTTTTAAATACAAAAATTGTTTCAATCTACAAAACCACATCCTTGAGGCTTGTTTTAATCCATACAAAGCCTTCTTCAGTAGACACACATGTGTGGATCTTTCTTCATCAAGAAATCCTATGGGCTGCCTCATGACAATCCTCTCATCTAATTGTCCATGCAAAAATGCATTGCTTATATCCACCTGTTGAAGTGACCAACCTTTGGATACAGCCAATGTAAGCACTAATCTGATTGTTTTGTGTTTGACAACAGGGCTGAATGTCTCAGTATAATCCAGTCCTTTTACTTGATTGGTGCCATCTGACCTTTCTTTCACTTTGAACAACCATATATTGTTGATTATATTATCCACTGGATTCCTTGGGATGAGTTCCCAAGTCCCATTCCTCACAAGAGCATTGTATTCCTCCTGCATTGCTTTCTTCCATTCAGGGTCTTGTAAGGCATATTTCACTGACTTAGGGGTTTGTTTTGGTGTGGGAGATATATTGCAAGCATATCTCTGAACTTTCTTGATAATTCCCCTAGATGCTCTAGTGACAGGTATGTGTTTTGTCACTGGATTTTCTACTATTTTTGGATTATACTCTTCTTCAGAGTTCGATCCAGAGTCATCAGACCCTTCTTCCTCATCATTTTCTATTTCAGCAGGTGCTCTTCTACTGTACTGGACCAGTGGTGGTAACTCATCTGCAGCAGAAGTGATAGGAAGTTCAGACTGTGTCGTAGATTGGGAAGCCACTGCATGTTCTAAAATATCTGCCACTACTTGTTCTGAATTGTCATTTATTCTGCTCTGTTCAGCTTCTTTTTCACCCTCATCTAATTTACTCTCCTCTGCCTGAACTGAATGTGTTGGAGATTGAGAAATAATTATTTTCTTTAACTGAAATTTATTTTCTTTAAAGATCACATCTCTGGAAATTAGTGTCTTCCCATCCCTCATATTCATGCATATGTATCCATCACAATTGACTGGACATCCTAGAAAAACATAGGGTGCTGATTTGTCACTCAATTTGTTTTCCCTATACGACCTAAGATTGGGATCAAGGTTCCGGATGCGCCTCTGCGCGATGCGCCGCCACCTGGAGCATCTGAGCATATGCGTGCATATGCGCCAGTGGCATTTTCGTAAATATTTATAAAACTATAGGAAATTAATATTTTTTTATATATCTAAATTATATTAATTAAATTTTTTAGTTAAAAATATATTGGATAGAAAAATTATTATAATACATATATTTATTAATTATTATAACACCCTATAATTCATTGTAACACCAAGGTTTAAAAAAAACACCAAGGTTTAAAAACCGGTTAACCATTTAGGGGTATTTTCGTAATAATATAGCTCTATAAATGGCTAAGGTTTCTTCAAATTTATAAAAGAGAGGCTTTTATAAAAAGAAAATAATAAATAACTCAAGAGGCTTTTAAAAAATAATAACGTAATGGGCTGGGCTAGGCCTTCTTTAATACATCTACAACATAAAAAATACTCTATAATAATAATTTATTTAACCACACTTTTTTAGTCCCACATCGATAGAATTCAAAAAACACAAAGAAGGTTGGTCTATAAATAAAGATTCATTTTGTCTAAAACAAATATGAAGTCTAAAGAGTGGGAGGAGCTTATATTAAAAATAATATAGCTCTTTTGATGGACCAATGTATAAATTTTTATGCTAAAAATTTATAAGGTCTTAAAATAAATAAAAAATTGGCCTTTTTTTTAAAATAAAAACAAAACACTGTTTTAAGTTATTTAAATAACTTAAAACAGGCCTGGATCCGGGTCGGATTTTACCCGGATCCGGCTAAGGGAGATGCGCCTGGCGCATCTCCCTCTGGGGGCACATCATCGCATATGCGCGCGCACCCGGACACTTGATTGGGATAACACACTGATCCGAATATTTTCAACTTATAATAATCTGGGGACTTGAGGTGTAAAGCTTGATAAGGTGATATACCTTTTAATATTTCAGTGGGGTTCCTATTATAAAGATAGACAGATGCCATGAATGCATAGTCCCAGAAGTGTGTTTCCAACCCTGCATGCTTCAACATAGCCAGCCCTGTGTCTACTATATATCTGTGTCTGCGCTCTACTTTCCCCATCTGGGGGTGAGTGTGTGGACAGCTAAGACGATGTATTATTCCATTACTCCTGAACAATTTTGACAGTTTTAAAAACTCTTTAGCATTATCAGTTTGGAGAGCTTTTATATTCCTGTCATACTGTTTTTCAACCATGCATTTGAATTGTAAAAAACATTCTTCAACTTCAAATTTTCTTCTCATCAAGAAAATCCAATTGTAGCTAGTTGAAGCATCCACAAAATTTATATAATACCTCTATCCTTCTGTGGATTCAGTCGGGGCAGGGCCCCACACATCAGCAAAAATAAGTTCAAGTAGAGTTGTATAAACTGAGGTACTTTTATTATGTTTCAGTTTCTTAGCTTTTGCCATACAACATTCCTTACATAAATTTTTGATATCATTTGTATCTAAAACTCTAATTAAATTTTGATTGTCGAGTTGCTTCATAGCCCTCGAGTGTAAGTGCCCCAATCTCAAATGCCACACTTTAGCAGTGGCTTTCATCCCCAACTCCATTTGATTAACTTGCATCCCTGAACCTCCTATAGGTATAGGTAATTGATATAGTCCTCCACTTTCCTTCCCAATCATCAGAACTTCTTTAGTGTTGATATCCTTGACTAACAGCCTCTGTGGATCAAATTCCATAGTCACTTGATTGTCAGCACAGAATCTCTTTACTGAAATTAGATTCTTTGATGCAGAAGGAGGTACACATAAAATCCGGTTCAAAAAAAACTTTCTTTCATTGACAGAAATAAAAGAATTACCAGAGTGAACAATCCTCATAGGATGTCCATCGGCAGTGTTGATGGAATTCTCACAATCCAGCCCATCTTGAATATCTGTCTTTCTGTCTGTAATGTGGTTTGTTGAGCCAGAATCAGCAAACCAAGCCCTTGCATTTGACACCATATTCACTGAATTCTCAGTGTTCTCTTGCCGTGCATTTTCACAGTTCTCATACATAACATTCACAGACATTTCCTCAATCATACCTGCCTCAAGGTACCAAACTAATGTTCATTTCTGTACAATATTGGCTGACATCTTGTGGCCAGACCATATGAATCGAGTTTTCTCCCATGTGTTGGAGGAAACTTAGTGATGTTCAATCTGTTGTAACAATTGAGTGCTCCATGCCCTTTCCCTGAATAGATTTGACAAGGTACTGTTTTGTAAAAACTCTTACCTGTCTTCTTAGGGTTTTCAGCTTCAACAATGTTCACGTTAAGGGCAGAAGTTGTATTAGTTCTTCCTCTCCTGATTTCAACATCAGTTGAGATTGCTTTTAACTCTCTATACGAGATCTCCTCCCTCCTTGTAGTCACATTCTGAATTGTGGCCTCAAATTCATCTCCAAGCCCTGCCAAAACTAGTAAAATAACATCAGCATCTGTAATTACCTCCCCTGCCACAAATAATGTTTCTAACAGTCCATCGATTTCTTGCAAATATTCTGTTATGGATCTCCCTTCAATTTTCAAACTTTGGAGCTTTTGACGTATGCTAAGGACTCTTAACCTTGAGTTGGATGCAAACTCCATCTGTAAACTCTTCCAAGCCTCTTGTGCATTTGCACAATTTGCTACCACCGATAGAATTGGTGCGGTCAGTGACGACATAATCCAAGCTAGAATCAGTTTGCCTTGCCTTATCGTTACTGCAGTGTTCAGCACAATCTTCCCAGTGAGGTAGTGATCTAACTCATTCCCCGCTAGGTGTGCTGCAAATTGTATCCGCCAAGCATAATAGTTGCTGCGGTCCAGAGAAACGGTCTTCAAATTCTTGATTATGATGACCTTCGTTTCCTGATTATCACCAAGAATTTGCGTCGTCTCATCCAATTCTCCGTTCATTGCCATGATTGGATGCGGAAATTCCAATGCTGAATGAACAAAATCAGAGAATGATACTCGATCAATCTCAACAGAAATTCTAATGGCTTATAAAAGGCCTACGTTAATTCTAATTATTCTAATTATAATTAATGCCTTTAATGAAAAACGTCTCCACACTCTAACAATCTCCCACTTGGAGACTGTTTAAGAGAACTGCCACCTCATCAAGTAAGCTTGTACCGAAAACACCCAGCGCCATCTCTCTAGGCGCGAAGACCAACTAAGGTCATGCAAAGCCTTAGTTTTTGTACGTTCACCACCTTTGTGAACATGTCTGCTGCATTCTCAGTACCGGGCCGACTATTTTCTTCAAATTCAATTGCCCTTCTTCAATCTGCTCTCGAATGAAGTGGTACTTGAGTCTGATGTGCTTTGACCTTGAGTGAAACACTGGATTCTTGGCTAGATAAATTGCGCTCTGACTGTCACACCACAGCACACTGTCAGTTTGCTTTTAGCCCAATTATGTCAGCATATTTTCTAGCCACATCTTCTCTTTCACTGCTTCTGCAGCTGCCACATACTCGACTTCAGTAGTTGAGAGAGACATTATACTCTGAAGTTTGGATCTCCAACTAATAGTTGTACTTCCTATGTTGAACACATAACCTGAGGTACTCCTGCTACTGTCAAGGTCTCCTGTTAAATCTGCATCACAAAATCCACGGAGCTCTACCTGCTCTTTCTTGAAACACAGACCAACATCTGGAGTTTTCTTCAGATACCTAAGTATCCACTTCACAGCTTTCCAGTGCTCAACACCTAGATTTGACAATAATCTGTTGACAACTCCCACAGTCCCACTGCATGAGCAATATCTGGTCTCATGCAGATCATGGCATACATTAAACTTCCAACTGCTGAGGAATATGGTACACTCTCCATCTGACTTCTTTCAGCTTCAGTCTTTGGTGATTGCTCCTTTGTCAATTTAAAATTAGCTCCCAATGGAAGATCTGTCAATCTAGAATTTTCAAAACTGAATTTCTCAAGAACCTTTTCAATGTACCTCTGTTGATTCAGTTTCAAAATTCCTGAGAACTCATCCCGGATGATCCTCATGCCCAAAATCTGCTTTGCGGCTCCCAGATCTTTCATCTCAAATTCCTTTGAAAGTTGTTTCTTCAGATGATTTATCTCCTTCATGTTTGCACTAGCAATGAGCATATCATCAACATAAACAACAAGAACAATATAGCAATCAGTCAATTGTTTTCTGTAGCAATAGGAATCCGTGTCACACCTCTTGAAGCCTATGGCACTGAGATAGCTGTCAAATTTCTTGTACCACTGTCGAGGTGCTTGCTTTAGGCCATACAAACTCTTCTGAAGGATGCAAACCAGGTTTCTTTTGCTGTTTGATACCTTCAACCCATCTGGCTGTGCCATGTAGATCTCTTCATCTAAGTCACCATGAAGAAAGATTGTTTTCACATCCATCTGTTCTAAGTAGAGATTTTCAGCTGCAACTATACTTAGAATAATCCTGATAGTGGTCATTTTGACTATAGGAGAGAACACCTCAGTGTAGTCCAAATCTTGGATCTGCTGAAAACCCTTGACTACAAGTCTTACCTTATATCTCTTTCTTCCATCTGGTTCTTCCTTTAATCTGAAGACCCATTTATTCTGTAAAACACGCTTTCCATGAGGTAAAGGAACCAGCTGTCAAGTCTTATTCTTTTCAAGAGACTTAAACTCTTCTTTCATGGCTAGCTCCCACTTCTCAAAGTCATTTTGTACTTGAGCCTCTTCAAATGATTCTGGCCCTCCATTATCTGTCAGTAAGAGGTAGTTCACTGAAGGATCCCATCTGTTTGGTGGCTTATTTTGCCTAGTAGATCTCCTGACAAAATGTTGAGGAATTTCCTGTTCCTCATCCTCATTTTGAAGTTAGGATCTGCTATCTCCTCTGAAATGTCCAAAGGATTCTCTGCTGGTAGGCTCTCATCAATTTCAAACTCAACAAACTCATCATCTACATCAGTTTTAGCACTATCCTTGTGCTTGTAGAGATTTTGTTCTTGAAAGATGACATCTTTTGCACGAATAACTTTCTTTGACTCGTCATTCCAGAATATGTAGCCAAAGTGATCCTTTCCATATCCAATGAAGTAACACTTCTGAGATTTAGCATCCAGCTTGTCTCTGTTTTCACTCCTGATATGAACAAATGCCACACTTCCAAACACACGTAGATGTCTATTTCTTGCTTCTTTACCAGTCCAAAGCTCTTCTGGAATCTTGAAATCCATAGGAACAGAAGGTCCTCGATTGATAAGATAAGCAGATGTGTTGACTGCCTCTGCCCAGAAGCACTTAGGTAAACCTGAGTGTAACCTCATGCTTCTAGCGCGCTCATTCAGAGTCCTATTCTTCCTTTCAACAACTCCATTCTGTTGTGGATTGGCAGCCACTGTCCATTCTCTGCGAATTCCATGCTCTTCACAAAACTTCTTGAACTCTGTGTTGTCATACTCTCTCCACCATTATCTGACTTGAGACACTTCAACTTGCAACCTGTCTCAGTTTCTACCTCTGCCTTCCACTTCTTGAAAATTGAGAACACTTCTGATTTGTTCTTTAAGAAATAGACCCAGACCTTCCTTGTGTTGTCATCAATAAAGGTGACATAATACTTGGATCCTGAAATGGAATCCACCGGGGCTGGTCCCCACACATCAGAATGTACCAATTCCAGCTTTGCTTGCTTAACTTGTGGGGGTGTTTTGGAGAAACTAAATCTTTTCTGCTTGCCGAGAATGCAGTCTTCACAAGTCTCCATATCATCCCAAGTCATCTTTGGAAACTTATCGTCCTTCACTAGTCTTCAGACCCTTTTCACTAATGTAACACATTCGTTTGTGTCACAAAGTTGAGTTCTCTGCAATACTGATTGATGCAAACAGATTGAACTCATCTGTCAAGTACAAGGTGCCGTTCTTCTGTCCTCTTGCGACTATTTTGACTCCTTTGGTAATTTTCCAAGATCCATTTCCAAAACTGGTCTGTATACCATCATCATCTAGTTGACTCACTGAGATTAGTTGCTTTGACAACTTTGGCACAAATCTGACATTCTTCAGAATCCACAAACCCTGCTTGGTCTGGATATGTGCTTCACCTCTTCCACAGACTTCCAATGCTTTGCCATCAGCTAAGTAGACTTTGCTGATTTCTGTATCTCTATAGTTCTTTAAAATTTCCTTCTTGCAGGTCGAGTGGAACGAAGCACCTGAATCTAACACCCAAGAGTCCACAGAACTCGCTACACAGCACACCAATGCATCATCTGAACCTTCTGAATAGTTTGCACTGTATTCAGATTCTTTTTCCTTAGATTGTTTCTTTGGAGCCTTGCAATCTGACCTGAAATCGCCAGGCTTGTCACAATTCCAGCAAATCACATTCTTTTCCCTTTGCTCTTGCCTCGGGACTTCGAATTGCTTCTGAATTTTCCTCTATTCCGACTTCTGCCTCTGCTCTC
This sequence comes from Zostera marina, assembly GCA_001185155.1. Taxonomy (NCBI): domain Eukaryota; kingdom Viridiplantae; phylum Streptophyta; class Magnoliopsida; order Alismatales; family Zosteraceae; genus Zostera; species Zostera marina. Next base: position 383,465 of record LFYR01000047.1, read on the forward strand.
CAAATTCAGTGTTGTAGAAGATGACTGAGTCTTGCACTTTTTTCTGATTTCTTCATAAATAATCAGGTCCCTTATATCATCCCACTTAAGTTTTCCGTGACCAATAGAGCTACTCACACTTGTAGCAATTTGTTCCCAACTTTCTGATAGAGATGATAACAAGATAAGTGCTCCAAGTTCATCTTCAAAGTTGATATCCACAGAAGACAACTGTGTCAACAACACATTTACCTGATTCACATGATCAACAACATTTGCCCCTTCACTCTTGAGATTGAACAGATTACGTATCAAAAGACTTTGTTTGTTGCTGTAGGCTTTTGATACATATCCGTCAAGGTTTTCAACACCTCTATTGTCGTGGTGCACTTGGAGATATTGAAGGCAACATTCTTAGCCAAGGTGGGTCTAATAAGGCTAATAGCTTTTCTGTCGAGAAGCTTCCAATCTGCATCACTCATATCTGCCGGTCATGTGCCCAACATCGAAGCATGAAGGTTCTTTGCATAGAGGTAGTCCTCTATTTGCATTTTCCAATATGCAAAATCGTTCCCTTCAAACATATCGACTCTGTGCTTTATTTCATCCGTCATTTCAAACACAATTACTGCTCTGGAAGGTCTGGAATCTCTGGATACACATCGATAGAGGGTTTACAAACCCTAACCAAGAAACACGCCGATTGAACACGCTGACTGGACCAGGACAGACCCGCCGACTGAAAGATCGCAGGAAGAAAAAACGCCGATATGGATGAACAAGGAAAAATAAATCCGCCGATCTAGATGAACGAGAAAAAAGAAACCCACTGATCCGGATGACCAGGACAGACTCGCCGACTGGAAGACAAAGGAACACCGGTCTGAAAAACCCTCTCTCTAGAAAACTCTAGCCGATCAGAAAAACGTCAACTTTTGCTCTTTTCTCTTCGATTTTAATCCAACCTCTCGCTGGAAACCTCAAAAAAAAAATCGTGAACAGCGTTCCGATGAAATGGACAGTGTTCGTTTTTTATTCCAGCACCTTCTTGGACCTCAAACAAAGTTTTGATACCAATTAATAAGATCGATGCTTAAATCAAACTGAGAAAACCGAGCAAAAACCAAGAACAAAACAGATTTACGTGGTTCGGCAATGTGCCTACGTCCACGGGGTGTCTCCTCTTCTTCTTTTTCTCTCACAAAGAGTACAAGTAATTACAAGATACTTATATTGGAGATTAGGGTTGTCGTTTTGTGTTTGCAACCTAATACCCATTACAAGGCTTAAAACCCATTTAACAGAATTAAACCTATTTAATTCTAATGGCTTATAAAAGGACTACATTAATTCTAATTATTCTAATTATAATTAATGCCCTTAATGAAAAACGTCTTCACACTCTAACACATTCTCTGACCTGGGATTGCTGATTATAATAGGAGTGTCTCCAAGCATCTCCCACTTCCTGTCACGGCACTTAAGGAAGTCCACAATTTTGTTGAAATTGATAGTGAAGGTGTGACCCTTGAATTGAGATATATGTAACTAATCAGTTAGGTCCCATTTATTTTTAGCCATGCAGGCTATTGCCCTCATGCTTAGAGGATCACGTAAAATTCTAAGTGTTAGGTAAAGCTTCTCACCTTGCTCTAGAATCTCTATCGTGGGTCTATTGAGCAGGGCATAGCTGGAGCCTTCCCTCATCGCTGGACCAATGTAGCGGAGTCTTCACAGATCACCTATGATATAGGCGGAAGAGAGCCACTGTTTTATAAATCCATGAAAGGGGTGGTCTGTCTTGCCTTGCCTTCTTCCTGTAGTTTCTTTATCATCTGTTCTGTCCTTTGTTCTTGGTCTTAGTGCCCTGATCTCTCCTCTGTGAATGAGCTTTTCCTTGGTGAATTGCTGAATTCTGGTGAAATGATTCCAAATCTTTGCCCAAGTCCATCTTGCTTTGCTTGATTGCTTTGAGCTTTGGTAGCTTTGTCTATATCAGGAACTTTTTTGTAAGAGGTTTCAACTAAGCTTAGAGCATCCTAGAACTGCATTCTAGAGATTCTCGAATTATGATTGAGTTTCTGGGTCGATGAAAAAATCCAGGTGTACCTCTTTGGATCAATAAAAAAACATAAAAAAATGAAGTTTTCAATAAACACCCTGAACAGGTGATCCAATTTTCAATATAAAAAATCATAAACAAAAAAATGACTATAGAATTAAAAGGTGAAAAGTAATGAGCCAGTTTTCACTTTTAAACCTCTTTCAATGAATTGATAAAGCTTCTCTTCACAGTGTCTTCGTCGTCACAGGGGGTTAAAAGACCTGAAGGATAACCCCTAAAATGAACCTATAAAATAATTGGCAAATTGAAAAAATTAAGATGAAAAAAATGAGAAGATAGCCTTAGTATTTTTTCCACGTGAAGATAATCAGATATTGAATTAAATTAATCCCAACCAGGCAGCCACTATAAGAATTACAAAGCAGAGAGAGTGAAAGGTCGTGAGTGAAAAATATATTAACCATACCGTCAGGTTCCAGGGTCTTTCTGGCTCAGCGCATAAAAGATCAAAGAGAACTCCAGTTGGGATGTGCCTAGAAGAATTTGGCCGAAATAAAATATTCATGAGTTTCTCATGTTTTCTAGATAGAACTTTTATTACAAATCCGAATTTGGAAGCATTATTAATAATCGGAGCTGGTCATTTTAACTGATTTTACATTTGAAACATATTATGAACAAACACAACTAAAGTTACTAAATAACTCCTGCGGTTAGCTGATAAAAAAGCTTACAGTCATGCTAACGAACAAACCTCTTTAGAGAATGCAGCTACTATGTTAGTCAAAGTATTAATCAACCTAAGGTAACATGAATTGAAAGGATATCTCAGTTTTTTTTAATAGTGCTTTTAGAGTTAAACTATAAAACTTTTAAACATGGGTTTTCTTTATTTTTTTTATGCATGGACAAAGAAATTGACAAAAAACATATAAAGGAAAGTTTAATGAAAAGAAGAAAAAGAGTAGCAACCATTTAAGAGGCAAGCCTTTGTAGTCGAACCAAATTGTGTCATCTCCAGGCGGAAGCACATTGCTGAAATAAGGCTTCAGAACAGGCATTAACAGAGGAAGATATCCGATCCTCGTCCCTAGAACCTGGAATAGAATATAAGATAATTCATAATTTCAGATCACGAAACGAAAATACAACAGAGAGAGTGATGGTGGAGATGGTGGTCTAGTGGTAGCAGTACGAAAGCGGGAGGAGGAGCAGGGAAAGTGGTGACTTCTGATTCATCGAGATGAATCTGGAGAGGTATTGCAGCTTTCCACATATATTCCACCGCTTCTTTCGAATACATAGCGTTCCCGTCCATGATCGTCCTTCCTTCCTCGATCGAATCTTTACAGAAGAGAGTCCAGGGAAGAAGAAGATTTGACACGACAGTTTGGAAATAACAATCCGACCGACCCGACTCATTATTAGTTTCATGTTTTTGTAAATAAAGGTAAAACAAGGGACCAAAGTCCAAAGATACAAATTAGGCATAGTTGCCCAATTGAACCACTTGAAGTCTTGAACCTAAACGAAGCATGAGAATTGGAACGCAGAAAGCGCCAAACTAGACCTATGGTCCGATGATCTTCTCTACCGAATTCTTAGTGTTTGTCGGTTCTGGGATGATTCTCGCCTAGCGAGGAATGTTGGGAGCATGGGACGGAGGGCCGAGCGATTTCGGCGAACTTTCTTGATATAACACAGTAGACCGAACCTATTTGATCGACAATATTGATCAACTGGGACACCGCACAACCTTATTACCTCAAGGAGTTCCGATGTTTCGTCTCTTCGAACGTAACTCTCCTAGTGGGAGTTTGACCTTTGTTCGGCAAAGGAAAGATCTTTGAGGCCCTCTCAGTAGTAACAGCCGTCCCTAGTGCCACTAAGGACCATAAATGAGTTATGGGAGATGATTCAAGAAGTCGTTGCCAAGTGCCTGGCTGGATCAGTGGACATGGTCTGGGTTCCAAGGAAGATGATAAGGACCGAAATATCCCACCAGCACTCACGGTGGTGTGGTCGTATCAGAGGTTCTGAAATCCACAGAAGTCATTTTACGACAAGTTCTTCAGTGGAGAATCGACGATTTAGGCGTCAAATCGACGATTGCTCCGTAAATGTTGTTCTGAAAAGTGTAAAACTGATACTTTAGATGTACTTTGGGGGTTCCCTTTTATAGGGACGATAGCTACGCTGTAGATCGCACCTGAACCATCAAGACGTCAAGTTGGACGCAAGTAATGACCCAAAATGGCGATTTATGGTGGAATCGATGAGTTGAGGGAGAAATCACCAAGTTTCTAGGACTCCAACGACCTTCTCCCAAAATCAACGATTTGGGGGTTGACTTGGGTCTCGACGTAGACTTTTGGTTCCGTTTCCGTAGGAGTCTTTCGGAATTCCAACATAAAGTGAACGAAACTCTAGTTCTTGTTGATAGAAAAAAACAGGTGTGCAGTCATGTGTCACCAGAAGGTAACATGAGGTATGTTCTTATTGAGGAGGACAGAGTAATAAGTTGTGATGAGGGGATCAGTTGGCTATTCCTCAAAGTTATGGGGAAGAAAACATCCAAAAAAGAAATGTATGGATTTATATATCCGAGAGGACTGGAATATTGAGTCTAGGATTATCCTACAACAAATGAGTTCAAATGCCTTCAAGGTGGGTAAGTAGGGTTTAGGGTTAGGATTGGTATCAAGAAACCATAGTCACCATTAATGTGTGGACCAATTGGAAACAATGTAATAACAGAGTACTAAAAACCATGACAATAAAAACAATGCTTCCGGAGCTTGACAATAACATGTGGAGCTCTAAAGCGTTAAGCACATAGGAGCCCAAAGACTGAGGCTTTCTAACAGAAAGTTTTCTACTATGCTTGGAGTGCTAGTGAGCAAGGACTTCAAGTACCCATAATAAATTGAGGTAGGAACTATCAATAATGCAGGGACAGAGGAGGAAAAAAAAGAATACGTGTAGCATATCCTTGCAAAATCAAGAAATGTTCTACTTGCGATAGATTCGGTCACGAAGAGTTAAACTTGAAGAAATATTTATCCTTCTAATAACTCCACTACTAACTAATTTCACTGACAAGAAATTAATAATGCGATTCATCCGCACCTGACCGCGATTTATTTCTCTCCTACGCGATTCCTGTCAGTGAAATAGAACACAAAAATTTTAAGATGAAATACCTTCTTCTGGCCGAACTGTGAGGATGAAATACCTTCTTCTGAAATGAGGGAGAATATGGAGGACGACGTAAGGTTAGAGGTATGGGTTGGAAGAGGGAGGGGGGAGGACAATGGGGATGAAATCTACCCGTTATCTTTTTAACTCAATGATACATTAATGAAAATTTAAATTAATTGTAGGGGTAAAATTGTCAAAAAAAAATATATAGGTGGTTATTTTTAACTGTGGGTACATTTGACAATTTCCCATTAATCAATTGTATACAAATGCACCTCAATAATAGCCTTTTCAATTGGGAACCGTGCCTTTATACAAAGGGTTTCTCAAATCCATTTGTTGATGCTAAATGAAAGAAATGTGTTTAAAGTTCCCTTATATATACTTACATTTATGCTTAAAAGGTTTACTTAAATAGTTAAATGGGGGTATGGGACTATTAATGTGCAAAAAATCTCATTAGAATAGAATTCAAACATCACAAAATAGCGAAAAATATCCAGTTCAAACTTCTAAAGTCACTATAAAATATCACTAAAAATTAAGAACCATCGTGTGTATGCCCATTAATTTTCCGCACTGTAGGATTTAGTGCAAGGCATTATGTACACAGACAACATCCATGACGAAAATGTGAATTCTAGCTAGAACCTCTCATGCTGTAACAGCAGGCATGGAAGTTGAAAGAGTTACATAAGCTAGGTACTGGAGACCATCTTGGATCTTTTCTAAGGCCAATTGTTGGCTTGTGTGAATCAACTTCGAAATTGCATGACCTTTCTCCTGGACAGATGTAGTTGGTTTAAAATCCCCATCGGTAGAACAACCTTTTATGGTTGCTGAATAAGCTTCAATTATGTCAGAGATACCTGCCCCCACCAAATAAAAAAAAAATCAACAGACTCAGCCACACAATATACCGCAAGGAACTTCAAAGCAGACAATTTGAAGTCTATGATGTTTGTACTTCTAGATGAAACTATCATACTCAAACAAGTTTTACAAACAGTAATAATGAAATATGTTTCCTTATGGAGATTTCAAAATTTTATTATGGGTCAATTTAAGATAGAATCACACGAAAAAGAGTTGAAAGAAAACCTGTTATGAAGCCATTTGAAATTGCTTCAATATCTTCATTCATGGATTCTACCTTTAATCTGATCATCTTGGCTTTCAGAACAGAATCCTCAGGCCAATCGATTTTAACAGAATCTTCTAATGTATCTTCTCTGCTATATGAATCTTTTGAATTCGAGATTATGGATTTTCCAATAGTAACAAGATGTGAAACTGCAAAGCAACACAGTTCGGAGACTCTCTGCAAAAGTATAAAGCACACAAGTAGAAAAGAAAATTAACAACATATGGATAAACATAAGATATCAAATGTACAGAAAACTAAATTAAACACAAAACTAACATGAATTCCCTCTGAATGAATGCCTTCAAGCCTATTTTCAGTTTTCTGCATCACTTCATTGGCAACAAGTCCTCCTAATGAAGACGCAAATCTTCAAAAAGATACAAACCAACATTAAAAAGAGTTGGAGATTAATGGATGGTGTACTCACAATAAAAATTGTCGGTATTTTACATGAGTGAAATATGATATTTTCTATAAAAAAAACTAAAACCACAACTCTACAAGAAATAATTCCAAAAATATTTCCCCTCCTAAAACCAACTCTGGCGTCTAGCATGCATGCATAAAATCAATGCAAGAATTTTCAACAGCAAGGAGTTTTTAGTGCACAACTGTACAAGAACTAATACCCTGCAGCCATATCAGCAGCCCTACTGACACTAGCATTACGGATAGTTTTCAACTCATTCCCATCGTCTTCTGTGGCTTTGATATTCTTTCCTTTATCCAGTTCTACATCAGCATCAACAATCAAGACACTCAAATTGAAAATTTCTTGAACTTGTTTGAGTTTTCCATCATAGAATGATTTCTGCTCGGACACCAACTTTGCCTTTCTTCTATTGAATAATAAGGCATAATGGCTTGACAATGTTTCCAACTCCTAAAATGCAAATTATAAACTTAGGAAACTGAGCATGTGGTATTCTAGCATTTGCAAATGAGAAAAACAAAAGTGGCATACCTCAAGATGGTCTGGACCACCATAAATGTAGAAGCATCTGTCAAATGTAACTTCTTCAAATTGCTCATCTGGTAGGCTTTGAACATTTTTAAGGTCATTGTCAACATCGAAACCTGTCTCTGATATAATAAGTTCCATGGTCTCTTTACCAGCACGTTCTAGTATTTCCATCCCTTTAAAAGTAATGTTTTTTCCACTCTGTGTTTGATATATCATTGAAATAAATGAATGCTTAAAAAATAGTAATATGTAAATATAACCAAGGTTTAAAAACCGACGGTTAACCGGCTGACCGGTAAAAAATCCAAAACCGGTAGCCGGTTAGTTGGAGCGGGTTTGTGGGTCTACGGGTTAGGTCTAACCCGTACCCGACCCAAATATCCGACCCATTTTTAAAACCGAAAATTTATTTTAAGACCAAAAATTTATTTTAAGGCCAAAAATATATTTTTATGCCAAAAATTTATACATTGGTCCATGAAAAGAGCTATATTATTTTTAATAAAAGCTCCTCCCACTCTTCAGACTTCATATTTGTTTTAGACAAAATGAATCTTTATTTATAGACCAACCTTCTTTGTATTTTTTGAATTCTATCGATGTGGGACTAAAAAAGTGTAGTTAAAAATATTATAAAATATTCTTTGTACTTTTTATTAATGGGGGACTAAATAAAGTGTACATGCATGTATTATTATGTATTATTATAAAGTGTACATGCATGTATTGATATAAAGTGTACAAAAAGTGTACATGCATGTATTGATATAAAGTGTACAAAGTAATAATACATGCATGTACACTTTATTTAGTCCCACATTAATAAAAAGTACAAAGAATATTTTATAATATTTTTAACTACACATTTTTAGTCTCACATCGATATAATTTAAAAAACACAAAGAAGGTTGGTTGATCTATAAATAAAGATTCATTTTGTCTAAAACAAATATGAAGTCTTAAGAGTGGGAGGAGCTTTTATTAAAAATAATATAGCTCTTTTAATAGACCAATGTATAAATTTTTGGCATAAAAATATATTTTTGGCCTTAGTGAATTTATGAAGAAGAAAAAATTACGAAAATACCCCCACTGGTTAACCCCAGCCTAACCGGAAAACCAGTCAGCCAGAACCGGTTACTGGTTAACCGGTTTTTAAACCTTGAATATAACAACTAGATAACATACCTCAAGTATGGATGAACCAAGAATGGCAGAGCTGTCATGATGAATGGAATCAGTAAGGTTGTCAGTAGAAAGCTCCAGTCTGCAAATGAAGTATTTTGGATCATAGTAGATAACAAACCAGGATATTAGGAAGCAATGAACATGAGCTTCCGAACATAAATAAAATGAAAATTTAATAATAATAAAATATAAAATTGCAAAAATATGATAGAAGGATTTCTTTAGTAAAAATTAAAATTATTTGAAGGAAATGAAACATGAAGACTTAATTTTATTATCAAGGAAACTGTACAAAAATAAAACAAAAAAACAAAAAACGAGGTTGGTCGGAAACCTCGTTTCCTGTTTTGGTACTAAGAAGGAGAGAAAAACGTACCAAAACAGGAAGGATAGTAGAGGAGATTCGGCCGAGCTCCGGCACGTCATGGAAGAGAGAAGTTTTTAGGGTTTTAAAAAAAGGAGGGGTAATAAGGGGGGAAATATTTTAAATGGGTAATGGGGCGAATTATCCATTAACGCGATCTAGAAAAAGCGCTCTGGAAAAGCGCTTTTTCGCTTTAGCACGCTAAAGCGACGCTTAAAGTGCCGCTTTAAAAACTATGAGTCTATGACAAAAACCATGGTTTAAAAAGGACTTGGAATGGCACTTTTCCTAGAGCAGGTAATCGGACAGGTTCGGGTAAAGATCCCCCGATTACCCAATTACATGTTTTGTTTCACTTATTGTATCTTTTTTCCCTTTCTACCCCTCTAATCTATCTTAAATAAAAAACCCATATCCCTCTTTCACAAAGCCCAAAAAATTTAAAACTCTTCATCTCTCTCCATCCTCTTTACCTCGCCAGAGCAACCACCAACCTCGCCGAAGTTGACCCTAATTCTCGCTGGAGAAGGCCTCATTTTCACGAAGAGAGTTTCTGCGCCCCCTCCACTTTTCTCCCGATTTTGGTAAGATTTTCCCTCTCCCCAAGCTCCTAACATCCCCAAACGAGGTTCCTCGGATTCCGGCCTGATAGCTGTATGAAATATGAATTAAATTTTTAATATTCTAATACATGTGGTTTTATACTTTTATATGTATTTAACTATTTATATAGATTATATGTATTTTACAGGTATTTACCAAAATATCCCTGGCACTTAAAGCGTGAAAAAGCACCCAAAGCGATAAAGCGCATCCTGAAAAGTGGAAACGCTTTTTGTTTTTTAAACCATGTCAAAAATCAAATTTTGCATGACAGAGAACATATGGGTGGGTATCTTAGAGGATAGAGATGTCGTGGCCTCATGCATCTACATTAATGAGGGTTATATTGATGTATTGAATATAAAGTAAGATCGAGTAATGATTGTAACACAAACAAGTCTGATATGAATTGTAATTCATTCCAAGAGGGCAATGCCCTATATAAAGGAATACAAAAGTAAATCTCAACTACCTTTGGTAGTGGATCATTGAAACTAATTAAAGTAAAGCTAATTATAGAAATAGCCTAATTTCTATCAGGAACACAGAGAACATATGGGTGGGTATAGAAATGTTGTGGCCTCATGTGTCTACATTAATGAGGGTTATACTAATGTGTGGAAGGCCATGAGCAAACCTACCCTAGTCCCTAGAAAAATCTCGCATATGTTACGACAAGTCAACAACCAAAGAAGATTTGGACTGCATCATATGCTCACTAGATATAGAGATTCAAATATCTATAACTATTAACTACTATGTTTAACAATTTTTAAGCCAATCAAATGTAAATAGGACAAAATTGATGAAAGATTCAAAGAATTATATAAAAGGTTCTTGCTAAAAAGTGTGCACAATTACAGATACATCAATTATGCTGAAGAGTAATATGTATATAGATTAGAAACCCTGAACATGGAACGTAATCAACAAGACGGCATTTGATAATCATTTTAGATCAATGCTATAAATGGATTCAAGAAATCGAAGATAAAAAGTTCTGCTCAACATCTAACTTTTCGCATTTACTGATTGAATTGCTTAGATACGCATTTACTTACTTAGTAACAAGATCTGCACCACCCTTCCAAGCATTACCTAGAACACTCCATGCATTAGAAGCAAATGTTTCAACAGATGTGTCAATAACCTTGAGACCCTGCATGCAAAAAAAATGAAGTAGAGTCAAACCAAAAGAAAATGAAGTTTACATAATGAGAAGAAAAATAAACATAATGAGAAATTGAAAATGTTATGTACATTGTTATGGGCAGTCTACATTATAACAGAACAATTGAAATTTATTCAACCAAAACTTTGTTAGTCAATTATTCTACATTCTAGGATGTGGTTTACAGGACAATCTTGGATATACTACAAATAAGAATCAAAGTTAGTTTCAAAAACATAAAAATAAAGACAGGTAAAATATTATGATGTTATTATTTGTTAAAAACTTAAAATCTCGGTATTTCCATAAGAAAGATATGCTCTTTTGGAGAATAATTTTTTTACTATATTACTTGCATGGCAAAAAAAAAAATCCATTTTTTCACAGATTTCAAACAAAAAAGGTTTATTTATTTTTCTAGTTGATGAAATCAAGACTAGAAGACACGTTATGCAATTTTGATTACTTGCCAACATAAACATTGGCTAAATAATGAAAGAAAGAAGAAAAATCCAGACGGAAAAAAATATTTATCTCCTGAAATTTTAGAATAAGTCAACAGGACGAACTGTTATTTTATTTCTCCAATAATTCACACGTTAAACCAACATGTAGAAACAAGATCACAAAAGTAAACATATAGATAATGCAAACATACCTGCCCAAATAGTGAATCCTCGCTTGCATTTTCCAATTTATCAAGCGCAGATTTCCGAGAAAAATCCATGTCATTCTCCTCCTCATTGTTCCCTTCTAAGTTAGTTACACTATGAGTCCCTCCTTCGCCAAATGACTCCGAATCTGAATCAGGATCTTGCAATTCCTCAACCCCTTTTGCTGCACTTTTTGCAGCTTCCATTGCCTACCAACCGGGATAACCCAAAATAAAACATTTCTCTAATATCAATTACCAAAACTAATACAAGAAATCACACACACACATATTTTTCAAATCATATAACACAGTAAAAAAAGAGGAAAATTCAACATGCGTACAGTTCGAGAGATCTCTTCGGCTGCTGCAGCAGCAGCTTTCTTGATATCGGAGAACATTGATACCCCCCAACCACCCCATCCACTTCCTGCCTCTTTGGCTTTCACCTCCTCCTCTTCCCTATCACAAAGTTGCTTGTTCGCCTCATTCTCCTCCATGAGAGGGATTTTTTTTCTTCTAACTTTGATATAAGTCTCCGATTCCGACGACAAAATCCGCATACATTAAATAATCCCTAATTATATGCCGTTCGACGTGCCGTTAAGTATTTGGGAAATTTGTCGTGTATTTTGCAAAAAAATGACATTTTGTCCGATTATTAACTTTCATAAATAAACATGAATCGCTGAATTACAATTTACGAATAGAATACCCTAAATACCCCTCTTAAATAGATTTTTGTTTTGAAATTCTTCTAATTGCCCTCTCAACTCCGACAAGGTACTTACCAAAAGTATATTGACTTGAATGACGGAAGAATTATCTTCTTCTTTATCATCATAAATTTTATCTATTTCCCTCTATTTTTGCACTTCATTGTCATCAAAGAATTAGTTAACTTCACATCAACAGACCAAAAGAGAGCTTATTGGGAACTAAACAACATTGGAGGAATCGATTTGATCAATCGTTCTGAGCCGTAGTCGATCGTCTCGGAGATTATCGATTCAACTCAGGTCGGTTCTTTTCCAATTAACTATGAATGGATCGACATCTCATAGGTGTCAAACGAGTCAAACCGAGCTTTTACTTATAGAGGCAGGTTCGACCTCGGTTCGTTAAAGTATCATCTAAGCTCGAGCTTGATGAGCCCGAATTCAGGTTCGGCTCGTTAGAAACTTTCATCTAAGCTCGTCAGAATTCAGGCTCGGCTCGGACTCGAATTAAAAATAATAATTATTTAGAGACATGTTTAACAAATGTTATACCATCTGTGATACACCGTTATTCTCTCTAAATATAATATTTTTTTACTTTTTTATACTTTTTTACCGAGCCCACCGAGCTTAAGTTTCAGACTCGGGCTCGCAAGTCCGAGCTTAAACGAGTCGAGCTTTATTTGACACTCTATCGACAGATGAGAAGAGCGTAGAAAGTTATAATTTATAAATAGAATAAGATTAAATATGAAGATTATTTTAACTACTGTTAACTTTGGTAGTAACTTTCATTTAATTTTTGTCACGATATAATCGATGTTATATTATATGGTTATGGGATATCACTCAGAGGTCAGATACATTCCGGTATTAAAAAAAATAGAATGGGGTTGCCATTGTAATTTTCCATCTACTCCCTTATATTCTCCAAAGTCCTAAAATTTGGAAACACACTCACCTTTATATTTTACACATCTAAACTCTCGACTCGAATTCAGAAGAAAGAAGAAGAATGGGGTTGATCGCCGATGGGTTTGACTCGATCCGTTCTATAAAATTCAGGGATCTCCTCACCCAAATCATTACTCTCGGTATTTTTTTCCCGTCCAATTTTCAATTATCCAAAGTCCAACATTATATTATTTTCCTTTTTATTTCATTTGATTTCGTGAAATATTCAGGAATGATTTTCTCGTCTGCTCTCATAATATGGAAGGGCTTGATGTTGTTCAGTGGAAGCGAGTCTCCCGTCGTCGTCGTTCTTTCTGAAAGCATGGAGCCCGGATTTCAGAGGGTTAGTCACATTCGATCGATTTTTTCCCAATATTTTCTTCCTCCTTTTATGCAAAAATTATTTACATCCTTGGATATTATCTACCGATGTGTACATTCGTCGCAATTCCCCTTCCCCCCCAAAAATTCCCCAATCCCCTCAACTTTTATACAAATTTATAAGCAATCCTCTAAAAACCCTAAAATATTCACAGAAGTGAGGAATAGATATTTTACAATGTGTAAGTTTAACATTTTTAATTTTATTTGACATGGCAGTTTGTAACATGTCATTTCATTATTTCACAGGGAGACATACTGTTTTTGCACATGAACAAGGATCCAATTCGAGCTGGGGAGATAGTTGTGTATAATGTCGATGTACATGCAATTTAAAATCTCGTACATTATCTTTATTTCCAATTCCTGAATATTTCTAAATATCTAAAACATATCTTCAGAATATTAGACTAAGATGCTATGAAAATACTGATTCTTGGTATACTAATGGTTTATAAATTCCAACATTATTCTAATAAAAAAAATTCTTAATACTATTTCTGTTATATGAATTTCAGGGGCGTGAAATTCCAATTGTCCATCGTGTGATTGAGGTACATTAAATTCACCACTGTGTTTGGATACATTAATTCATATTTTTCATTCTTAGGGATTTCAATATCATAATCACTTTAATTTTAAATCACATTAATATTTGCCCTTGATTTAACTATTGGACATCTAACATCACTGTTGTTGTTTGTTTGTTTTCAGCTCCATATTTATTAATGAAACTTTCCCAAATGATATTTGCCTCTTTATAATTTCGCATTAATAGTGTAATATGTTTAGTTTTTAAATAAGTTTTATTTCCATTAAATCGAGTTATATTCGAAAATAGTTGATAGTTCACAATTTTATGTTGTGGTCAACTAATACCAGGTCCGTGAACAACATGGGACAAAAGAAGTTGATATTCTTACAAAAGGTACCATTACATCTATATGCTTCCATAGTGTTAGCTTTGATATATATCATCAAACCATTATTTATAAGTAGAACCTGCATATTTTATATGTATGGCATTTAGCGGTTAATGTGATCTGGATCAGGTTTTTAGGTTAATGATAATTCAAGTAATGAAATTTGAAAATATTTATGCACATCTTTGTCAATTCTAAATATGGTTATCTATCTGGTTAGATTATTTTTTCTTCTGAAAACTATATTTTGGCAAAACAAAAGGAATTTGGTACCTGCTGTTATTATTGTGTATATTAATATTTCAGGGGACAACAATGAAATGGATGATAGGATGCTGTATGTTCCTGGTCAATTTTGGCTTCAGAGGCAACATATCATGGGAAAAGCTATTGGGTAACACTAATCTGGAACTTACTAAAATTTGACTTTTAATCAATTTTGCATTGTTTGCATTTTTATTTGTAACGTGATCTCAAATATGTTTTTGCCAACTTCTAGTCAAATACATTGTACCACCAGATTCAAATTTGTTATTAAAGTAAAACTCTACTTTTATTTTATAAATAAATATCAATACAGCTGACCTCATTTTTAGATTATTTCAATAAAGGCTGTTTATTCTATAGTCTTTAAGCCTGTTTTTTCAACATTCTTCATTATTGGTCGAGTTTAATCTTGTATCTATTTTGAAGGTTTTTACCATACGTCGGCTATGTTACCATCGTTATGACGGAAAGACCTATTTTTAAGGTAATGCTTTTAAGGACCCTAGTATTACCTCAAAAATTAAAATGCTCTGTAATCGATTGATTAATTTATAGATGTGTAGAATTATTTGAACAATTAAGGCATACATAAGTTGAAAGTTAGGTTATTGTTTTGACAGATAAGAGCATACTCAGTAGACTCTAATTAACCATTGCGATTTTTGTCCTATTGTTTTGCAGTACATACTGATTGGGGTTCTGGCATTGTTGGTACTCACTTCGAAAGAGTAAATAAAGCAAACCAAAACCAACATGGTCTATATATCTAGTTTAGAGAGTTCAGAGTAGTATGTCTTTGCGTTTCAGGTATCTGTTTTAACTTAAAAAAAAATTACATTTCAACCATGCAAATTGTCCTCATTCATCATGAGTGATGAATTCAGTCAGATTCACCGTCTTTTTAATAATCAAATCTATGTTCGGGTTCATCATCTTATTTATGGGTTGATTTATTTCTTGGAATTGGAATCAAATAGTTTATATGTACGATCCTGGAAATTGGAATTTGACCCGTTTCGCATCGTTTTACCCGTTGTTTTTTTCGAAAATCATCAAAATCAATCATGTATAATAATAATAATTTCGTATGCCTTTTTTAAGAAATAAATTGTAAATCATATGTATATAAGTTGTGGAGAACAGAGTGAAAGAGACTTAGAGACCCAGATAAATCGAAAAGAAGATGGACAAGGTGAGAAAGTAGTAAAAATGATATTAGAAATGCGGTTGACAAGAAAATCAAATCTGGTGACTGTTGTCAACTTGCCATGATAATTCAAGCCTTTTGATTTTTTGAATTTTTGGTATTACAATTTTTTAATATATTTTTGAGATTAATATAGACAAGTTAAGTTACATAATAAAATAATAAATTAAATTGGTCAACGTAAAAGTTTACAAAAGAAAATTCAAAATTCAAAATAGATACGAGACGTCGAGCTGTCGAGAATTACACGGTTACAGTACATTATACATACATTTCATTGAATTAAATAAGAAGTTGTTATAGCAAATGATTAAAACTAGTTAGATCTAATGTTTAAAGAAAAAACTAATTTAACATTAATTCTACTTAACTATATGGCTATATTACTGGAAAAGTAAACCATGGTTTAATTTATCGATGATGTGCGCGTTACAAATCTAAATTGCATCTTCCTGTGGCCGACTTTGAATCATTGACCCTTGAATGCGATTTCTGTAGTTGTAAGACAAGTTTTCAACATGTTTTCCTTGCACCGAATAGATACCAAGCTAGTCCCCACATCTTTGACCTCTTGGAGAGTGACATTCGAGTATACATCTATTGCCTTCTGTCAACTTCGGTCCTTACGACTATTTTCTATAGGGCCATTGGGGGTATGGATTTGTATTGTGCAATCATTTAATTGATAATATCTATCGTGTAAATTAACAATACTTAATTAATTTAGACTTTATGGAAAAGTGGAGATTTGAGTGGATAAAAGAATACCACCTATGATGAGTGTATGGTTTGATTTCCAGAGTTTAGACAAAACAAGGCTGTCACCAGGCCACGACCGTCGTATTTTAATCTTTCATTTATTTATTTAATTAATTCATTGATTGCTTATTATTTATTTAAGAAAGGAGAGAAGACAAGTAATGAAGTTGTTAATAATACAATTTAATTTAAGAAAGGAAAAAAAAACTAAATTGTTCCAAAATATATAAATAAGAATCCAAATTCTGTTTCCCCTCCTCGACGGCTCAATTCTCCCCCCTCCTCGTCTAATTGTTTTCGTTTCCAACCACCTTCTCGTTTTCTGGTTCTCTTCTTTCGATTCCGCACATCGGTTCGCCCAATTCTTCATCCGACCTGATCTTCCCTCTTTGACTAGTCTTTCCGCCAAGTATCCGGCCAACGTTTAGCTTTTTGATCCTCTAGGTCCCTAGGAGGAGGAGGAGCTACGATCATGGGATTCGATAACGATGCCAGTTCGTCTTCCAATAGACTGTTGATCCCGCCGGCAATGGACGACGCCACTTGCAGCAACCCTCTTTTGACATCCTCGCCCCACCCACTTTCGTCCCAAACCAAGACCTTCGCCAATGTATTCATCGCCGTTGTTGGTGCGGGTGTTCTCGGCCTACCTTACACCTTCATGAAGACCGGTTGGGTTGCTGGCTCTACCATGCTTTTCACCATCTCTCTGCTCACTTACTACTGTTTGATGCTCCTCGTCTACTCCCGCCGCCGACTCGAAGGTAACCAAGCTTGTAAGATCAAGTCTTTTGGCGATCTGGGTTACGCTGTCTCCGGTGCTCCTGGCCGGGTTGTGGTTGACATCATGATTGTTCTCAGTCAGGCGGGTTTCTGTGCGAGTTATTTGATCTTCATCGCTAACACACTCGCAAACATGATCAACCACTCCGATATTACCGTCGCCCGTATCGCTGGTCGCCGTCCAATTACGAATTTTATGGGCAATTTGGGGATCGAACCGAAGACGATTTACATCTGGGCGTTGTTCCCTTTTCAATTAGGGTTGAACTCGATCAAAAGCTTGACACATCTGGCTCCGCTCAGTATCTTCGCCGACGTTGTCGACATCGGTGCTATGGGTGTGGTGATGGTGGAAGATGTTCAGATTTACCTCGAACAAAGCACAACCGTCTACGCATTCACAACCATGTCCGTCTTCTTCTACGGAGTGGGAGTCTCAATTTACGCCTTCGAAGGCATAGGAATGGTGCTACCGCTGGAATCTGAGGCAGCGAACAAGGATAAGTTCGGGATGACGCTGGGATTATCGATGTTTCTCATAACACTCATGTACGATCTTTTCGGAGTCCTCGGCTACTTTGCTTTCGGAGAGGACACCCGGGACATCATCACGATGAACCTCGGCAGTGGTCTCGTCACCAACACAGTTCAGATCGGACTCTGCATCAACCTGTTCTTCTCGTTTCCGATCATGATGAACCCCGTGCACGAGGTCCTGGAACGGCGCTTCTCTGCCGGGGAGTTCAGCATCTGGAGGAGATATACGTTGGTATTGGGAGTTGTGTTGGTAGCGCTGTTCGTGCCCAACTTCACAGATTTCCTGTCACTAGTCGGTAGCAGTGTTTGCTGTATATTGGGTTTGGTTCTGCCTGCCTTCTTTCATCTCAGAGCATTTAAGGACGATGACTTGGGAATGACATGGGTTGTCGCCGATGTAGCATTGATAATTATTGGAATTGTATTCGCTATCTCCGGCACCGTAAGCTCCCTGACGGAGATAATTTCCCGATAAGAACCATGAAACCTTGAATCCATCCAATCCATTTATCTACCTGTTTGTTAGTAGTATTTGTACTGAACCGGAAAAAAAAATCAAGATTTGGGAATATTGGTTTTTTATCTATAAATTCAAAATTTGTTCTTTTAATATATGCAATGAATTTGTATTGAATACCAAACCTAACTGAATGTCTGTTTCACTGCCTGTCTGAATATTGTATATTTCAGGATAAATTACCAATGATGGTGACTTCCGAGTTCCGAAAATAGATCAAATCTCTTAAGTACTCTAACACGACAAGACAGACAGACGACAGCAGGGCACAAAAACAATAAATACATACATACATTAGACAGAAGAGATTACAAAATTTGGGAGCTATCTTTATACAGAATCTGTAGTTATCGACGCTTGCTTTCGTTTCCGTTTAAACCTTGCTCTTCTATTCTGAAACCAATTGTAGACGTTCGTTTCCGAAATCTCACCATGCTGCAACAACCCGAAAGTTATCTCTTTGATCTTCACCTTGTTCGGAGTTCCATTGCCCTGTTTGAACATACCTTCCAGAATTTGCAATTGCATGGTCGTTGGATTCCAACGTTGCCGTGCTGTCACCATGTTCTGACGGTATTGTTGCTGCTGAATCTGACTCCGACCATCATCGTAACCATACCAAGATGACGTCATCGTCGTTGGGTCGTTGTAAATGCTGCCGCACATTCTCATTCCTGACAATTGAATGAATTTACAAATGATTCGTAACCCAATCAATCAAATAATAGAATAAAACTTTTATTCTATTAATAACCTGGCAAGGCTGATGAGAGGGAGGTGGACTGACGGGTTGCAGTTGCAGTCATGGAGTTATGCATCTCGACAAGCTTTTCGCAAATGGTGGCATAGACGGAGATTTGTTCCCTCAAGATTTCAATCTGTTCATCTGTCATCACCTTCACTGCCACCCCATCTCCTCCAAAACCCATCGTCATCATATCTTCCATCACTTTTTCCATTCTCATCCTCTTACTTCTGTCACCATCGTCAATCTCGTTCCACACCTTCATCTCGTGCAAACCTGTAACTGTTCAGCTTCACCGGCGTCGATTTCGAGGGTTTGAAGTTTTGAGTTTTAACGCAAGAAATCAATTTTAGGATATATTCAGATTGTTTGTTTCGATTTTCAATAGGGTTTTACAAAATGATTATATATAACGTGCTATACTACTATATGCCCAAAATATGGGCTTGGCCCAAAAATAACTAAAGCAAAGGCCGAAGAGTGAGTCTAATATTAATAAATGGGTTTCCAGACAATTCATATAATTCTGGGCCTCTCTCTGGCCACGAAAGAAAGAAAGTCATCAAACTCCCTAGTTTGGTATTCGGTAGTTTATAGTGTGTTCTTGCCAGAAGTTGGCCTTGAGGTATCGCTCGTACAAACTGACCTCTCCATCCTTGTTTACCGACAAAGCAACTTGACTTCGAGTGCCATACCGTCCCTTTGTTTTGGTCTCGGTTTCCATGAAAATGGAGCTTAACTTCAACTCCCAATCCAATTCATGACCTGTGTTTTTTGGGACGGTATCTATGTCGGCCTTCACTTCATCCATCATCATTTCTTCCACCATTTGTTTTGCTGCAAACTTATTATTGTCCATGGAGTATTTTTTCACTACATCCCCGCTCAATTTCCCTCTCAATCGAACTGCCTTGGGCCAATCTGTGTTTAGATGAGCATTGCTCAGCACATGGATGCCGGATTCAACTACTTCAACTATACCTCCCTTGGGCCGATTGGAGACATAAACCATGCTTTCGGATCGGAGATCGGATAGGATTAAGTTAAATCCACTGTACATATCAGCTTCATTGCACACCAACTCTTCTGCAAATTCCAGAGGACTCTTCCCACTCTGCTGGAATCAAAATCAAAGTCAAACTATACATTAAAAAAGACAATCAATCAATCAATCGATATTTGGTGATATTTGATAGATAAACCGACCTGCAAGAACTTGAGTGGTAAATCCCCCCTGCTCTTTGCACATGGAATTCCACCAAACTCTCTAAAATTCGTTAGAAAACCCAGTCTTCCATTTTCTGTGCAACCCAACCATGTTCCTCCTGCTTTCAGATCTCTTCCTCCTAGAATCTTCTGTCCGCCCCACTCCCACCATCCCACCGCATCGCTTTCTCTGCAATAAGCACCAATCGAAACAATATCCACTCTTTTTCTTCTTCTTTTCCTACAAGCCCACAAGGAGGAAGGAACTGGAAGAGAAGGAATTCACTAACCTGTTGTGGAATTCGTCTCTGTTTAGAACAAGGATTAGTGGGTAATGAGGATTTGATTTCCAAACCCAACCAGCAATGCACATCTCCCCTTCGGCTCTTCTTTTTTCCCTTTTAGTAGTTGGTTCCTTTCGTTCCTCCTAATTTGTATTTCTGCCTCGTAAAACTCATCAACCTCTGTGACTGTGCCTGTGTCTAGTCTTCTCTAAAAAGCGGTCTTTTAAATTTAAAAGACGGAATTACCCTTCAAATTAGATGACGTGGTGCCGCGACTCGACACGGATCCTCCCGACCAAATCGGAAAGGGAAAGCGAGAATTGCAGAGAGAGGAAGAGAAAGAATAGCGCCGGTCCCAGAATGGGAGGAACGACGGCGATGGCGGCGGAGAAGAAGAGGAAGAAAACCAAGAAAAAAGGCCGACCTTCTTTACTTGATATTCAGAAAAGAAACCTTCGTCTCCAGAAGCAACAGCGTGTTCTGGTCGAATTTAGGAACCCTAATCCCAAATTGGAGTATGAGGACGACGTGGATTTCAGTGGGAGAAAGGAAGAGAAGAAGATGAAGATTGAACTCGAAGGTGGAAGTATTGGATCGGTTAATCTTCGTAAGGTCAGAATTATTCCTCTTCCTTCTCTCTCCGTTTTAAAGGTAAGAAGTGGTCTCTTTGCTTTAATTGCCCCTCCCCATCTCTCTCTCACAGAGAAATAACGAGTTGATTTTTTTTATCGATTCGCCCATGTGTTTGCCATTTATTAATTACTTGTTCGAATCTAGACAGAGAGGATCCATTTGTTCACAGAACGTAGTGTTCAAAAGCTTGATTTTGTCCTCATTCCATCTCTTCCTTCTTTTGTCTTCTTTTTATGCTAATAGTATCTTCCAAAAAAAAACCTCTATTTCATTTTTCGTACAAAAAAAAACTCTTTTTTTTCCTACCATCTGAAATCAGAAATCTGATTTCTAAATATTTTTTTTCTATATTTAGAAAATAAACGATGTGTTTGCTGCAGACAGAAACTCTAATTTCAAGTTTCAAAACCATGAGGGCTTCTCAACAAGGTACAGTACTTCTTCTTGCTCACCTTATTTCTTCCAATTGCTAAAACATCATTGCTTATTTATTAACTAAAAATTATTATTTACTGTTAGATTCCGAGCCCTTAACACCTTTGCCAGATAGGGAGTTGTTGGTGTTCATACTGGACAGACTCCAAAAGTAGGCTACGTACATGTCACAAGACTTCCTTCCTTATTGTTCTACCCCCCCCCCTTTATTGTTTTATTGACCTTTGATGTATGGGTTTCAGGAAAGATACATATGGTGTTTTTTCAAGTCCAGTCGACCCGGAAGAGGTGCGGAATCAGTTTTTCTCTACACGCGCAATGAATTTTAAGCAGTTTGTATCAAAGAAGAAAACATATTTACTTATTTAGTGTTTTTTTGCATGTCTTGCTTTTTCAATGCACAGTTGCCAGATTATCATGACATTATAAAGCACCCCATGGATTTCAGCACCATAAGGAATAATATTTCCAACGGAAATTATGCCAACTTGGAGCAATTTGAGGTAAGTACGTATAATATTGTTGTTAAATGAAGCAACATATATAATTATTAAGCAGGCCTGAAATCTCCATTAGTGGCAAAAAAATGTCAATATCTTCTTTTCCTATTGCGGTACTGATTTTTCAGTTGCATGTTATATCGATCTCACTGATTTCTAATGTTTCTTTTGCTTTGTATGTACAGAATGATGTTTTTTTAATCACCTCAAATGCAATGCAGTATAATACACCAGACACTATTTTCTTCCGGCAGGTCTAACTCAAACTGCTCATTTTATGCTTATTGATTATAATACACGTCGGTAATTAATTATATTCAGGCACGGTCGATCCAAGAGCTTGCTAAAAAGAATTTTGAAAATTTGAGACAAGAAAGTGACGATGATAGCGAGATCGAACCCAAAATTACGATATCAGATGGAACCTTTACTGCAGATTCTCGTAATGTCTGTCACAAGATGTTTCCAAATGATTTGCTTAAAACAGGAGCTATTTCAGAAAATCATACCATGATGGATCTTTCTTCCCGTCCATTTCAAGGACTCAGAAAATTTTCCAAGGCAGATTCCTCAGTCAACCTTAGGTTTGAAAAAAGAGAGGGACCATTAGGTAACTTGTTATATTAATAAATTTAATATATATTGAAGTGACGCATTGTTCAAAACTTAGATTGTATAAAAAATGCGTGCCTCATGCTTGCTCTTTAAATTTGTGATTTTATTTATGCGCTTGCAGCTTCTGGAGGGAAGAGAGCGTTGGCAAGATATTGTAAAAAAGACACTGTCTTAGATGAAAATCACCGGAACACGTACACACTTACCGAGATGCTCAGGTGCGAACATCAACCCTCAATTCTAATGGCTTTTGATGGACAGAAGAAGCAGATGTTGCCTGTGAGTGTCCTATGACTACAGATTTTCTTATGCAAAAGTGTTTATTATTTTTTAACCAAACACACAAACAGACTGGACTTTACATGGAGCATTCGTACACAAGAAGCCTTGCTCGATTTGCTGCCAACTTTGGGTCTGTTGGTTGGGAAATTGCTGCCACATTGATTAAAAAAGCTTTACCACCTGGAACGAAGTTTGGTCCCGGATGGATTGGCGAACATGACGATGATCAATCCAGATTAACTCCGCTCAATGATAAAATCAATGTTTTGGGAACACATGCAAGTGTGTCGAGTGAAAGTCAGTCCGGAATGATTCCTTTTTCCACCACCGCCACCTCCACCACCACCACCACCACTGTAAATGCAGTCTCAGACATATCTTCAGGTCCTACTACGACAATAGCCAACTCACAATGATCCGATTTAACTATTAGGATATGAGGATATCTTGTGTTGGCATGTTAAGAACATAATTGATTGGGATTCTGCCCGTTCTTGGATGGCAGAATTTTCATCTGATGGACTGAGAGAGCCAGAGAGGCCACTGTGGTACGCCACATCGACATCACAGATTCACAGAGAAGGAAGAAGTTGTTGGAAATGATGGAGTTAAAATAAAATCACACACAATTCAAAGTGTGCACAAGATTCTTTGGGACAGAGATTTATTTGCTTGGTAGTTTCATTAGATTAGGGATAAATGGATAATAGTTAGATACTGTGGTGACTAGTGATTGATGTAACAATAAATTAGAGTTGAAAAAAATGATTTTCTTTCTTTCTTATTTTCGTTTTTTTATTACTCTGTCTCTTAGTCTCTTACTAATTTACTATCACACCCATTTAATCTGGATGGGATGAAGATGATTAAACAGCTCAAGGAAAGCCAACTAAATCAGAGAGTTTGATCGTATGGAAGGAAAGCTTACTCAGCTCAACCAGCTCGTGGAGTAGCTCGAATTAGCTAGCGGAGTAGTTCAACTGGCTTAAGAAGCTCAACTAGCAAAGTGAGTAACCCAGCTAGCTCCAATAGTAGCTTTGTATATAAATAAGTAACAAAGGTTTAAGATCCTGTTTCATTGTCTACATAATAATATACATTGTTGTAGAGAACCTATTTATTTATTTAATTTACTTTAGAAACCATACTAATAAATTAAAAATGAACTTATCTAACTATAAGTTTATAATAAGTTAATAACTACCCAAACAACCTCATCATATTAGATTTAGAGCGGTAGAGCAAACCTACTTTCTAGTTTCTTGAACAACAAAAATATCTGTTTTTCAAAACTGCAGCAATCCTCAACTTTACTTTCACCAAAAATCCGAATTTAGAATTTATAATGATGATCCTCCCTCAACTTCACCTGTAGTAATCTGAATTGTACCCCTCTTCAACTTCACAATTCAATTCCTAGAATAAATTCCTGCAAAAAAAACAAAACAATTCTATTGTTAGATTTTAATAAAATCATAATTTTATGTTAAACTCAAACTCATATTATGTTTTACCATCAGAGGAGCTCATCATAGGTTTCGATGAAGGCGATGAACGTCGTGAAGGAGTATCGATCCGTCCATCTACTTCTGCAATGTATGGTTGAGATGCAACATGTTCTATTGCAATCACCACATCACTTATGATAGGACGATGTGTGGGCTGTTCTTGGAGACACATTGAAGTAATTACTGTCAACTGGTAAAATGGACGGATCGGGAACCGACCTTGTAACAATGGATCTGCAAGCTGACTGAACTTTCTTCTATCATTAAGAAAAGGCCGTGACTGCGATAAGAAAAAACACAATATCCATACATGATATTAGAGGTGCAAAATAAATTGATTCAGCGTTAAAACTCAATTTCCTTTTCAAAATTCATATACTGCACATTAAATGCAATATTCCTGTGGGGTGATAAATTTTCTAAATTTTTATAATCAACTCTTTTCAGGTTTTATCATAAATTTTATACCACAAATAAAAGCATAAAAAACATCATAAATTTTATACCACAATTAAAAATAAATCATGCATACCACATTCTTATCAAAAACATCATAAATTCTAAACAAGTATTTTTTACGAATAAATATTTTTATAAATTTTACTTACCCAAGCAATAAGATTTTGCTCGCCTGTAACCCTAGAAGCATCGTAAGCCCTTCGACCAGTAATTAACTCCAAAAGAACTACACCAAAGCTATATATATCTGATTTTATGGTCAATTTTCCACTCATAGCATAATCCGGAGCACAATACCCATAAGTTCCCATCACTCTCGTCGAAACATGAGTCTGATCACCAACCGGTGCAAGTTTCGCAAGACCAAAATCTGACAGTTTGGGGTTGAAATCTTCATCTAATAGTATGTTGGCGGACTTTAGATCACGGTATATAACAGGTGGGTTTGCCACATTGTGCAAGTATTCAAGTCCTCTGGCAGCGCCCACCGCAATCTTCATTCGCGTGTTCCATTCCAGTGCTTTCTTATCCGTTGAAACATCTAAAAAGCAAACAGATAGGGAAAAACACAACAAAAACTTGTAATCATTATAATTCATAAAAAACAAAGAAATAGGAGGGGAAATGATAAATTGAAGGCTTAAAAGGTTTTGTTTTTTTAGGAAATGATATATATAGCAGATGCCAAATGATACAAAAATATACGATCAAATGAATTCGACGTGGCAAAACCTAAATAATTCATAAAAGCAAGGAGGGAAAAAAACAAGGGAAAACCTAAAGAATTAAAAAAGACAACGATAAAAAGAGAGGGAATCCTAACGAATTACTCAAGACAATGAAGAAAAATATACGATCAAGTGAATTCGGCGTGGCAAAACCTAAATAATTCATAAAAGCGAGGAAGGAAAAAACAAGGGAAAACCTAAAGAATTAAAAAAGTCAATGATAAAAAGAGAGGGAATCCTAACGAATTACTCATGACAATAAAGAAAAATATACGATCAAGTGAATTTGACGTGGAAAAACCTAAATAATTCATAAAAACGAGGAAGGAAAAAACAAGGGAAAACCTAAAGGATTAAAAAGACAATGATAAAAAGAGAGGGAATCCTAGCGAATTACTCAAGACAATGAAGAAAAATATACGATCGAGTGAATTCGACGTGGGAAAACCTAAAGAATTAAAAAAGACAATGATAAAAAGAGAGGGAATCCTAAGGAATTACTCAAGACAATGATGAAAAAGAAGGGAAGGGAAGTGAATTTCAAAAGCAAACAATGGAATATAATGAAAACAGTTATAACGGGCGGGAAGAGAAGTTAATTATGGGTATTTTGTCTGTACTTTAAAAGGGCAAGGGAACTTACGAAACAAGTGATTTTCTAAGCTTCCTTTTGACATATACTCATAAACTAACAATCTTTCATCTCCGTCCATACAAAAACCGATCAAACTGACTAAATTTCGATGCCACAACATAATGAGCATGAGAACTTCAACTAGAAACTCTTTGCTTCCCTGAACTCCATCATGGCTCAGTTGCTTGATAGCTACAATCTGTCCAAGTGAAAAAAATAAAATACCTTCAAGAAATAAATACCTGCTTAAAAATAGAAGTGGAATTTTCTCTCTTACATCAGTTGATAGCATGTATATGAGTACATCACATTCATAATTAATAAAAAATAAGCAAGTGAAGAAGAAGGTGAGTAAGCGTTTGTGAAAATTGGAGTACCTGTCCGGATTCTAAGAAACCCTTAAAGACTTTGCCGAACCCACCTTCTCCTATTAAATTGGATTCCTTGAAATTATGGGTGGCAGTTGCGAGATCTCTAAATGAGAAGCTTAAAGCAGGGCTGTTGTTTTTATCTGGTCTGACTATTTAAAACCAAAGAGAAAGTATGTGAAATGAAGGTCGGCAAAAAAAATATCTGCAGAAAAAGATTTAATTTGAAATTTATTTACCGGAAGAAGACGGGGTGTCGACCAGAGGAAAGAAATCAGGCGTGGGTCGAGTATTGGAGTTGTTGCTAGTGTGACAAATGGTGGGAGTTCTGACGACATCGTTCTGTTTTAACTTCTGTTTAGGGTTCATGCAGGAAAAACAAGCATTGCCCATTTTCTTTTGTTTGTTTTTTGGGGGAGGGGGCAGGATCTGAGATCAACGATGATAGGGATTAAGGATTTTAGAGCTAGTGCATTGCTCAGATTTGAGAATGAGAAATGGATCCCTACCAAGTTATCCTAAATTCCTAATGAGAGTGAGAACCCCCAGAAAGAAGAAGAATAACCCGTGAAAGGGAATCCGAAAGAGAGATGAATAAGATTGGTGAATAATCGGCAGAAGTGGGAAAAGCTAGTTGTTTCTGGGAGGTGCACTGATGACCGCAAAAGGTGGTGGAGCCAAAAGGGAAGAAGAAGAAGAAGAAAAAGAAAAAGAAAACGACGACGATGATGATGGGGTTTTAAAGAACACTGTGGTGTTCTCCTATTCGACAGCTGTAAAAAGCCTCCAGTTGTGTGTTGTGACTGAAGAGTGAAGACTGCAAGAAGAAAGAATTGAGTGGTGTGATTTAATTTATGTTTAGTTCGAGTTTTTTCCACCATGTTTTCTTTGGGCTGTGTTGCCGATCTGTGGCCCACCATGCATTCATTGATTTCTTTGAAAATTTGGCCCGTGGTCGGTGGACCGTGGGAGTAATAATTTTATTGGACCGGACCATACGTAACAATTCTTAGAAGTCGTGAAATTCAACAATTACAAACAAGATATTTAACTTTGTGATATGAAAAATAAAATATCTTATGAAATAAAAGAAACGAAATAAATGAATATCTTATTTTTGACATCAAATCACCTATCAACCAACCGATCTTTCGTATAAGAACGATGGTAAATTTAATCTCCTGCTTGGTTTTCTTCAATCCTTGAAGACCTCTCTGGTTGCATCTGTACACATGCATAAATGATAAATGTTAGTATAGATGGATCAAGTTCACTCAAATCGTCAAATGTAGATGAAAAAAGAAACAAAGAAAAAACTAGCCGTGTCTCATTGTCAAAGATGGATCTTCTCCTTCCATGTGTCCTACCACTTTTGCTGGATTCCCTGCTGCCATACTTGTAGATGAAAAACAAACAAACCTCATTCATATTCATTTTCATTTTTGCTAACCAATTTATTTTCATTTTTACCTGTGGGGAGGTACACTCTTTAAAACCAGTGAACCAGCAGCGATCATAGCCCCTTCGCCAACTTCGATGTTACCAAGAATGGTCGCACCGGCCCCTAAAAGAGCACCTTGCCCTATTTTAGGATGACGGTCCCCAACTGCCTTTCCGGTTCCTCCTAGAGTCACGCCCTGCAAGGTGCAAATGCGATATGTATAAACTCATTCAACACTTTCTTCTTCTTCTTAATTTTCAAATCAGAATGGATGGAAATTGGAGAACCTGCATTAACGAAACCTTCTTTCCTATAACAGCAGTTTCACCAATCACAACACCGGTTCCATGATCGAGTAGTATACCCTCTCCAATTTTTGCAGCTGCATCAACACGTTAACAAGATATACCCAAGTGCAAAGTGAAAAAACAACCATGCCTACACATTTCCATATATCCTTATTTTGTAATGTCATTCTAAAAATGGATATGAAACGGGACATACCTGGATGTATATCGACTGCAAAAACCTACACCCACAGGCCACACAAGGTAAGAGATGAGAATGAATTCAACAAAGAAACCTAACTGCATAGGAATTAAAAAGGTACCTCACTTATGCGGCTTTGCAATGCCAATGCCAACACTCGACGCCCTTGCTTCCACAGTGCATGCGTAACTCTATAAGATTGCAGAGAATGGTATCCCTGATTGGATGGTAGAAATTTGTTTGGACAGTAACAACAAGCTAGAGCCTAGGACTCTAGAAGACTACAACGACCATGCATAACCAAATAAAGCATACCTTAAAGTACAGTAATGCCCAACTATAGCAAGTGCAAGCAGGATCGCGCTCTTTAAAAGCCTGGGAAGAAACGACCAATCGTTTCAGATTTCCAATTTGTTTTCCCATTTAACATTATTTACATATGGAGAATTGGAGATTAGAGGGGAGCGCTGAATGTCACCTGAATGTCGAGTCGGATCGAGCGCTGAATACCTTTATCTTTCATAATCACATCATCAAAAATATCCATAAGTTGAGTTGCCAACAGTGTAGGATTCTGAAGACGATTAGCCAGGACAAAACCCAGAGCACGCTCCAAACAATCATGTGAAAGTATACTGGCATACAAGAAACTGCTCAAAATAGGTTCTTTCTCTGCCTGTTATAAATTGTAATACAATTGGGAAATTAATCAAAAATATGACTTCACTCTACACATATGCCTATATTTGATAATTATATCGGAACTTGAATAACACCTAAAATCATTGAAGGACCATGAAGACAGTTATAATAAAACAGATAACAAACTGAACAATATTATAAACTGATTCCACAATTCATTTTGGTATTATCACGTAAATAATTCCAGAAACGATTCTTACAGTTACAAAATGAGTTGGTTAGAAATATAGAATACACACCTCAAGTTTTGCCTCGATCTTCATAGCATCCCAGATTGGATCAGCCGGTAAATCAGGTGTCGGAACGACAACAACGTCTGAATCCGAATCAGACTTCAAAGTCCCCATTATATACACCGGAAAATGCCCCTCCGACCATAAATTACCATTACTACTGGTAGAACCACCACTATCACTTCCTGTCACAGGGAAACCATAACCGGAACGCAACTTTCCATCAACAATTTCCTCTTCCTCTTCCCGTTCTACTTTCTGGCGACCTTGTCCGCGCGACATCCTCGTCGAAAGAAAGGGAAAATAAAAGGTTAATCGCAAACAAGGCTTCTTGTCTGTCCAAGATAAATCGATGATGAAGATTGAAGATTATCTGATTAAATATTTTTAATTTCGTACAGAAATAAAATATTTGTCTGCGGGCGGCTGGGCGCTGGTGTTAATAAATTAAATACTATGGGAATTAAATGTAAAACTACTGCAATTTATTTTATTCGCGCCAATTAACTGTTCATTTCCCTCGCAAAATATTTGGAAATTTTACATTTATCCACCCAAGACTAGAAACAACACCAATACATACACACACCAAAGACAATAAGGCAACAACTCTCGTGCCTCGTCCAAGCGCCCTTCAAACCTCGCCTCCTGCCGCAACGAATCCACGATCTACGGTTCCAAACACATTACTCCAATAGATCGTTCGATCACTTGCTTGTCTGTGAAACTCTCGAGGTAGTCACCTTCTCGTCTCGATCTTTCTTTTTTCTTCCCATTCTTCCAGTGTTCAAGTGGTGGATTGGGGACTTGATGATTTGAATAGAGGAGGATAGGTTTTTTCTTCTGTTTTTTTTCTTCCCGTGTTTGCCTTCTTGAATCTTTATTTTTATTTTCCTGATTATATAGTTTTTTATATATATTATGTTTGGATTTTAGGTCTTAATTCTTGGTTTTAGGGTTTGTTGATGATAATATTTTTTATTTATTTCAACTTCTTGGTACTTTCATTATCTCGAAACTTGGAATATACTATAATTTAATTACACAGTTTGAGAAATGTTCTGCACTTCAAATTCCCGTCCTCACTCTTTACATTCCATCAGTTTATATAGATTGGTTTACTTAGGTACCAATCTATCTACTGACAGACTCATGGTATGTTCTGACATACATATCTACATTCACATTTTATCCATTTATCATCTATTTGATCTTATCTTGCAGTATGTTGGTGTGTGGGTTCGTCGGTGCAAACTCACAACCTCAACTCTTACAAGTGTTTACTCTTTAGAATTGTCAACTCCCTCACTGATGGACCAATAGAGGTATTTATAATATCCCGTGATAGTACTCGATCTTTTCCCCCGTCGGGGTTTTTACCATGACCCCCGCGCCGCAGTCTGTGCTACTGGACGACCCGTCCACGTGGGCCGTCCACCATTGCTCGTTCGCACTCTCGCCGTCTTTCGGGGCTAGCTCGGCAATGAAATCCGCTACCGTTTGTCCTTTGATTGCCCTGGCTGGTACAATAACCAAGTAAAATTCGCTAAGTTTCATGACCCATTTGGTCAATCTCTCCGAGACGTCTGGCTTTTGCAGCAGCTGGAGCAGTGGGTGAGCCGTTGGGATCGTAACGGTGTGGGCGTGGAAGTATGGTTTCAACTTTCGGACCCCCGAGATCACTGCTAGGGCCAATTTCTCGATATCCGGGTACCTTTCTTCCGCCCCCTGCAGCGACCGGGAGTGGTAATACACTGACCTCTACACGCCCTCCGCTTCCGAGATGAGTACCGCGTTGACGGCCGAATCCGAGCACGCGACGTACATGGTGAGTGACTCTCCTCTCGCGGGGGGGCGGAGTGTCGGTAGGCGAGATAGCTGACTTTTGAGCTCTTTGAACGTTTTCTCGCACTCAGCCGACCACACTACTCTGGGGCCTGGGTTCTTCAGAAGCTGGAAAAACGGGCGCAGGCGGTCCGCCGTTCTTGGCAGGAACCTGCTCAGCGCCGCCACCGTTTCGTTCAGCTTTTGGACTTCCTTTATCGTTCGCGGTGGGTTCATGGCCATGACGGCTTCAACCTTTTCCTCTCTTGGCTTGATCCCCTCGGGCGTGATCTGGAAACATAGGAAATGCCCCTCCTTGACCCCGGACGCGTACTTCTTTGCCTTCAACTTTAGCCTTGCTTTTCTAACGTTGGCGAGAGTCTCCTTCAGGTCGGCTAGGTGCGTCCTGGTTTCCTTCGATCGGACGAGTATGTCGTCCACGTACACCTCCGCGTTCCTGCCTATCTGCGCCCCGAACACCTTGTCCATTAGCCTCTGAAAGGTAGCCCCGACGTTTCGCAGGCCGAACGACATTACTTTGAAGCAGAACGTGCCCATCTCTATGATGAACGACGACTTCTCCTCGTCTTCCCTTGCCATGGGCACTTGGTTGTACCCTAAATGTGCGTCCATGAAACTCAACAGTTCGCATCTGGAGCTCCGGTCTACCGACGGTAGCGGGTAGCTATCCTTGGGGCATGTTTTGTTGAGGTTTGTGAAGTCGACGCTCATCCTCCACCCTGCGTCCGCCTTTCTCACCGTGACCACATTAGACAGCCACGCGGGGTAACGCACTGGGCGAATGAGACCTGCTCGAAGGAGTTTCTTGACGTTTCTGCCGCGTCCCTTTTTTCTGCCCTTAGCGGACGTAGCTTCTGCCTGACGGGGCGGGCGCCAGAGGCCACCGCGAGCTTGTGCTCTACCAGCGCCCGAGACACCCCGTTCAGCTCCCCCAGCTCATTTGCGAACAAGTACTCATTTTCTCTGAGAAGCTGCTTCAACCCGCCCCTCAAGTCCTGCGGAAGTTCCTTTCCTATGCGCACTTCGTTCCGGTCGAGGCTGATTAGGGTCGTACGTCGGCTCCGGTTTTGGGACCCACTCCCTTGCGGAGTGCGGTAGGCCCTCGTCCGATGTCATCACCTCGCCAACTGAGTTGAAGTAGCACTCGCGTGCCTTCCTCTGAGACCCTCTGACCGTACATACTCCCTCTTCGGTCGGGAATTTGAGGCACTGGTGGAGCGAAGACATCACTGTCTGGAACGCGTGTAGCGCCGCTCTCCCTAAAATGGCGTTGTATCCGTACGTGAAGTTTACCACGGTGAATGTGACTTCGACCGTCTTCGCTTGGGCATGCCGGCTCAAGGTGACCGGGATGGATATCGTCTCTGCTACCGGGACTTCCATCTTCGTTCGCGGGCGCTTCGTCCCCGTCGTCCGGTCCATATCTGAAGCGTATCGACGCCCTTCCCACGGGTCGTCCCCCTGGGAGGCGCCCCCTCCTGCGAAGGTGAGAATATCCCCTACTGCTTCGTCCATTGGCTCTTGCTTTGCCCCGTGGGTATGACCGCCGACCGTCTCGCTGGCGGGGCGGGGGGGCTTCGGTTGCGGGCTTCATTTTCTCCAGTACCTTCGCCAGGTTCAGACACTCGGCTGTCGTGTGGCCGTTATCCTCATGATATTCGCAAAACCAGCGAGTGTCCCTGAACGCTGCCGTGTCCTTCCTCGTCGGCCTTGGCGAGGGTAGGGTTCCCGTTCCGCTCAGTGTGAGGAAAACTTACCTTTGGTTTGCCGCCGGAGCTGGTCCTGCTTCCCTTCGCCCCCCTCCTGCGGAGACGCCTGTCCTATACGCCGCCGCCTGCGAGGCGATCGGGGGCTTGGTCTGCGGCTGCTGATGTTGGTGCTGCTGCTGCCCCCCTGCGCCTGCGGGGGTGCCTTTCCCCCTCTGCTGCCAATTGTACTCCTGGATTTTTATCCCCTTTCCACGTTGCACTCTCCGTGGGTCCTTTCCATAGTTTCGACGAAAGTGCTTGGCAGCTTTCGTACCAGGTCCCCTGCGAAGAAAGTGGGTCGGAGGCTGTCTGTGAGGGCGTACAGAACCACCTCTTCCGAAATCCCCTCGATCTTTGCACCTCGCCCGCGAACCGGTCCATATACGCGCGCGTACTCTCAAACTCTCCCAGTGTGATGGCGCTGAGGGTGGCTTTGATTTTGGGCCTCCTACGTCGATGTGAGAAAACCGCCCGGAACACCGTTACAAGGCCTTCGTAGGTATGCACGGATCCTGCGGGCAGCGTTCTGTACCATGCTATCGCGTCGCTCGTGAGGGCTCTGCGGAACATCCGGCACCAGATATCCTTTCTGCTCATCCTGTCCTCCATGTTGGTCTTGAACGAGTGAAGGTGATCCTCCGGGTTGGTGTCCCCCTTGTAATACGAGATCTTCGAGGCCCTCCAGTCCGGGGGGTACTCCTCGTCCAGCAGGTGCTGTGTCAGGGCCTCTCCCCCTACTCCGCCTACCGCCAGGGTCGTACCACCTCTGGGACCTCCCGTGGGAGGAGCGTCGCTCCCGGGCCCCTCGATCGGGGGGATCGGCCCGTACATCGAGTCACCGCCTCCGCCCCCGTCTGACTCGAGGGTGTGGGGGGCCACCGTGAGTTGGTGCACCTGCTCCTGCAGCTGGCGTTGGCTCTCTTGTAGAGTGGATATCAGTTCCACGAGTTGCGCCCTTTCTCGTTTGCTCTCCCTTTCCGCGCGCTCCTTCTCCTCTGCGTGCTCCCTCCGACGAAGTCTCTCGTGCTCCTTCTCCGTCGCCCTTCTCTCCCGGGACCGTGACCGGCTCGACCTCCTCTCCTTAGGTGGGGGCGTGGGCCCGCTTCGTCTGTTCCTCCTGGGCGACTCCCACCCGTACCTTACTTCCTCCAGCTCAATGCGTAACCTTTCCTTCTGAGCGTCCCATTTTTCGTTGGCTCTTATCTCCTCCGAGTATCGGTCCCGTGGGTGGTACGATGCCGGTCGGTACTTCGGTGCCTTCCGCTCGCGCCGCCTCGAGTTTTTCTCTACGTGGTATTCGCTTCTCCCCGTCATCCTCCTCCCGGTTGCTGTGTTCGTTCACGTCAGGTGCACCACTGTTGGTGTGTGAGCTCGTCGGTGCAAGCTCACAACCTCAACTTTCACAAGTGTTTACTCTCTAGAATTGTCAACCCCCTCCTCCGATGGACCAAGGGAGGTATTTATAGTGTCCCGTGATTGATTTTGAGCCTTGTGGGCCACCTGGCCCCCCTGCGCCTTCAGGCCCATTCGTACGTCTGGGCCTCGAAGGCCGCTCGTTCGGTCCATGGTACCAACACAATAGATAAGATGTTTAGACTAATAATTTTATATAAGTTGATTATGATATATTATCTCTTCTAACACGCGCCCTCATCGAAATCTTAGGTGAGTTTGGTTCGAAGTACTTTGAACGGTTGAGGTCGGAGTGCTTTTGTCAGAACATCTGATCTTTGCAGAGCGTTTGAGATGTAAAGTACTTTCAATTTTCCCTCATCTATCCTCTCGCGAATGAAGTTATAATCTAACACCATGTGTTTCATTTTGGTGTGGAATGTGGAATTCATTGTGAATTGGGTTCCTCTGAGGTTGTCGTAGAAATCTTAATTCACTTAATATAGATGCGATCCAGTCGATGTCAGAAGCGGTGGAAGTAATACTCCGGAACTCTGCTTTCGTGCTATACTTGGATACATTGGTTTGCTTTCACGAGCAGCAGTTGATCAAGACATTCCCAATATAAATCATGAATCCAGACTGGCTTCTTCTGTCTGTGGTATCCTCCACCCAATCTGCATCATGATAGGCGTTGAGCCGTTGATTGAGAAGAGATCGATTTTCCCAATTCAAATTCCAAGTGTCTGCGATCCTGATAGATATCACATGATTCTTTTTACCGCACACCAATGAATGAGTTTAGGGTTGGCAACAAATTGAGACAATTTTTTCACTGAGAACGTGATGTCCAGGTGTTTGAGCAGTAAATATTGTAGGAATCCAATCAGTTGAATATTGAGTCAAATTGTCCATGATGCTTTCCGTAGAGTGTAAATCCAAGTTTGACATAGTCCCTAAGGCCAGGACTATCCATAGATCTCCGTTCCAATCAAGGTTCCGGATGCGCCTCTGCGTGATGCGCCGCCGCCTGAAGCATCTGAGCATATGCGTGCATATGCGCTCAGATGCGCCAGTGGCATTTTCGTAAATATTTATAAAACTATAGGAAATTAATATTTTTTTATATATCTAAATTATATTAATTAAATTTTTTAGTTAAAAATATATTGGATAGAAAAATTATTATAATACATCTATTTATTAATTATTATAACACCCTATAATTCATTGTAACACCAAGGTTTAAAAACCGGTTAATCATTTAGGGGTATTTTCGTAATAATATAGCTCTATAAATGGCTAGGGTTTCTTTAAACTTATAAAAGAAAGGCTTTTATAAAAAGAAAATAATAAATAACCCAAGAGGCTTTTAAAAAATAATAACGTAATGGGCTGGACCTTCTTTAATACATCTACAACATAAAAAATACTCTATAATAATAATTTATTTAACCACACATTTTTAGTCCTACATCGATAGAATTCAAAAAACACAAAGAAGGTTGGTTTATAAATAAAGATTCATTTTGTCTAAAACAAATATGAAGTCTGAAGAGTGGGAGGAGCTTATATTAAAAATAATATAGCTCTTTTCATAGACCAATGTATAAATTTTTATGCTAAAAATTTATAAGGTCTTAAAATAAATTTTTTTTGCCTTTTTTTTAAAATAAAAACAAAACACTGTTTTAAGTTATTTAAATAACTTAAAACAGGCCTGGATCCGGGTCGGATTTTACCCGGATCCGACCTGGATCCGGCTAAGGGGGGGCGCATCATCGCATATGCGCGCGCACCCGGAACCTTGGTTCCAATCTTGTTGGCTCCCTCTGACAAGATTGAGGGATGTGTTAAGGATAAGAATCGTGTAGCATTTACAACTAATACAAAGTATAGTATATTCTGGTAAAATACCAGAATATAGTGCATGTTTGATGTTTACAACAACGACAGAGATTCCATCTGTCATAATCACATTGTATATATATACTTGGGTATTTAGCCAATTAATACAAGTTGATTTCACATCAATAGTCTATACATTATCAATATAGTTTCTTGTTTATATATTATGTTTGGATTTTAGATCTGAATTCTTGGCTTTATGGTTTGTATATAATAATTTCATTATTTCAACTTCTTGGTACTTTCATCATCGCGAAACCTTGAACATACTTCACATTCATGGTATTTTTTTAGATTATTGTATTTCAATACGACCATGCTAATGAGAGACAAGCTACATTCAGAATCTTCAAATCATGTCGAAATGAATCTTGAATCACCAAGACATGTTAATGTAAGAGATTGGCTAAATTTAGCCAGAGGGAATATCGTCATTGATCCTTCAGGAAACTCAAATATTTCTAGAGGAGAGCTTTTTCTCGCAGATTCTCCAAAAGTTGCTGGCATCAAGCGTCATAGATCTGATTCCAACCAATCTCCTACTTCTGATAAATCTACAATTGAGGATATAGTTCATGCTCGTAAAAAATATGAGATTGTGCATGAAAAGTCAAATGAGCATGCTTTATGTGATAAGAAACAGTCAGATGTTATTAAAGAAGAATGTATTCCCAGATGTACCTTACCTTTAGAGTCATTTTTTCCGTCTATTAGTGGTGAAAGATTGACGCTTCCCTCTGTGTCATCATTAAAAACTACATGTAAAGATAAAGTCAGTGTTCCTTCCATTTCAACATGTCAAACTGCATGCATTGATCAAACGGTAACTTTAAAAAGTTCATTTTATTCAAATTGTCCAACAAAGCCAAATCACGGATTTCCTATGGAATCAAATGAGACAATAATGACCACTGGCAGTCCCGATTTGGTTAATCGTCATGAAATAAGTAATTTACATTGGAAGGATCGATTTCTCCAAGTTCAAACATTCTTGAAAGCATGTGATGAATCCAGTCAAGAAGACTACATTCAAAGTAACCTATTAATTAACCTATTATCTATGTGAAATTACATAGTACTAATGATTCTTCATGTCAAATCAATACAGTGCTTAGGTCTTTATCATCATCTGATCGTAGCAAACATGCAGCTGCATTGGAGAAAAGAGCCATACACCTTTTACTTGAAGAAGGTATCTCGTGCAATTGCTTTTAAACTATTTTTTAGTTATAAATTTTACTTTTTTATAGAAAAGAGTTAGTATCTGTTAGTAGGCTATTTCTTGTTGCTATTTTATTATTTTGTCTACCTCTAGAGGACAGTGTCTACCTCCATAGTTCAAAAAAGCGAAAAGCGCTTCCATTTTTAGGAAGAGTTTTTTCGCTTTGGGAACTTTAAGCGTGCTTTAAAGCGCTTAAAGCGTCAGTGTTATTTTAGTAATATCCTGTAAAGATACATATAATCTTGTATAAATACCTTTTAAATATTAAAAGAGCTTCAAAGTACTGGGATAAGAGTGACTTTATTCTGGTAAAATGGATCCAAGATAGGTATATTAACTGAAAGGCGCTTAATGATATACAAATCAGACCTACTATGGATTCGCATTTTTGGAAAGCTTTTGTTTCAGAAAGAAGTCTAGTGGATAAATGTTTGGATTGTAGGGCCAATAGTACGATTATGTAGAGATCTGGTATTTCGATAAGTAAGTTGAGGGGAATAGTGGAAAGTATTAGAGATAGAAAACATAAAGATATATTATTTGAGGGAATTTGGTCGAAGATGTCGACAAAATTCTCTATTCTCTTGTGGAGGGTGAAATGAGATCACCTAAACACGTTTAAAAAGCTGAGGAGTTGGAGAGTACAAGTACCTCTTGTTTGCTTGTTATACAATCTGGAAGATGAAATTAAAAGTCATCTTTTCTTTAATTGTTTTTATTCCGGATCTCTCTTAATTCTGTTGGCGGAACACTTGGATTTCGCTTTCTGAAAAATAATGAATATTCCAGTTCCCACCTAATCCAGTCCAGATATTAGATTGAGGGATCTGACGGAGGCAGCACAAAAGATTACGCACCACTCTCCCTCTTGAGCGTTAATATGGAATGCTATTGGGTGCTTGTCGTGGCATATATGGACGAAAAGAAATAAAAGATATAGACAGCACATTAGTAGGCCTCCTGAGGACTGAGGTAGTCCTTAAGGAGGTCATTAAAGACATCAGTTTTTCCTTTGATTTGGTGTATTACAAGAAAAGTTGTTGTCACCCTTTGGAGACATCTATGATGGAAGTATGAGTGACCAACTTCCTGAGGCAGCGTATCTAATTACTATATAACTAGACTACATAGCTAATGGAAGAGAGTCAATGAGTTTTTTGCTCATTTTTTTTTACTTCTATTTCTATACTTTATTTTTTGTAGACTTGACATTAGCCTTATTTTAATGAAATTTAATTGTTTCAAAAAAAAAACCTTTTAAATACATATAAAACCTATAGAAAATTAAAAATACCTTATAAAATTATAAAATCACATGTAATAAAACATTAATGATTTAATCCATATGACTAAAATTAAATCCAACTAAAATCTGAACATGGGATAAGAGTTTAATTAAAGGTAGAATAAGAAAAAATATATATTAAGTGAATATAATAATAAATTATATGTGTAATTGGGTAATCGGACGGATCTTTACCCAAACTTGCCCGATTACCCACTCTAGGAAAAGCACTCTTCAAAGAGAGCTTTAGCACGCTTAAAACGGCGCTTTCAAAACTATGCCTACCTCTGAGTAGTGCATGTCTGTTAACTGGATAAGGCTCATTTCATTTGTAATGAAATTTTTACTTCATGAAAAAAAAGTTTGTACACATTTTTTATGTTTGCTCCTCTGTTCTATCTAGTTATATGTTTTAAAGCAATGCAGTACATTGGTTTCTCATTTGCATATTAAGGGGCTTTATTTTATGGGTTTTGTTTATATTTGTAAAACTGGACAAGTCCCACTTCATTTCTAATGAAATTTTAACTTCATCAAAAAAAGAAAAAAAAGAGTTTGTGCACATTTTTTATTTTAGTTCCTCGGTTCCATCTAGTTATATGTTTTAAAGCAGTGCAGTATATTAGATTTCTCATTTGCATATTTTTCAAAATACCACGCTCTGTGTATTGCCGATTAATTGTATTGCATATTCTACCATAAAATTCATCTTCAAATACAATTTAACAGCTTAAAAACGCATCACAATTTTATTGTGTTTTTTGACAACTGAATAGCCTCTACTCTTTTTATTTTTTTACACAGTGATAGTGTGTGTGATACAGCTGTTTTTATATTTAAAATGAAGCCATAATAAGAAAATATATACAATTATTATAGTTCGCAACATTTCAAATTATAGTTTGTAGCTCAACATTTGCTTGAATAGTAAATGTCTACTCTTGAGATTTAATCATTTTGGTTTGGTTGTTAACTTTTGATGTTACAAGCTTTAGTTATATATAAGATTTTCCAATCTGGTTATGAAGTATGAATCCTTATGCTTGGAAGGTGTTGTTTGGTTTTATGTGAAAATTAGTGATCTACATTATTGATTAGTACATAAACTTCTATTAGGCACCACCTGATAATGGTTCCAATGAGCACCTCATCCTAGCCTTTCGTTTCATCCTAGCCTTTCATCTGTACGGAGAGTTTTTCCATATTCTTATTTTTGTCTGTATATATGCAACACAGGGAAAGAGCTTCATCTGATGAAGGTTCTCAATGTGTTTGGAAATGCATCACCAGTAGATCAAATAACATTCTCATTTGACAAATCTTCTGATGCTGGCCATTGAGTAAGAAGTGGTGAACACTGAACATTAACAAGTTATTGGTAATTTTACTTCTTTTTCATACAAGATGATTGATTTGCTCAATGTGATAACATTTGTAATTCACTAATTACTTTCTGTTTATAAAGAGAAATTGTCTTTTTTAGAAATGAATCCTTTAAAAGGTTAGAACTTAGAAATCTTATTGTAATATTACTAATATGCATAGAATCTGTAAAAAAACGATTTCTCAATTTCATGTTGCAAAATATTATAAATTTATGATATCTTGATTGAAACAGGCAGCGGCATTTATTGTGCCTGAACATTCATCGTGCATTTGAAAAGTTTGGTTTTATGATTATATAGATTAGTAGAGCACAAATGCAAAGGCATTCATCGTGCATTTTATTGTACATTAAAATTTGTTGTTCTGTTTGATGAATTTGATGGGAAGTTGAGCTTGGATTAAAAAAAATTCTTGGTGTTCTTGATTGAATGAAAGTTAAAAAGTCAGGTTGTGTGTGTTTTTACTCCCTCATTTAGCTGGTCCTTTTATTCTTTTCTATGCTGAATTTTCTTCTTTTCCATGTTATCTGTTTTTTGTGGTGTTATATATGTATATACACGGAATTTCTGATGCGACGGACCGTATCAGAACTCAGTGCGACGACAGTGTGGTACCCATCCAGAGAACTGCATTGGACGGCATGGCTTCGGAACTCCATCCAGAGAACTGCAAGTGCCCGCATCTCGAGAAAAGTCAAACGACATTGTAGATGCTCGGTGTTGGTATGGTTATATCCTCTGTAAAGGTATGGTGATTGTCCGTTCTACTGCTAAATACTTTGTTAATAAAACAGTTAATTAAATGTTTAACATGACTACTTAATCGAGAAGTATCGATTAGGTAGTTAATGATGATATAACAAGTTATTAAGTTGTTAAGTTCTATTAGAAATTTTTGTTTTGTGTGTTGTATTTCTATGTTATTAAGAAATACATGACATATAGTTCAATTACTGATTTCTAATTTCATTATTTTGATGCATATAATTCAATGTATTTATTATTCTGGTTTATGTTTGTTGTTTCTATCCCAAAATTTCTTACATTTGAAGCTATACAGTTATTCCTTTGCCAATTAAATAATACGTGGACTTTCTTTCGTACACTAAATGATAAATTGCACAAATTATTTAGTAACTTGGGGTTTATTTTTCTGTATTGACTTGTTGGAAAACGATGGAATTCGTTATATATTTTTGGAAAATGGTGAATCGATTATTTACCTTTTAAGTTTAGAAGTTTTAGGTGAACGCAACTAATTAATGATCAAAAAAGTCGTCCTGTTAGTTTCGTCTTAAAGAGAACCTTATTAATTTATAAATTGATTTGATTGATTGAAAATATATAACTTTTAAGTTGTAAGCAATGTTTGGAGCATTTATTTTTCTTTTTTACATCCTTGTCGTCCGTCATCCTCAATTCATAATTCTTATTGTTTAAAAATCTTATTGTTTCCCAGAATGAATTATAATTTGATCTGATTGTTTTTTTTTTGTGGATATTATTCATACACCGGGCTTCAAAGCACATAGTTTCCGGGAGAGACAATAACAGCAAGAAGGAAATTTTAAAGAAATCTAGCACCATTTGTTATTCTTTAATTTTTAAAAATATTCTATCTCTGAAAATAGTTAGTTTAATGCTTTATTGCTTGGCACTTGGCAGAGAAGAGAAGAGAGGCACTTTCCTGGAAGCTGGAGCGATCGATTGTCGACTTATCGTTCTGTCCCGTGATACAAATGTCCGGTAAATCTCTAGAATTTTGAACATGTTTTCTTTAAGGAGAGAGGGGGAACCGGGAATATTTTTATTTCTTTATTTGAGGGGACTTGGGAGAAGGTCGGGTAGTTTGAAGTTAATTTAGGGATTTTGATTTCCTAATTTCATCTTACAGTCAGTGTGAGGATTCATGAATTCTGTATTGTGTATTTCTTCCTAATTGATCTCACTCGTGTGTGTTGGTAGATTTGGTCTCGTAATTCAGATTTGTACTCGATCTGTATGTATGACGGGGTCCATAGATGATTTGGCAATGGAATTTGACGTGTTCAATGACTTGTTTTTCGCAAATGAGGAGTTTCCGGTTATCCCCCAAGATCCTGGCCATTCAACAAATTGCATGTTTGCCGATCCGGAAAATATAGAAAAAATAGATTTTTCCATAGTAAACGCATCTTCTTCTTCCTCGGAAGCACGGAAAGAAGAGGGAAAGGTTTGTAGAAAGTCCGATCCATCTGTAAATGAGAAAATGACCCTTGCTGTGAGGTACATCATGGAATCTCACAAAGAAGATGATGTTCTGATTCAATTTTGGATTCCGAAGAAAATACACGACAGCGAGCGAACAGTACTGACAACCTACGATCAGCCTTTCGAGCTCGATTCCAATTGTCGTAGACTTGTAGACTACCGAACGGTTTCTACTACTTACAATTTCTCGGCTGACATAGACTCTGATGGGGCTTTTGGATTGCCTGGGAGAGTGTTCGTTGGAAAAGTACCAGAATGGACACCAGATGTTAGGCTTTTCAGTAGTTTTGAGTATCCCCGTGTGAATCACGCACAACACTTTGATATTCGTGGTTCCCTTGCACTTCCGGTGTTCGATCTGGCCAACAAATCTTGTTTGGGTGTTCTTGAGGTTGTGATGACCACTGGAAAAAACGAGTACAGCTCCGATCTTGACAACATCTGCAAAGCTCTACGGGCCGTCGACCTCGGGAGCTCTGAAATTTTGATTGTTCCAAGGGTAAAGGTACCTTTCTTTCTTTTTTTCCTTAGATTGTCTGTTTGTTTTATCAGTGGATAAATATTATTTCCTCGATTTTCAGTTGGGAGGTGACTCGTATCGATCGGTTTTACCGGAAATACACCATGTGTTAAGAACAGCATGCACACAACACAACCTACCACTAGCTCAGACATGGATTCCATGTCATCAGCAAGGCAAAACAGGCAGCCGCCACATCAGCGAAAACTACAACGAGTGTATCTCCACAGTCGATCTCGCTTGTTACGTCAATGACCCAGCCGTTTTCAGTTTCCACAGAGCGTGCTCCGAACATCATTTATTGAAAGGGCAGGGAGTTGCCGGCAAAGCCTTCACTACAAATCAACCTTGTTTCGTATCAGACATGGCAAGTTTCAGCAGAATGGAGTATCCTCTGTCTCACCATGCTAAGATGTTCAATCTAACAAGTGCGGTTGCCGTCAGGCTGCGGAGTATTCACACTAGAACAGATGATTTTGTGTTGGAATTGTTCCTGCCCTCGGACTGCATTGGTGTTGAGGAGCAGAAACTTATGCTCAACTCCTTGTCCAGGACCATACAGCATCACTGTCGGAGTTTGAGAGTTCTCTATGCCCATGAGATTACCGAGATAGAGATCGAGTCGATCGACGCCACCACTTTGAATCAACCATTGCCACGTCAATCCTTGCATGGTGGTGGTGCGACTAACAATTTAATATCACGTTGGGATGCTGGAATCGTCCAAGAAGAAGCGGACATACACCATCACCAAAACTTGAATATTCCAATTCCTTCGAAAACCAAGATCATCAACAGTGAGAAAGGTGTGAGCCAAGGGATTGAAAAAAGGCGGGCTACCAAACCGAAGACGGAAAAATCGATTAGTTTGCATCTTCTTCAGCAATATTTCAGCGGTAGTCTCAAAGATGCCGCGAAAAGTCTTGGAGGTAAGTTTAGTGGTCGTTAAATTTTATTTGAGAGTTAGTAATTAAGTATTTCAGAATTTCAGATTGTGTGTTACCACTGTGCAGTTTGCCCTACGACGTTGAAAAGGATTTGCCGACAGCATGGGATCGCAAGGTGGCCGTCGAGGAAGATCAAGAAAGTGAGTCACTCTTTGAAAAAACTCCAACTAGTCATCAACTCCGTCCAAGGAACTGACCAAGAACATTTCCCGCTAAGTTCATTCTA
Source organism: Zostera marina (assembly GCA_001185155.1). Lineage (NCBI taxonomy): Eukaryota > Viridiplantae > Streptophyta > Magnoliopsida > Alismatales > Zosteraceae > Zostera > Zostera marina. The sequence goes on from LFYR01000047.1 coordinate 427,836, forward strand.
CACAAATTTGTCAGATGCCCATAAATTACATTCCTTCACACAACCTGACACAAATGGATTCGGATCTGTGCCTGCTTCTGCATCGTCAGGTAGTTGGAGTTACAGTTCCAAACCGTCTATTTTGATCGAGGATAAAACCGCTGGTCCAACAAACCATAATAATTCATCGACAAAAAAAGGTTTTGAACATGGTTTTAGATTTAAAGTCATCTGTGGAGAAGAGATAGTAAGGTTCAGATTTATGCTTTCGGGATATAAACAGCTTAAGAAAGAGATCGCTGACAGGTTTAAACTTGCTTTAACTTGCTTCGATCTCAAGTACTTGGATGACGAGTCCGAATGGGTATTGTTAACTTGCGACGCTGATGTCCGCGAATGTGTTCATATTTATAGATCTTCGGGTATTCCTACTGTTAAGATAGTCGTACAACTTCACGATCTTAAAAATTAAATTCTAAATGCGTCAATTGTGCTTTAAACGACGGTACATATGTATTTATGCCACCATTCATTCAAGTTTTGTTAGCTTTTAGTCTTTAACTCTGTAAGTAATATAGATATATCATATATGTTTTATCAATATTATTTTCTTTAATTTATATTTTATAAGATGTAACTGGTTGCCGACGGATCAGCTTTGATCCGACGATTGCCCTGTCCTATTTGGATCGAATCTGGATCCAGGTCCGGGTCCGAACTTCATTTTTCTGAATATCAAATCTTTAATAAATAATATTCTTGGTTTCTCCAACAAAGATAAGGTTCTTTCACACAAAAAAACAAAAAAACAAAATGTCGATCGAGAAAGTCGCAGAGAAGGAAATAGAGAGGCTTTCATCCTCGTCGTCCAAGGCACGGCTGGCAATGATGGAGCTTTCGAATATGGTCTCCGTTCCGATGTCTTTGAATGCAATTGTTCGACTCAAAGTACCTGATGCGATGTACCAGTCCGGCAAGAACATACCACTAACATCCTCTGAGATTTTGTCTTTAATCAAACCTCCACCACCTCCCACGTCCGATCCCGGTAATCTCCAACGTCTTCTTCGTCTTCTCGCAGCCCATAACGTCTTCAACGAAACCATCGATGACTCCTCCACACGGCGGTACAGCCTTACCGATGTTGGACTGACGCTGATTTCGCCTTCGCTGGACTCTCCCTCCTTTGCGGCGTACGTTCTGCAGCACCACCAAGATGCGCTCTTCAACGCTTGGACGATGTTGCACGAGGCGGTTCTTGACCCGAACGTGGAGCCGTTCAAGATGGTCAACCAGGGGATAAGTGCATATGAGTATTACGGGAAGAACGAAGAAGTTAATCAACTGATGCAGAAGGCCATGTGGGGAGTATCGGAGCCATTCATGAAGATGTTGATTGGTGGATATGACGGTGGGTTCGACGGAGTCAAGACTCTCGTTGATGTTGGTGGGAGCTCTGGTATTTGTCTGAACATGATTATGAACAAGTTTCATGCGATTAAGAAAGGAATCAACTTCGATCTACCGGAAGTTGTAGCCACAGCGGCAGAGGCACATTCTTTCCCCGGTATTACCCACATCGGGGGTGACATGTTCGAAAGCATTCCCTCCGGTGATGCTATCTTCATGAAGGTCGGTCAGTCAATTTTCTATACATATTTATTTTAAAAATGGTAATCGCTCTGCTTATCAATTAATTAAAAAACAAAAACAGTGGGTGCTGACAACGTGGACAGACGAAGAGTGTCAGACAATAATGAACAACTGCTACAGAGCACTCCCGGCCGGAGGAAAGGTGATTGCGTGCGAACCGGTTCTTCCGGAAGTGAGCGATGACAGCCGGAGGAGTCGGGCACTGTTGGAAGGCGATGTGTTCGTGATGGCAACCTACCAGGCCAAAGGCAGGGAGAGAACTGAGATGGAATTCAAGAAAATGGGTCTCTCGTGTGGGTTTCTTAATTTCCGAGCCATCTACCTCGATCATTTCTACACCGTCATGGAATTCCAAAAGTAATTCAATATCCTTTCTGTTTCAACCCTTAATTAGTTGAAATTTTAAACTCACAAGATGACTCAGCCCAACGTTCATTTTGTCATTTTTCACCCAACAATCCAACATCCTTTTTAAAGAAAATTAAAGTCATTTACTCATTTGTCATTTCAGAGCATAATAGCGACATTAATCTCTGCTTTCATTTATTAATAATGGACAGTCAAGATTCTAAAATTTTAACATTCAACGGTGTAGATTAGATGATGACATATGAAATTCGTTAATGACATTGATGTAAATATACTTTAACACGTATCATTAAGGATGAGAATGGAGTCCAGGACTTACCGGGCGAGACGACCTGTCTGGGATTATTAAAAATAGGTAAATTTTTTACCTTGATTTTTAAATTTTAATAATCATATATCTAATATAATATAAAAAAAACAGAGGTGACACACCCGTGTTTCGTCTTTCCCCAAGACCCGCCCCAGAATATGACCGGAGTATGGGACAACTAGGTAAAAAATGAAAAACGTGTTACAACAATATCAATAATACATAAATCTTTGTTTCAAAAAAATAATAATACATGAATCTTATAAGGATAAATTTGGAAAATTATATTTCATGAGGTTTAAAATAAGTTAAAAACACACAATCAACTATTCAAGGATGAAAACATAAAGAGCTGAGCACATGCCTCAAAAACACATATAATAAAATAGTAATTTCACTGTCTTGAAAAATAAAACCAAATGAGATGCCAACTCATTCTGACAACCACGTTTCCGTCAAAATAGGTGAATACGACAAATCTTAAAAACTACCGACGGTGTATATCCATGAAATTTTCAATTGAGCACGCTGACGTGCAATCTCATTCACGCAATTTCGATTGAAATGTTTATAATTTCTAAATTATAACTGCCAAAAGTCGTGCTTAAATCCTTAAATGCAAGTAAGCATATTGAGTTTTAGTCTTGGTCTTCCCGTCTTTCCTTATTTAACTATATCGACAATTCGAGTTTAATAAAAATTAACCTTCTATCTCAAATTCTCGTCGTCTTGATCGATCGAGTCTCTAAAGACGAGGTGGGCTGCAGATCGATATGCCTTCAACGGCTTCAAGACCGACGAATAAGACAATGGAAGAGAACAATCTTTTTAACTACTTAAAAGGATCAGCAACCTTCACCGTCACAAGGAGACCTTTCATTCCAAACCACGATAAAAAATCATGCCCGATGGCTTCATTGATCCCTATTGAAGTCCGCCATCGGAGAGCAAGTAGGAGATTCTTCGACGTGGATCGAGAACCGACGTCGCCGAAGGTGTCTTGCATAGGCCAAATCAAGCACAAGAAGTCCATGCGAAGAATAAAATCCTTAAGAGAAACGAGCGACGGGAGCGCGGCAGACGGTTATAACACGAGAAGGAATAAGAAATATATATATACCTCATTTTTCTTAAAGCTTTTTAATCGCAAACCAAACTCGACAGCTATTGGGAAGAAGAGAGACGATACGACGGCCAGGGTCCCGGTAAACATAATTCAAAAGCAGGTGCCGCATCTTGGACAGATGAATCAGTTTCGCAGTGGTCGGACCACGCTTGGTGAGTTCGACTGGAATGCTTGGCAGAAAGACGATGGTGAAAAAGTTTCTTCCGTCCCGATCTTTACCGACGTGGAGGAGAAAATGGATGGAGATTTGTGGAAAAGGAGAATGGTAGTTCCACCACAGCGACTCCAATTAAATTAAGAGGAAATTTTAAAAATACCCAACTTAAATACCTAATTAATAATTACCCAGTGTAAACTGTAAATGTGATACTATATAAAAAAGAAGAATTTATTTTCGGTAATTAAAGAATGGTAATTAATCATGATTCATGCATATATATGTTTATTTATGGTTAATTAATATGAAGATATGAACGAAATAAGACGGTAGTGAAACCCCGAGGCACATAAAGCCACCGCAACAGTGAGCAAAGAACATCTCTTGTTAAAAAACAAGGTTGAGAAGTGTTTCTTTTTAACATCTGTAACCCATGATCTACATCTCATCACCATATTCTTCACCTTCATTCCCCATTTTCTTCCCGTGCCAGATCGCCTATTTTCATTCATCTTCACCGTCTGGGGTTCAATTGGGTGGACGTGAACACTGATCTTTGTAGACGGTTGGACGTAATGGAAAAATGTCTCGGAGATGTTATGCGTAGCTATGAACGAACCTTGACTGAAGTTTATGAACCCAATATTCTCGTCGTCTTCTTTTTCTTCCGATTCTTCTACGATGTTGATCAACGCGGACGTTGGGAAATTCTGACAATCATTGCCGGGATCTCCTACATTCTAACTCACACTTAGTATATGTTCTAAAGATCATATATATCTATATCTATATAACTGTCAACTTACATACCTGAACTAGTTAACTTGTCGCCGACTTCAAACTCATCAATCTGAATCAAGCGTTCTTGCATTTGCTCTGGAGGATACGAGTCGGTCGAAGGTATGGATGTGTTGATGGTTGTCGTTCCAACGCCAAGTTCGGCCCAAACATCTTCATAGCCGGAGGCGGAAGCGGAAGCGACCGAAAGAATCTCTTGGAGCGCGTCGAGTTGGTTTTTCTCACCTGATTGTAGGAAATTAACGGTGTCAAATTGAGGGAAATCCTCGACCTCAAGTGGAGGTAACGAGAATCTGTGTTGTAGCCTGGCACATTCTAATGCGATATCCACCTGATTGCAGATCAATTGAATTATTAAATCGATATCTGACGTGCGGTAAAATAGAAATATATACATGACTTACGATCGATACCTTGGAGGGAACGAAGTCGAAGGTCGTAGGTGGTTGTTGGTCCATGATTAACGATGGAATATTATTTGTGGAGGAAAAAGCTGTGGTGTGATCGTCTGTGGTGTTAAGATACTGCATCCAACTACTACCGCAACCAGTTCCTTCTCTGGAAGAACCAAATGGGTCGACGTGGTGCGACGAAGCAGAAGTCGATCCATGGACGAAATGGTAAGGATCTCTCGAACTCGACATCTCAAACCCATGTTGATCGAACGAAAGCTCCGGTGCCCATGAATTATTCTTATTGTTATTGATATTAGGTTGATGGTGACATGTCGCGCCATAATGCTCGATTATCTTTGGCCCAGGTGCGGATTTCTTGAATACCCGACATAGAGCATATGCGTCCTAGGGTTTAATAGCATGAATTAATGGGAAATTAATATGAGAATTGAGTAGGTTAATTTGGCACCTGAAGTCCGGAAGAAGATTCGCATTCCCGTTCATCAAGACGGTATTCGTGCATGACCCAGTCCGTCCGAGATCCATGAGGAGCTCTACCTCTGTGATAAACTAGAGTTTTCTTCATACCAACCTCTCTCTTCTGTGAACTCACCTTCCTGTCCTTCCCCGTCGCTTTCCAGTAACCCGCCTGAGTTGCTCGATTGGTTCTCGTTCCGTTGGGGTACTTTCTATCTCTTGGGCTGAAGAAGTACCATTCCAGATCTTTACTTGGTAAATATGATTTCTCTGCTCGATCCATTTAGTAATTCATTATAATCAACGACAAATTTCTTTTCAGAACTCGACTAAATTATTATTATTATTTTTTTTTTTTTTGACGATTATCGAAAATTCATTGATTCTACGTACGTACCTGGTAGATCCCACGGTTCGCATTTGTAAAGATCGACTTCAGGAATGATCTCCAACTCGATCTGACGGCCGTTGAGCTTTCTCTTGAGGTAATAAGACACGAGTTCCTCGTCTGTAGGATGGAACCGGAAACCAGGAGGCAAACTCACCGGCGCCATTGATTATCTGATTGATCAGACGATCACGTACGCCTCTCAGCAACCAATTGAGAGAGAAGCCGGAGAAGGTAATAATAGATCGATGGGGACAACCCTGATCAATAGCTTTATAATGTGGTGGCTCCCAATGCATGTCTACTTTCTCTTTTTTCCTTTCACACCTTCGATTCTCTGTATCGTCCCCCATAAGCTCCCACTGTCTTTTCTGTCCCAAGCTTCCATACTTGTCTTTTTTGGCAGATGGAGACAGTTAGATTTTACACGTGGAGAGATATGAATGGGTGGTGGCTAACCTATCTTTGTTTCTTCACATGTCTAGTCATCCAAGACACAAAAGCCGGTGTGAAACTACTGTCGATGGAATTCTCCACGACTTTCGACAGCTTTAGCTTTTTTGGGGTTAGGGTTAATTTAATTTAGTTCACCTATAATCGATCGATGTGATTTGACGTGATGTGAATTCACTGAATTTTGATGCGATGCGATGTGACCCATTATATTTACATAAAGTAAGCTAGCTAGCCTATAATATAAAACTATTATATACGGATCATGATTCATGCATGGATCAACAGTGGTAATGTGGGATGACTTGTGCATGGCTTCTCTCACATTCCTTTATCGACTGCAACTTGCTACAATGCTATGCCCCCATCATCTTCACTTCCCCTTTTCCCCCTCTTTTCCTTTTTATCAATCCATCTTTAGGTGCTTTTCTCCTTTTAGGGTTTATGCTCTCTCACTATCGTCACTACTATAATTATAGTTATATCATTATAGCTAGTCACGCCATTAATTATTACCTACATTATATTATCTATACAAATTACCATGCAGATTCGTGATTCCTGGATTTGATCTAACTCGTCGTTAATCTCATGAATCATGCATGCACGTACGTAATTAAATGGGATATATTTTCATGCATGCATGCACGTACGTAATTAAATGGGATATATTTTCATGCATGCATGCACGTACTGAATATAATTATAGTAATTAAATGGGATATATATTACATTACTACTGTTTAATTACTTCGATATCATATAAACACATGCAATAATGGCACAAGTCATTATTGCAATTTAAGTTAAATATGGATAATTAACTTGATTCATGTGAATATATGCATGATTCACGTTTCAATGATTAACTCTAATTATACATTGATTTGGTAATTAATCCTAATCACGTAGAGTTAGCTAGTTAGGAAATAGGAATCTCCAACATGTCGAAGTAGAATTTATTCTTGAGTGCCAACCAATGAAATGCATATATGTTGGTGCCGTCACAAACAGGTAACCAAAGTTCTATGTACGAATCTTCAATTTTTTATAGCTTGTAAATTAAATAAGAAAAAAAAATCATAATAACTCAATTCCCAAATTATGGAAATAAGATGGACGATGAGTATATAAAATAAATGAGAAAAATAAAAAATGAAATTGGATAAAAAGTTAATTTCATGATAGGTGTAAATAGCGTTGCAAAAAAAATTCGGTATTCGACGAATTATTCGATTTGGGTTCGGTTCGGTTATTAAACGAACCAAACTTTGAAATATATTCGTTTAATTAAACGAACCAAACCTAAACTTCGTTTCGTTTAATATTTTTATTATATTTTATTATTTATATTATAAACTTATATTATATAATTTTTTATTATAAATTTATATTATATATTTCATAACTTATTTATATTTTTTTATTTTTCATTAATATAGTATATATTGATTTTTTAGTTTCTAGGGTTTTAGTTTTTGTCGTGGCTTGATGACATGCTGGTTTTTAATTAGTAATAATAAAAAAAATGACTAAAGATTGACTGAAAAATGATTATAAACAATGTTTTTTTTTGTTTTTTTCTAAAGATGGACATGTTTATTTTTAGGATGATATAAAAAAATTCGGTATTCGACGTATTATTCAGTTCGATTATTAAATGAATCGAATTTAAACTTAATAGTATATTCATTTATTTAAACGAACCGAACTGAATACTTAGATATTTGGTTCGGTAGTCTCGGTTAACAACGCTAGTTGTAAATACTAATTTATAGTTAACAAATACATGTATATAAATAAAACAATATTTGTTTTCATTTACAAGTTACAACACAACCGTTCATATTATTTATAATACAATATAGTATTTTATATTTTATATTTTTATTTTTATTATTTATAATATTAGCATAGTTCCATACAAATTAAATTACTGAAAACCTTGCATCTCTTTGTCAATTAATTCATTCAATTGGCAATTGCATGTAGCGATGCCAATTAAGGCCGGGCCCGTTAGGCTTAATACGACCCGATTCCACCAAAGTATCGTGTGAATAATTACGTTTTTACCATTTCCGTCGCCATGCTATTTCGAACGACATCATCTCCGACAAACCTACGCCAGAACCAGTGAGACTTCATCTTCGATGGACACATTCTTGGTCTCGGGAAGAAAAAAGAAGATGAAGGTTGTCATGATGACCACCCATCCACCGAAGAAGTAAAACAATCCGAATTTCAGGTGACAGAGCATCATCAAGAAGGTCTGAGCGATCAAGAAAGCGAAGAACATCTTAACTGACACATTTATACTCTGTCCTATAGATCTGATCTCTAACGGGAAGATCTCCGACGGTACGAACCACCCCAACCCTCTCCATGACCAAGCGAAACCAGCCACGTAGATGCAAATAAAAGTCACGACAAAGCTGGAAATTGTTTTCGACATGGTACCCTGACCACTCGTTCCGAACTCCACTCCGATCAGAGTACCCACAGTTATCTGACAAACCAACATCTGGATACCGCCTACAAGGAATAGAAACCTCCGTCCGACCTTGTCGACGGTAAGAATGAACAGGTAAATTGAAACCACATTCACCACACCGGTGATCACTGCAGAGATCAGCTATGCGTTGTTTTCGAAACCGATGGTTCTGAACAGAACCGGAGCGTAGAACATAATTACATTGATTCCGGTGAGTTGCTGGAAGAATGGGACCAGGATAGCCATGGTCAGTTGAGGACGGTACTTGCGTTCTAGGATTTTTTTTCAGCGATGTTGGACAATCCTGGACTCCTCGCTTGCGGCTACGAGATCTGCGTACTCCTCGTGGATGTCCTCTGTTCCGCAAATGCGGCGGAGCTTAGTGAGTGCTTCGTCGGCTTTGCCACGGTTAATCAGGGAGTTGGGTGTCCGGTAGGAAAATAGACCCAATTGTCATTATCAAAGCAGGGACAAAAGCCAGCAGCGATCTTGTCGATTCCGTAGTTGATGAGATTGGCAGCTAAGATTCCGAAGGTCACCATCTGCTGAAATCCGATGTTCAGCATACCACGCATCCGAGCAGGGGCCATCTCCGAAAGATACACTGGCCATCCGAGGCACCTGCAGGATCTCCTCCGACCATATCGACGTTCAGAAGAAGAAGAACAGTCCACTCGGAGAAGACAACATCGACATTAATTCTCATTCCGAACGTATTGGACATTGTCCGCATGAAAACTTCCATTGCAAATCACTTGGATTTTATGAATAGCTGAATTAGTTTGTTCATGACCTAAAATAGCATCCGAGTTATTTTGGAATTTATAAATTCAGGTTTACCTTCGTGTTCACAGAATCACAGTAGAAAATAGCATCCGAGTTACTTTTGTTTTCATTTCACAATTGACAATTCATTATAATTCATGCAACTCCAGGAACAGCATAAAAACAAAAGACATAGCGCAGCAGCGAACATGGATTTCAGTGGCAGAGCAGTGGTGTTGATTTAAAATTAAAAGACGAAATGTAAATTGCTTAATGATAAGGTTAACTATTACATTGCCCTCGATACTAGATAATGAAAAGTAGAAACTAATATTACAAAATGACATTGATGATAGGTAGTTAATATTCATAGTTCGAGTGATTCGTTGAAAGCATTTTTCAACCAATCTTCCCATCCCCCTCACCCTCGAACTCATTGAAAATTTGATAGTTATCAAAAGGTTCGACGGCATCAGGTATCATAGGAACAATAGGAATCCTGGTCAATTGCGGAATTAAGGGATGGTTAATTTGGTGCTATTTCCTGTGTGGACATAGGACAGTAATCTGCTTTGGGCAGTGGTTGAACGAAAGGTTAGATCAGCCTGTATTGAGATAGTTGCAGAGGTTCTTCAAGATGACCAAAATTCAGTGTTGGTCGTGGAGTGGCTCTGACCGGGGGAAGGTATGGGTCGATATAGTGGGGGATGTGAGGAGGTTGTGTTCCCCTAAACGATTCACCTCTACTTAGAATTGGCTTCCTCTTAAATGGCCAGTGGCCACGCAAATCGTAGGGACGTGCTGCTGATTTACTCTTCACATAGTCAGTACGAACGGGAGACCTTCGCTGAGGTGTTGGAGTGTTAGCAATAACTCCATCTTCGGATCCATCGTCGCTTATGACGATGACCTCAAGCTGATTACCTCTTCGTCTAGGGTTGGGGTAGTTTCTCCCCTCTTCTCTTCCCCTTGAACTCATCCTTAATAATATTATGAAGGATATATAGTTAGAGAAGTAAAGATATGAATGACATTAAAAAATTCAGTAGGTTCAGTAAAAAAATTCAGTAAAATTTTGATCAGAGAAAATACACATACGTGGGAACATGCTTATCTTCTTCTTCTAATTTTTGTTGAAAAATTCAACCCTTTCTTCCCTCACCATAATAAATTAACTTAGGCGTGGGGGAAGATAAATTTGAAAAAGAAAATCGAAATCGAAATCGATAAATCTATTTTGAAAATAGATTTTTAGACGATCAAGATCGGAGGTAGCAATTGAAAAAATTTCTAATTTACTTGGATCCTTCTCTATTCTTCCCAGTAAACTGGAGTCTGAAGGGGATAATAAAAGTACTATTATACTCTTTCGATGATTTAATACTTTTGTTTTCATTTCACAATTGACAATTCATTATAATTCATGCAACTCCAGGAACAGCATAAAAACAAAAGACATAGCGCAGCAGCGAACATGGATTTCAGTGGCAGAGCAGTGGTGTTGAGTTAGGATTAAGGTACATGTGGGAAATTTCGATTTCTCAATACGCAGAGGGGATTAAAGTTTAGAAAAAAACGATTTCTTGAAAAATGTCGAACATAAGAGAGATGGTACTTTGATCGTTGCTGAAATTTCGAAGAGAGGACGGAATGGAGGAAGGTCTGCCAGACGGAAACTGGAGGAGTCGATGCTGCAATTTCGATTAAGAAGGGAGGAGGTGTGTCGATGCTTAAATAGCCTTGAGGGAAGTTTGATTTTGGCATTAGCCTTATTCTAAGGAAATTTAATTGCTTCAAAAAAAAAGTTTGATTTTGGGTGAATCGGCTCCGCCTCTGTATTCCTGCAGGGCCGTCGACGTCCTCTCCGCGAGTCAGGGAACCGGATGGGTTTCCCACGGATCGGTATGGCTTGTGAGAGAGGTCGCGGATCGTCCCGGATTTGCCACCCTATTTTCGTTTCAGGAACACTTCGGGGACGTCACGCGCGGTCATGCACCTGACGAGGATTTTGACGCAAAAGAAATATTGCGACAACGTACGTCAACAATGTCCAGACGACCCATACGTTGCATTGTTGAGCGTGTGGCCCGTCACATTTGCAGTGGTGTTCCCCTCTCAACGTAAATGCGGTACTCCACCGGATTAGTGCGATGATTGACGTCGAACATCGGGTGGCACATCCGCATGGTGATTTAAATGAGGACGCACGCATGGAAAGTGGGGTGTACTCAAATATTAGTTGATACTTTTGTTTATTTACATACAGTAACTCTACATATAATAAGCATTTCATACTAAGCACTGTAATATCTTTCCATCTCCGATTCATGCAATAAAGTTGATATCATTGATAAGTATCCATACCAAGTTCTAATAGATTCAAATGATTCAATCCCTTTGATTGGAACCTCCCTTACATGGCCAGTTTTAGGCTTCACCCTTATGACACATATCCAAATCCGGATATGTACATACCGATGCATAATGGGACCTATTAACTAACTCATGGAGTACGTTATGGACGACCATCAACAACGACACACCAAACTCAATGTCGTCGGTAAAGTCTTCGAGACCACTGTCTCCACTCTCCATCGTGTCGGACCCAACTCTCTTCTGATCGTCCTATCTATTTCCAACGCACATTCTAGTTTTATAGACCGTCACCTAGATCTCTTCTCTGTCCTATTATCCTTGCTCCGTCTCGTACATCGTCAATTTTCAAACTCTGATATCGTTAATTTCAAAACATCGTATGTGCAACAACGGCTTGGATCCATCCAAGAACGATGATATTTTCTTCCTCCATCCACTGTTGCCATCTGGTTCGAGCTTTTTCTATGAGGATAGTTAAAAAGAGGTATTTATTCACGATCAGAGAAAGAAAACCAAAGGCAGACAGAGCAACAGAGATATGAATCTCATGATTAGGCGTCAACAAGTATGCTATGAAGATGTGGATAGGATCAATTTTCGGAAGATCACGACGTAGGACAAACTGATTGTGTAAGAGTACCCTCAACCTAAAGAGTGCTGGTTGTGCACGACAGAGTTGGAGAGCTTCGATCATATATACTTCGGATGATGTTATTCTAGAGAGGTATGAGGCATATCCGTAGACATACCAGAGACTTTTTGATACCGACAAATGTTGGGATCGAATCATATATGGACTGATCACCTACATGGGGCATGTGTTGGAATATTATATACTTGCGTCGACCACATGTGCAATTTGGGGTGAACGTAACTGAAAGAAGCACGAGCTAGAGCAGATCTTCACTGGTATCAGAGTTGATACGTCGTATAGTTGTGGTTGAACGTATTATTTATAATAGATCTAGATTTAAGCCTAGAAACTGATTAACTATGGAAGACTTGTTATTTATTATATGAGATAGATCGAGGGGGTACTTAGTAGTGGGTCTGGACCTAGAATAACCCCTTAAACGGATATTACTTAGTAGTTGGTTTGGACCCCAAATTGGGTACGGCGAGATACCTGAAGAGGGGTCAAGGACTCTGGTCGGGTTTCGTTCCTTTGGGACATATGTCACATATCTCATTTGGGATGGTCGGGTGATGGTGGCTACCCTACGTTTGTTCTACGCTTTACTAGTTAACTTAATTGATTGTTGGCGAATCTGGCCCTTGCCTTTCTTTCGAAGAGGAGGATGCCTTCAATGAATTATAGTTGTGTGGAAGTGTCGGGCCTCCGGGTTTACACGAGCACAGGATGGGTGGAAGCATGTCCAAACCTCTTTGAAGGGTTTATAAAACCGAGACGAGAGGAAGGTATGAAAACCTGAGGCTAGACAGACGATTTTTAAGAAATGTGTGGGTTAACTTGGTTTTTATTATGTGTTGTTTCATTTGTAGCTTTCGAACATGTGTCTATACGGGGTCAAGTTCAGCGATGTCATGTGGTGTATTGTTTTTTTAGATATATATTTATCACGATTTTATTCAGAAAAAAAAAGGTATTTATAGAAATTAACTTGTGATTAAATATAGTATGGTACTTAACTGCCAACTAACTAAGCAGGGTAATTAATTAACTCTTGTTTTCACAATGCAAATAGATTGTTATTTACTGCTTTTCATGAACGATAGATCGATCAAGGCATCGATCACGTCGTCAACGATCTGTATGAGACTTTCAGATTATCTGTAAATACTTACACATTTAACATTTCGAATTAAGTTTGTCACAGATTAATGATACTGGATTACTGGTAAAAAATAATCAAAAGAAAAGGAAAGATTCTTCTCTATCCTGAGTTCCTGACACAGCATAGGGGTGATTTTCTAGCTATGCCTACCAACAATGAAAGAAAAGAGGAAAAGACTTCACGGGTATGGTCACGTGATCCTTGAACAGATGAGATCGATAAACGTTTTGTTCAACAACGATCCATGAATGATGATCTAGAAATCTCAACATTACGTTCAAATCAATGCCTTCTTCTGCCAATACTGCTTCTTTAGCCTACTACAAGTTCGCCCAACTGTTAGTTTTGAGTTTGGCCAGTATAGCAACATGTGATTTTCATCTCCAAGAGGCCGAAGTTGCCGCAGCTTTAGCATCGTTTTCATCAAGCAGTTACGTGCGTAATGTTGTCATCGGCGACGTTTCTCATGTTGAAGAATCGCAGTACTTCCACATTTATTATGGTCAGACATTCAAAGTCATCAAGAATGGGATCGATGGGAAGAGCTATCTCCTCATGCAGGTTTGTCAGTAGATGGTGTGTTCATTAAGCCCACATTTATATATTATTATACAACCCTTAGATTTACATATACGCACGTATAGAACAATTCTCGAATGGCGACTACGACCAAGTACTGCACTGGGCGGATCAAGTCCTTTGTCATCCCTCTCTCTAACTACTCCGTCGACCCAAGAGACTTTCCAGGTCCAGATCCAGATCAATTCCAATGAAAATATAATATTTCAAATCTCTTGTTTACTTGTTAATGCTCGCTCTTTAATTTATTTCAGTGTCATTTTTCGAGGTGAGTGAGAGATCGAGTTCGGGAATGGTGGATTTGGAATTTTGCATTTAGCAGAGGAAATAAAATAATAAAATAATTTTCTAGTTCTTGCCAAAGCTGCTACTATTTTATCTAATTGATTTTGTTCTTCTTGAATTCAACTGCATCAGCTTTTGGGTATGTTTGAAAACATGAAGGGAATCACGTCAACTGAAGTTGCATCCCAGTGCACATTGAATTGTTTATCTGATGGAAATATTACCTTGTTAAACAGTTCAGATACCAAACAGCTTCAGATGTTTGAAGCTCATTTTGTCAGCTCTCCAGACCACGTTAACCAGTGTAACGACGTGGTCTTTGCTCCATTGGAAGAAATCACACCATTGAAGGTGATTTTACCAATTTGATTATATTCATTTCATTATCCATCCATCCATTGATAACTTTGGATCTTCTTCGATTTCTTTGCATCTCATAATTAATATCTCATGTCTTGAATTGGGGAATAAATTTCCCAGAGAGCAGAGTGGATTAAATATCTTGGAGCATTTGGCAATGCTGAAGCTAGAGCCAATTCTGTCTTTGATGCAGTTAAAAACAGATCCCTAATTCACTAAATTTTTTTAAAAAAAAATCAACAGTTATCTGCTTATGTTCTGTGCATGTTTTTGGCACACAGGTGCGAAGTAATTATATTTGCTTGCGTAATTTGGCTGCGAACCAAACATCTGAATTCAAACCTGTGGTAGCATGGATTGAATTTGATGAGGTTTGGATTTGTTTTATGTTTTTTTATAAACGTGATGATCGATTAGATTAATGTATTCAATTTCTAACAGGGAGTATGGAGCTTTGCCAAAGAAGAATACAAAAAACAGGTAGTTTAGTTTTAGTTAATATATATTCTAGTTAATCGTTGAATCTAATTTGCTCGACGACTTTGAATCTTTGGCAGTATGTGTTAGACGCAGGTGGGGAGAACATAGATAACAGCATTGCCGGAAATAGTTACAACATATCAGTGGGAGAAGACATGGAAGCTTTTCATGCTATTCTGTGCGTAAGTATTTCAATTTTTACATATCCAAATGATTAAATCAAATCAATAGTGTGTTTTTAGTTTGAAACAGATTGTGGATGTCGTTATCGACGAGACACATGTTGTGAATCCGGTGGAATACACCATGTCTACATTCCTAGACAACATCAGTAGCCAAGACAGAGATGAGCCGTGTTTTGAATTTATAAAGAACAAGAGCATTTGGAGATACGACAAGCTTGTTGCCAATAACACAAATGTTTTGGGTAATTGGTCTGTGGATTGATTATTTGATTGGTGCGTAAAATAATTTTTTTATGAATATAATCTAATCAGATTGGAATGATGGAGGTATCTCCCAACCTCAGATTGTGCTTGGAGATCTTATTCAGGCATTTTCCCCTACCGAGAACTGCACAACTGTCTATTTTCGGAACATTGCATTGGTCGGTGAATTTAATTTAATTTAATTTAATTTGCTTTTTAATTTCTTAATTAGTATTTAACATGTAGGAAGAACCTGTTAGCGTGGGAAATATGAACGAAGCAGTATGCGATCGGAGTTGCGCGACTCCTCTAGAACCCACAATTGTCCCTTGCAACTACAACTACAACTAGCTAGCTAGTTAGATCTTGTTTGACTTTATTTATTATTGAATAATATTAAATCGATGTGTGATGAAGTAATGAGTATCTGAATAATTAATATTTGACATGTAATTGAAAAATGATTAATTCTGAAATCTCGCTCAGTTTTCACTCGCTCATAAAACTTGGATCGATGCTGTGAATAAGCTTGGAAGGCTTAACAATCCCCACGGTAACGTTGAAATATAAAAGCACATCTCTCCATTGCTCCAACTTCTTGACCCTATGCACAGCCACCGTCTCCGGGATTAGCTCGTGAGCACATTTCTCTACATCACTACCCGGGAAATTATACATCCCTGGTTTCTCGGAAACCCGATTCTTTGCTTTATTTCCTTTGTTGAACCATTCTCCGATCATTTTGTCCTCCGGCCCGACTTTGTTCATCCTTGGTATCTCCGACTCCGATATCCACTCCACCAAATCCCACGATATCGCCAACCCCATGCCCGACATGTACGTCCCTCTGTCCGATGGATTTTCTCGTTCGCACGGTATCAAGTATCTGTTCAGTGCCAAACCCGAATAGAAGATGATGCACAGGTTCGCTCGATTAATTAATACTTAATTCATATTAAATTTACGCACCCGTAGTACAGATCCCATCTGGACAAATTTTCCAGTGACGAAGCAAGCTTAGGGAGACGAAGGTACGTGTCGTCGTCGGCCTTCATCACATAATCGTACCGACGGTGGAGGATATGAGGAAGAGACGAAAAGTAGGTGTAGGTCTTCCCAGAATTCATATCCTCGGTACAGTTGAGAATGATAATATCACCGTACATAGCAATCTCAAGCGACACAAAAACATGCTGCTCCGGTTTATTGAGATTGCAAAAGACAAAGTTTATATCAACTACCACCGTAGACGGCAGCTGTCGAGATATCTGCGTATGGTAGAGTGCACGGAGGAAGTTGCGTCGTCGATCGGAATCGGGGAGAGTGATGATACCGATAAAGATAGAGAGAGGTGGAGTGTCCGTGGAAGCAGTGATATTATTGACCAAGTAGCTGGAGATTAGGGAGTAATCCGACAATTGCTTGTAACTGGATAACAAGTAGAGGATGAAGATGAATAAAGAGAAGATGGAAATAAAAGCAAGAGTTACGAGGTGGTTTGATGGACGCCGCATGCTAAAGACGGAATACGACAGTCTCGCTGCTCCGATGACCGATCTGTTGTTAATTTTTCCAACTCGACCGACTGTGGGGCTTGTGAAGCTTGTGGAACTTGTGGAGTTTGTACGCAAATTAAATAGCTAGGAGTGTGTGATAAGTAATAAGTATCCTATAAAAGAAGCAACAACGTAATTAAAGGAGATCACTAATGACACCCATGCCCTCTTTTATTTTACTAAATAAACACTAATGACACCCAACCTAACGGAACTCGCTAAACATTAGGAGACAGGAAGAGAGTGTTGTGGCCGGAACCCGTTCTGGTAGCCCATAGGATTGGACCTCGAATATGGAAGCCCATGGTCCATGACCACCCAAAGTTCAAACACACAGATTCCAGATTTAATTGCCTTTACTGATTACTGAATTCTATCGGTTGAGCTTTTAGGATTTAGAAACACACGGGTCGGTCCGTTTATTCAAAATAAAACCCGACTCCTCAAAAATCCACGTCTTCCTATAAAATGCGCAGCAGCCCACATTTATCCAAATTGCAATCGTCGAGTTCATCTTTTTTCTTCTTCCGATCTTTCTCGATTCCTTCGTGAAAGACAAAAAACTTCCTTGTTTCAAACTTCTGAAATCGATTCCCTCTATCTCGATCTAAAGAATCCCTTCTCTTTTTTAACTTTGTAATTAAAAATCACTGGAAATCATAATTTTTCCGCGGATAACGGAATTGACAAATATCCAAAACTCGAATTAGGGTTAGGGTTTCTGGGAAATCCAGGATTCTTGTCTTTCTTTCTCTCTGTCGGTTTAATTGTTTGTTTGATTGATTGTTTGTTTGTTTTCTGTTTCCAACCAACGATGAATGATCGTCCCATGATGAATCGGAATCTGCCTTTTGGTATGTGGCCACAGCAGCAGCAGCAGCAGCAACAACTGCTTCCGGATGATCAGATGGTGTTTGCTATCCCTAGACAGCCTCAACTGTTTCCTCCGATCTCCACGCATGGGAGGGGGATCTTTCCCAACTGGAAATCTAAGAAGATGGCCAAAGATCGAAAAAATAAGGCTCAACCCACTGCCGATTTTGGATATCGACCCCCTGCTCTTAACGATCTTCAGCATCAGAATCGCATGAAAGCCCGAAGGTTTTATTCTAACAACAATCGAAACAACAAGAAGTTCAACAGATTCGCGCCTTTGGCACCGCGAAACACAACATCTTTTATCATTCGCGCGAAGAAGGCTGGTGGAATCGCATCGCTCGTGTCGCCATGTCCGGTGACTCCGGCGATACTTCCGACTCCGAAGTTCTCTCCGTCAAGGGAGAGAGTGGTGGATATGGCCAAGGAGGAATGGGGAGTCGATGGGTACGGTTCGATGAAAGGATTGATTCGACTCCGATCTCCGACTGGAAGAGAAGAAGAGGAAGAGGGCGATGGTGAGGATGTTTCTAGTGACAGTGATGTTGAAGAGCATATTGAGGTTGAAAGACGGTTGGATCAAGACTTAAGTAGGTTTGAGATGGTTTACCATCCAAACCTCGTTGATGAGTCAAGGGAACATGGGTATTCCCTGGAAAATA
Source organism: Zostera marina (assembly GCA_001185155.1). NCBI lineage: Eukaryota > Viridiplantae > Streptophyta > Magnoliopsida > Alismatales > Zosteraceae > Zostera > Zostera marina. Next base: position 446,595 of record LFYR01000047.1, read on the forward strand.
GGGTAGATGACCAGGACACCCAAATCGCCCACCTAGAGGAGGAGAATCTAACATTGAAGGAAAAGTTGTTTCTAATGGAAACGGAGATGATGGAGCTGAGAACAAGATTGCAGATACTGGAAGATGTGCCTCGGGAAGTTGTGGTGACTGATGATGGGGAGAATCATGAGGCGAACGCTAATACTAACGAAGAAGCCTCAGATAACGAAGGTGGTGGGGATTTGTGTGATGAAAAAAGTGGGTGAATAGAGTGAGACTGGACTGTTGGTTCAATTAGGTGTGTTTGACCTTTTTTTCTTTCTTTCTTTTGCACATTCCTTTGATTTTAATCTTTCTAGTGATGATCGTATACTATGTGAGTATTGGTTTTTATTGATGGACACAATTTATGTAATGATGGTTTTGGAATTTATGAAGTTGTTGTTTTGTTCGTTTTATTTGGGAAAATTCTGCATGCTTCTCAAAATGGCTTGTTTCATTTGGTTAATTAATCATGACCTCATTTTTTATCCTTTAAGATTTAATCATTTTTGTTCCAATTGTTTTGGTTGATAATTGAGATTTATGATTTCTTTTAAGCAATCTACGATTGATCTTTTATCAGTTGTTTCAACATTGCATTGGGAGAAGAAGAGTTTGCGGTTTGATTTTATTCTTGTTGATAGATACACACTCATTCACTCCCTCACTTATTCTTGTTGGTTTGGTAATGATTTTTGCAGGCTACTGTAGCAGAGGGATGAAATGAAGTATTTGCTAAGGCTTAAGATAGTAAAGGGCAACCTAAATATATTTTATCTTATGATACTCTTATGTTATTCCTATCCATGAATGTATGTATCTGTCTATGTATTATCTGTAAAGGAGATCAGGGATGGAATGAATCTTGATCTGTGGCATTTATATGTTCTATCTTGATCTGTTTGTAAAAATATATAAAGTTAGGAGTGAATGTGTTTGTTTGTGTCATATAATTTACCTGCAGAGCAAATTTCATTTCTTTTGAAATAAGTTAGGTTTTGAATACCATATTTACATGCGTTTATTACTTTATTTCAATGTATCATCATCAGTCACTCACTTATGGTGAACCACATTCCAAGCAATGATTAGAATCTCTTGTGTTTTTTTTTTTTTTTTTTTTTTTTGAAGCAATTAAATTTTGTTAGAATAAGGTTAATGCCAAGTTTACAAAAATAGAGAATAGAAGTAAAAGGAATGAGCAAAAAACTCATTGCTCTCTCTCATTAACTATGTAGCTTAGTTATACAGTAACTAAATACGTTGCCTCAGGAGGTTGGTCTCTCATACTTCCATCATAGATGTCTCCAAAGGGTGACAACAACTCTTCTTGCAATACACTGAATCAAAGGAGAGACTGATGTTTTTAATGACCTCTTTAAGGACTACCTTAGGAGGCCTACTAATGTGCTGTTTATATCTCTTATTTCTCTCCGTCCATATATGTCACGACAAGCATCCAATAACATTCCATATTAACCCTCACAAGATTTATTGGCCCACAAGATTGAGCTTATTTAGCTTAATTTCATGTAATTAGCTAGTATGACTAGTAGTGATATTGTCCAATTAGGATATTTCAAACTCTTAAGTTGTGTTGGCCAAACATTCAATCTGACTTGCTAAACTTGTATGCATTTCGTGATTTCCTCAATTTGGTTGAATGAAAAATTAAAAATTAGGAGGTCATTCCAGCGAATGAATTTCACATGTGTTCTCTCACAATTTGTCCGATTGTGTTTGGATTTTGGCATTCCAGCGAATGGCCAGATCTTGTACTATCCAATGCTAAAGAGCTTGGAATTAAGCCTTGTCCGTCTCGATCAGTGATCTCCAGGTCAATTTCTTAGTTAAATATTCAGTATCTTTTATCTGGATCTCTAACTTCGACACAACTCTACTAAGCAGGTTCATTTAACAACAACATAACTGTTGACTGTTGATGATACTTCACTTGGTCGATCTGTGTATTTAGGCATGTAGCACGAGATCGGAAGAATAGAACAACTTAAAGCATAAATAAACTACAATTAAATATATATTTACATTTTATATCTACTAGGATCTCGAGGCATGGCGTCAATAAACTGACCGTAAGCCTATCATATAACTATTCACAAAATCTTGTTTTTTCTGTCCGTTATTTTGTAACTTTTTAATTAGTGGTTGAAATAATGTTATTTACTTCGTCATCTTTATGTTATGTACTGCTGTTGAAAAGTAGGTTGTCAACGACGATGGAGACCCTAAATAGGAATAGATAGAAAACAAGACGAAAAGACGAGATGATTCAGAAAAAAACTGTAGATATTGTCCTGTCTTAAATAATTCTGCACCCTAGTACTATGTGACATGAATGTAGGCAGGTACTAAAAATTTGAGCTACTATTATTTTTATTACTAAATTAGTTATTTAATTTACTGAACTACTTATGCTATTTACACCACTCAACAAATCAATTTTTCAATTTCAAATAAAATATGTCAGAAACGTTTGTACGACGGTGTACAACAACTGACTGACATCGAACGGACTACGCCATCTAGCGTAATTTATATTCGGCACCTGTTGTGTGCTGTATATATTTACTTTGTTTCATTTAAATTTAATTTTCATTACAAGCCAAGGTTAACAATAAAACTTGAGGATTTGAGTGAAAATATTTCAATAAAATAGGAAAGGGGCTAATTAAGGAATCTGGTCTAATATGAAGAAGATGATAGATCGGAGGTGTGTGCGCTAGAGCAGTTAGGGTTCGGAGTTGAAGAGTCGCCGGACGAGAGCTTGGAACGTTTGGAACCCTAATAGGGTTTAGCGTTTTTGATATTTGAAAAAGTTGAAACTAAAAGTTTATTACAAGACTATTTATATCATGACCTAAGCTAATGGGCCAACATTGGTTGGGCCTGATTATATCTAATAGTATTAATCTTAAAGATAATAATCTAACTTAATCACTTAATACTCTTAATACCCCCCTCAAGCTGGAGAGTGTATGTCATAGAGTCCCAGCTTGGGTAGCAGACTTCTTAGAGCTTCAAGACTTGCTGGCTTTGTTAATATATCTGCAATTTGAGATGTTGATGAAACATGCTGTAGTTTAAATAGTCCATCTTGTAGATGATCACGAATTAGATGACAGTCAATCTCTATATGCTTTGTGCGTTCATGGAAAACTGGGTTTGTTGCAATGTGGATTGCTGCCATATTGTCACAATGTAGTGTTGTCTGTTTTGATGGTTTCACCTGCAGATCATTCAAAAAATAGTGCAACCACATAATCTCACATACAGTTGATGCCATAGCCCTGTATTCACTCTCAGCAGATGATCTACTGATAGTTGTTTGCTTTTTTGATTTCCAGGCTATAGCAGATCCACCTAATAAGATTGTGTAGCCTGTTATTGATCTTCTTGTGTTGGGGCAGTCTGCCCAATCTGCATCACAGTAGGCCTCTAGCTGTAGAGGTGCATCCCTTTTGTATAAGATACCTTTCCCTGGTGCACCTTTGATATATTTCAGTATTTTGATTGCTGAGTTAAAGTGTGATTGTTTAGGTGCTGCCAAGAATTGGCTATGATGACTGACTGAAAAAGCTATATCAGGCCTTGTGATTGTCAAATATAGCAATTTCCCAATTAGCTTCCTGTAAATTGAAGGATCCTTTAATGGGGCATCCTTCTCAGGGTTTTTGTAGTTGTGAGACATTGGAATTTTAGAAGGGGAGGATCCCAATTGTCCAAAGTCATGTAGTATATCAAGGGCATATTTCCTTTGTGACAGGAATATACCTTGGTTTGATTGGGATACCTCAATTCCTAGAAAGTATTTGAGTTTACCCAAATCCTTTATATGGAATTGTAGATGTAGGTATTCCTTTAGTTTTTGAATTTCAGCTTCATTATCACCTGATATAATTAGATCATCCACATAAATAAGTAGACAAGTGTATGAGTTTGTAGATGATTTAAAGAACAATGTGTAGTCAGAGTGAGATTGGGTGTACCCAAACTTAGTCAGTGCTGAGGTGAGTTTTTCATACCAATTCCTGTTTGCCTGTTTCAGGCCATATAAGGACTTCTTTAGTTTACATACCCTGGTATCACCTGGGGGTAGCATCCCTGGAGGAGGAGACATAAATATTTCTTCAGATAACTCACCATGTAAGAAGGCATTACTTACATCCATCTGATATGTAGACCAGTTTTTGGTTGAGGCCACTGCTAGCAGTGTCCTAACAGAGATGATCTTTGCCACTGGTGAGAAGGTCTCCTTGTAATCAAAGCCTTCTATTTGAGTGTGTCCTTTTGCTACAAGTCTGGCTTTTAACCTTTCAATTTGACCATCAGACTTGTGTTTGACTTTATATACCCACCTAGATCCTACTATCTTTCTTTCTTTGGGCCTTGGTACCATTTCCCAAGTGTCATTTAATTCAAGAGCTGCAAGTTCATCATTCATGGCTTTTACCCATTCCTGACTTTGACTTGCTTGATTGAAGGATGTTGGCTCAGTTGTGATAGAAATTTTGTCTAAATAATCAGTGTGAGAAGTAGACAGTCTTTTGTATGTTAAGTAATCATGCATTGGAAAAGATGTGCCTGTAGATTTTCCTGTGCTTGTGGCAAATGAACAGAAATAGTCATTTAATTTAGTTGGTGGTTTTCTCTGTCTACTTGGATATCTTTGGTTCTGTGTTTGATTTTTTTCTGAATTTTGGAGCATTGTGGGTACCTCAATTACCTCTGTTAGATCTGAGCATTCAGTATTTGATGTTGTTGAATTTGTGTCAGACTCATCTGAGATTAAGTCAATTTGGTCTGTCTCAGAGAGATCAGTGTCAGTCAATTGACTTTTGTTTTGGTTTTTGTTTGGTATTTGATTATTTGATTTGTTTTCAGATGTATCAGTTTTCTTATTTAAGGGAAACCTATCTTCATAAAAGATCACATCTCTACTTATGGAGATGTGATGAGTGTCTAATTCATATATGATAGAACCCTTTTAAGTTGAAGATTTCCCTAAGTATATGCACTTTCTTGCTCTGGGGGAGAACTTGTCTTCTTTTACAAGACAAGTTGCATAACATAAGCAACCAAAGGTCCTCAGACCTTCATAGTCAGGTTGCTTGGAGTGCATGAGTTCATAAGGAGATTTATCTTCAGTCACTCTGGATGGTAACATGTTAATAATGTGGGTGGCCTGAATTATTGAGTATCCCCATAACTCAATTGGTATTGAGGATTGAAGCTTTAAGGACCTAGCTACATTCAAAAGGTGTTGGTGTTTCCTCTCAACCACACCATTCTGTTGTGGTGTGTGTGGGCAACTAGAATAATGGATGATTCCATTGACTTTGAGGAATTCATCCATTGATGAAGAGAAGAATTCTCCACCATTATCAGTCCTTATGGCTTTAATAGACTTACCAAAATGATTTTTGATAAGGGCATGCAAATTTCTGAAAATACTGAAACACTCAGACTTTACAGTAATTAAGTAGGTCCAGGTATACCTGGTATAATCATCTACCACAGTTAAAAAATATTTCTTCCCATGGATTGTTGGAGTGTGAAAGTTCCCCCACACATCCATGTGAAGTAACTCAAATGCATATTTAGTCCTAGAAGCATGTAATGGAAATGATTTCCTAGATTGTTTAGATAGATGACAAATATCACAGTGTTGAACAGAAGTAAAGTTTTTAAAATCTAAAGTATTGTTCAAAATGTTTTTAAGTTTGTCACTTGAAGTGTGACCCAATCGTCTGTGCCATGTTGTTGTAGTGATGGCACCTGCAAAACAATTTCTACCACTGGTTTGTGGTAGAAGATACAGCCCCTTCTTCATTTTACTCAGACCAACTTCCTTCATCTGAACCTTGTCAAATATAAGGGCACAAGATTTAGAGAATTGAACTTCATAAGTATCATGTTGTGTTAATTTGCTAATTGATAGCAAATTAACTTGGAAGGATGGGGTATAGTACACATCCTTTAGTGTGATATCAGATGAAACTTTAATATCACCCTTTTGAGATACTATCTGACTGTCCCCATTGGGCAGTGAGATTTTAAATGAATCACATTTCGTGAGTTTTAGAAACAAGGATTCATTGCCACTCAGGTGTTCTGATGCACCTGAGTCAACAATCCAGTATGTGTTAATGGAATTTGAAAGAACATTATTAGCATTACCTGAATCTCTGCGCTTGGGTATGGGCCTTGGATTGTACTTCTCTGAATATAATGGAAAGCCATATGGTCCAATTGGGTTGTCTGGAGATTCAGCTTTCTTTTCATCACTGTCCCAAGCAGACCAGGTTTGTTCAGAGTGTGCACAATTGGCTGAGCCCTGTGCCTTGTTGACCACAGTAGGAGTAGGTGTAACAGGTTTTGGCTTTGCAACAGAGGAGGTGTTCCTAGAAGGATACCCATGTTGGTTGAAGCATTTCTCATCACTGTGCCCAAAGGCAGCACAGTAGAAACAATAATACCTTGTGTTTACCTGTTTACCACTCCTATAGTATAAGGGTTCAGTAGGTGTAGGTGGTCTTTTTCTTTGTGTAGAAGAGGAAGGAGTATCAGTTGGTTTGGTTTGATTGGTTGGTTGGTAGGGTGCTTTTCCTTTGACTGAATAAAAGGCAGAGCCTTGGTTATTGGTATTGCTGGTTAATTGTTGCTGAGCCTCCTCATGGATGACCATAGAGAATACTTTTCCAAAGTTAGGCAGCTTATCCATAGACAATATGGTTGACCTTATTTGCCTGTAGCTGTCATTTAAGCCCATCAGAAACTTCCTAACTTTGAGCCTTTCTTCCCTTTCATTAATCCTGCCATTGACATTGCATGTACATGTGATACAACTGCATCTTGGAACCTCACCATAAGCATCTACCTCTCTCCATAGGGATTTGAGGGTAGCACTGAATTTAGATACAGAATTAGATTCCTGTTGGAGCAATGCTATGTCCTGGGTCAGTTGGAACAGATGAGTCTCATTTGATTGCCTATACTGATCTCGAAGATCAGCCCATATGATAGAAGCATCATCTGTGTACATAATCTGTGGAGCTATCTCCTTAGAGACAGAGCTCCATATCCATTGTCTTATGATCCCATGGCAGGTTACCCATGCCTCATGTTCCTCTAGATCACAGCTTAGTGGTTCCTTAATAGAGCCATTTACAAAGCCTAACTTTCTCCTTGTGATTAGCATTGTGGTCATCTCCCTGTTCCAGGGATAATAGTTTTGACTGCCCTGCAAGATGTTGATGATTGTAGGAGGTCCATAGTCTGTGGACTTGAAGAAATATATTGAGGTGGGGTCAAACAGAGGGCCACCCAGGGGTTTCTTCTGCACAACACTCTGAACAGCCTGGGGATTCTCTGTTCCCGACATGATGAGTGTTCTGTAGCATTTCACATGATAGTAAAATTGCATTAGTTTGACTAATCTTGAATGAATCAGAGATAGTATATTTAGTTTTGAGTCAATTAGAATGACTTTGTCAGTGGGAATAACTCCACTTTTGTTTTTGTGATTGAGTAGCAGCGGAAGTAATGTATAGTTTAGTTTGATCATGCACATGCAGTTAATAAAACAAAGAATGTCTAAAACCAAGCATAGCATGAAATAGATCTTACATTGCACAGTCAACAGACATGTATGTATGGAATGAGGGATTACTCTATTTATCATACAGATTAAGTTTGAAAAAAGAATCATTCTAGTATTTGATTTATTTAATAATGCTAAACAGTAATGGCAAGTATGTATCAGTAGATAGGTATCATATGTGATTAAGCGTGGAGGCATGGCATCCAGTATCATGGTATTGGGAATAACATGCATCGATTTATATGTATATTTGATTAAAACACTCCAGTATACATGTAATAATAATATTAACATTAGTACTAAGTAGATCTGCCCCTTTGCATAGGGTTTTGTCTTCATTAAAGATAGATCAGTGAGTATGTAAAGACATGCAGAATATACGAACATGAACCTACAGTACTCATAACATTTAGTAGAAAGATCAAGCAGTTTTATATTTTCATAGTGTTGATAGCATATCGAGTTCAGGAAAGATCTAAGGATAAGCCTACTATGACATGCATCAAGGGATCTTTTAGATCCAAGTCGACAGGCATGAATAACCTTCATGATGTATAACATGTATTCAAAACACACATAGACTAGCCAGGGTTTTAGATATACCAGACTAGCCAAGATCCAGAGAATGTTTGGTGAACTTTCGCGAAGTTGAAGCAACCAGAGGAAACCTTGAAGGCTTGTATCACTGAGAGCCCTAGCAGCGACGGTAGCAGCACAGCACGCCAAGAGGCTCTGATACCATGAAAACGATAATAGATCGGAGGTGTGTGCGCTAGAGCAGTTAGGGTTCGGAGTTGAAGAGTCGCCGGACGAGAGCTTGGAACGTTTGGAACACTAGTAGGGTTTAGTGTTTTTGATATTTGAAAAAGTTGAGTAAAAGATTATTACAAAGACTATTTATATCATGACCTAAGCTAATGGGCCAACATTGGTTGGGCCTGATTATATCTAATAATATTAATCTAAAAGATGATAATCTAAACACTTAATCTTAATATTAAGTTAATTATTTCATTAATTGGCATTAAAAGCCTTTATTTATTAGATTCTAGTTTTATTCTTTTTTGCATTAATGACTTGTAAACCAGAACAAAATCACTGAATTGAAATAATGACAATTTTCATGTATCGATCGATCTTAGCTTCATTTAATAGTGGAAAATTAAATAATTAATTTCAATTTGCATATAGCCACCATTCATATATATATCCGATCTAGCCAAGTCCATTACTGCTTCTCCACGTTGCCGGCTTTCTTTCCATTATCTACATTCAAAAAAATATTATAAATATTAATCAGGGTTTGAGATTTACAAGAAATTAAATACGGTTGCCATGAAAATTCATAAAAGAATAGGAACACGTACGTACGTCGTTGGATGGTCATTCTTTTGTGCTTTAATACATAATATAGCTCGTTAAATATATTTATTTATAGGTGATCGATCGATTAGATGATTTAATATTTATTTATAATTGTATTGTTAGGTGATCTGTCTAATACCCTTATCGAATGGTAATTAATGACCTAAACAGGCTTCAAGCTAAAGGTCAGTCTATATATATATATATATATATATAGCACAATTAATAATAAATATCATTACATATATATTAACATAGTAATTATCAGGTGTGTCGATCGAGATCGCTAAATTAATTTTGTCCATTAAATTGACTTTGCGTCGTACATGTTTTATTGTCTTTTGCAATATATTATTTTACGTCGTACATATGTTAGTATTTTTTACAGTCTATTATTTTAATCATTAGATTAAATATTAATAAACATGATTTGATAAATTTATTATTTATAATAAATTTTACGATTTATAATCATTATCTTATTTAAAACTAATCCTATATTAACATGGACTGATGTTGAAATTGATGCAGTGCTAACCGTATATTAATTCAAAGTTTGAGTTAATAAATATTTTCAAATGCAGGGGACCATCTTCAACAAAAACAAAATCTAATAAATTGAGTATTCAATGTCAGATTTCGTCTTATTCAACCACAACTATCATCCACATGGCTAACTTACCTGTCAAAATTACAAATTATACTGTATTAAGGTTATTGAGATTCAAGATTAAGTTTCGTTTTGTATGTATGTATTTTATTTATTTTTTATTAAAATATATATAACCGATGATATATTATGCGACCTTAATAAAAAAAAATTTGAGGTTTTTTTTGTTCAATTCATATTTGTGCGGTCTTTTTTCCCTGCAAAATTCAGAGGTCCATGCATGCACCGATGTGGTGACTGTGATTCAGAAGGAGAGAAGAAACAAATCTCTAATTAAGGACCCAACCCTACCACCTCTTTTAATGTTCTTTCCATCTCATTCATTCATTCTATATTGGCTCTATCCACCGTTTCCTTTCACGCCACTGTGTTTGTGTATATTTTCTGTCCCTCCCTGGGTTTTTTCAAAATTACATAACTCATTTACAATTTTGAATACATGCACAAAAGACTTTGGACTTTAATATTATTATGTATATGTAATGTAGTGTAATGTAATATAATATAATATAATTTCATAGTACGAGGGTACACATGCAAACAAAATTAATCCATCCACTCATCCATCGAATTTTTTTTCTTTCCTCTTCTTCTTCGTCTTGTAATTATCGATCGGTGTCAATTAGTAGAGGGATTGGCATTAGCGTTGAGGTCGATTCGAACTCTGGGTTTTTTCGGAGGAGGTGGAATGTCGGAGAAGCATCGGGGACATGTCGGATCGTGCTTTGAAATGAGAATATAAGAGAGACAACTTGGACATCCCGCAGCTACTAAAGTTGCGAATGACTTGGACTCTTCTATCTCCTCCTCTTCCTCCTCCGCAAATGACTTCGACTCTCCATTCTCCTCCTCTTCCTCCTTCTCAACCAATGACTTGCTGTCGTCTGTCGACGATGACGTCGGGGAATCCATCTTTGAACTTGGGTTCTTTCTTCTGGCTCGTGCTAGAGCCAACTTCACCTTGTCTAGAGTGCAGACGTTGTGGATGTTGCTTCTGCTTTGGACGTTATTGCTGTGTCGATGGAAGGGTACGGTTGACGGCGGACTTGAGGAGGAAGACGAGGACGGTAGTTGTGATGATGATGGGAATAGCTTTAGTTCCAGATTCGGTGGTCGAAGGTTGAGATCTTGGACCTGAAGAAACCAGGATCGAAGGTTAAGGAGTTGGTTTGCGATTAGTCAATTGCATATGTGTATGTGTGGTTGTCAACAGATTACTTACCAACTCGTCCTGTGAAATAGATTTTGGCAGCAGACAAGAATCTTCTTTCTCGTTCTTGACGTTCTTCTGCAATATTCAATTTTATTTTATTAAAACAACGGATTAATGATGGCAGATGTTCATTTTTTTTATAACATGAATAAAACAGTACTATCTTGATTCAAATACACAAAAATATATGTATATAAAATTCAAAGGGAATCATCTCTAACCACAAAACCGACATCAAGATGCTTCTCCCATTTGCAAGGGAGTTTCGTATGAAGGCCGAGTTCCAGTTCATCTCTGTTTCCAATCTTGGTCGACGACCCACCGAGAAGATCTCTTGTTATCAACCCACCACCGCCACTGCGCTTTGCATCACCATCGTCTTCTTCCTTGCAAACGCTGAGTATGCGCTTGAGAGATCTCACATCTGTTTCCATTCACGCAAAGACCACTACTGAAGATCGAACAGACGGACGGACGGATTCTGATATTCTGAGAGACTGGTAGTAAGAAGGAAGTATGATTTATCATTATCGAAATAGAATACTACAATCAGGTTCGATTGAAGGATCCGGATCCGGATCCGGATAAGATGACTTCAATTTGAATCATGATTTTGATTAATTATAAAAGATTGAATTATTTTAATCTCATATAAGTATATGACCAGTTAACTACCCAACAAATTAATTAGTTTCAATATTGATATCATCGCATATTAGATTAATTAGTAAATTACATTCTTTTAAATTGACAATTGTTAAATATATTATTAAGGGTGCAACAAGAACCAGCTGGGTTTGGAAGTGGAAAACCCCCAGTAAGTCTAAACACGGCTCCATATCGAAGCGGGTCCAGAATCGTCGGATCTTAGACTTTGTCTCATCACAAACCTGATCTTTTTTAATGGACGACGTCGAGTTTTGTCAAACCCGACCCGATTGCACCGCTATATCTTAAAGAATAGAATCTTAGATATTATAATTTTTTAATATTAATATTATAATATAATAAAGGTTGGTACCTTGGTAAGACATTAGGTAGGGTTGCAACTTGAAGAAAAAACAAGCACATGAGTTTGCAAATTCTAATCAAATTTTATGTGGATATGAACATCCCTAAGATTTTCCAGTGCTCGTCAGTGGAATTTACCCCTATTTACGGAATTTTCGTAGGTACGTATTGAAATAGCACATTCCATTCTAACAAGTGGCGGAGAGAAAAGATAGGTTTTTTACAGATTCTCATCCTTTTACTTTCGAATTCGTTCTTCGATCTAACTAGGTCAAAAAATTAACAGTCGCCGGTCTGGTCATGCATGCATGCTGCGTAGTTACGGTGGTGGAATCGATTATTGCGACTTGCAAATCCTGTTAACGTGAATCGCGCATTGTTATGGTTGGAACAAAATCTTGGTTTGGAGGATTGTTTTCTCGGTCCTCATATAAACGCAGCAGCAGCAGTGAATCTCGTTCTCTCACTCCTCTTCAGGTTACGTTATGTAAGCTTACATGCACGCATGAACATGCATGTCTTAACTTCCTGATCGATCGAATTACACGCAGGAGCAAAGAATAGAAAGAATTAGAAATCGAATACCTGTATTATTCGACGAGACTCGACCTGATCATCAAGTATAATGTCTTCCTCCCTCCTCCAGGTTCATTATATTCTTTTAATTCATTTTCAATCCACATGCATGTGTGCAGAAGAAGATAAATTAATTATTTATACGTACGTACAGATAGAATCAATATTCATTTGAAAAACCTAATTACATTCGACCGGAACTAATTATATATATTCGTACCATGCACCGTGCAGGAAGCTCTTAGATCCTTGTGGAATGCTTCGTTTCCGTCGGTTGAACTCAAAGGTTTGGTTTCTGAACAATGGAAGGATATGGGATGGCAAGGTCCTAATCCATCGACAGATTTTAGGTAATTAATTAATCGATCCAGATATAAATCTTTTACATAAGGTTTCATTTACCGATTGATTGAATAAATTACAGGGGATGTGGATTTATTTCACTTGAGAATCTACTGTTCTTCGCTAGGACATATCCAGTCAGTCCTCTATATCTATATACCTACCTGCAGTTTGGTTGAATTAAAATTGCAGAATTAATGTATGTTAACATGAAATCAGGTTTCGTACCAAAGATTATTATCCAAGAAAGACGGTGATAGAGCAACTTGGGAGTATCCATTTGCCGTAGCTGGAATCAATATTACATTCATGTTGATTCAGATGCTAGAATCATTTTCAGGTGATCTTGATCATCATATATTTCATGCATCAATCAATCATTCATGAATTGATATTAACGTGTATGTATGTTCGTAATATAACGTACAGAAAAAACAAAAACATTTACTGGATATAACTTCATGAGAATCCTTGGAGGTCAGTTCGATCGATCCTGTTTAATTGATCGATCATATTTCTTTTTTTCTTTCTTTAATATTATTTGAGATCGAAACGCAGAAGATCAGGAAGCATTTGATGTGCTGTTTTGCATAGCATTTCAAATGATGGATGCTCAATGGCTGGCAATGCATGCTTCATATATGCAATTTAATGTACGTAATTTTATATATTTTAAGACCAAATTCAATTGATAATTTCATTATTTGAAAATTAAATATAAATCTGTACATTTTACCATTCAATCTTAGGGTTATAGTTAAGGTTAAAGTCACATATTGAAAGTACTTGTTATGATTAAAGTTTTTACTTGAAATTATGATTGATTGATCTGTATTCAATAAACAGGAGGTTTTGCATATAACTAAGATTCAATTGGAGAGGGAATTCGCTCTTGAAGATATACATCGAATCCGAGACATGCCAGCCTATAATCTTCTATACAGCTAGCACACACAGCCAGTTTCTAGTGCGGTGCGATTCATCGCCGATGATCACGGATTAACTAGCTTAATTATGATTATATATGTATGTACGTACTGTCGTATTGATTAATGAATCAATTTGGAAGATCGATGATGCAAAGAACATCAGGATCAACATCCATGGGTTGTAATTAATTAACAATTAATGAATTGGTGATTATAATTGTAATTATAATTTAGTGATAGACGAATGACACACATATATATATATATATATAATTTCACCTCTAGTTACCTGACAATATATATATTTGTTAACTTCTATATTGGGTATTTTATGTTAATACACTTGAGTTATTCTATTTTGCGATTTTAAATCCATAATTACCTCTATTAATTATTTAATTAGAAATTGGTAAGTAATAAATGATTCAAAATCAATCACAAACTTAACCGTAATCACTATTATTTAATCATCATTTACACGTCATTAAGCTTTTTTTTTCAAATGTATTGACACGTGTTAAATCCTTCTTGATCGATATCATTGCTAATTTAAACTAATGTATTTTAATTTAGAATTTCGATTGCTAATTTCTATATTATTTTTGTTGTTATAGAGTTTGTTCAATCACTCACTCTCACACTAATGATTAGGACCGTTAATCTCCTTTTATAATCTTGTAATTATTGGGCCGGCAGACTATTAGTAGGCTCGGCCAAAAGACTTCTTAATCTCGAACACCCTAAGACTTGTAGTTAGGTTAGACCATACTCTCCAAGGCCCAATGCCCTCTGCAGAATATTCAACATGCGGCTTTTTTTCTTCCATTTTTTTATATTATTTAATGTGAATTAAAATTAAGAAATCATGAAGCAGTGAAGCCATTAAGGTTCGTTGATTCAGCAGCATTATAAGATTAAAATTTGGGCAGAAAGCCACACAATCCTGATCGAGGACTACAGAATCTGGACATAAAATCGAAAATGAAAAAGAAGATCTAGAACCAGAAGAAGAAGAACCAAGCAAGGGTCGATACATTAAGATTCAAATAGAATTGAAAGAATGAGGAGAGGATAATAACTTAAATTCAGCTTTAACAGATATAGAATCCACCACTCGCCGGAAGTGTTGGACGTCTAAAGGAACCGTGATCACCCCTCGTTGTTCGTACCCAAATTCTTCAACGGAGTAGTTGTCGAGCAACGATACGATAGATGGATGATTGACCAGATTGACGTGCAGAAACAGCTTCTCCATATAGTTGTTGTTTTTTCCGACGAGCATGGGGACGTATCCTTTGATACCCACTTCTTGGATGGTTTTCCCCATGCTCCTGAATTGTTTTCTTTCTTCTCAGCCGGTAGCTTCCGTCGATTTTATAGAAAGCTAGCTATGTCGTAACGGGTGGGGTCGGGAACTTTTGATTTTCAACTATTGACCATTGAGGATATAGATAGATTGACATTGCTTCTTCCGTATTAATGTTATACGACATCACTCCACTGAAGAAGATGATGACTCTACGAAGAAGCGAACATCTGATTGTCAAAAATTCAAATTGAAGAACGATTGATTCGGCAATCCATGTTTTATCCCGTTTTAATCCACTAATTATTCTTTTTCTCTATCCATTCAAATTTTGACAGCTCCATCATTCTACTGTAGGTATGTTGACTACAGTGTATCTTCTCAACAATCATGTTCAGCCAGGTAATATTTTGGTGTTTAAATAAATTAAAATTAATCCTTTAATAGTGATTGTGATGAGGGATGAGTGAGTACAGGGACATTGTACCCGACCAAATTATTTTTATTGATTTTAAACATATTTTCACTTATACTTTCACTAAAAATCAGCAAAGTGACAAAACAATATTAGAAATAGAAGTGGTTTAGAGTTTAAAGATTTAAGGGAGAAATAGATTTAGAGATTTGTGGTTAAAGATTTTAAAAATATTAAAATGTAGATGGTTGAATATAAATTTTTTATAACTTCATTTTGAATATAAATTTATGTATTTAATACATTATATAGAGTTATATAAATTATATTATTTAAGGTATAAATATAATTTATTCTAGGTACGGATTCGAGTATCGGGGATTTCAATTCCCAATCTCTGTACTCGGGAATGACCGAGGATTTCGGTCGTGGATGGGACGGAAATTTTTCTACTTCGAACAGAAAAATCCTTCTTGTAATAAATCCATTAATGACCAATTGAATTAATCGAGTTATAATAAATTAATATTCAATATGTATTATATTTTCAGCGTTCCACTCAAAATCAGAAATTAATAAATCCACTCTAATAATTTACAATCATTATCAGTTTTTTGCCAAGAAGAAACGAACCGACATCAAATATTTTATTTTAAATATCTACATGAAGTTAGTCATGCAGTTATTTGTAGTAGTCACCAGGTTTTAGTCCTGAACTAACGGCCAAACAAATTTATTTTTTCTTGAATGAATTTATTCTGGTCACACCTGTTCTCTTTCCTATATATATAATTCCAACGATCATCTTAAAATCATTTGTCGATTTTGAAAATAATTACAACTTATCAGACTGAGTGGTCGGGATATGTCAGTAATAACGAGGATTAATCAGTGATAATGGATTTAATTTGGATTAATTTTAAACAGAATTTTCTTACATTATTAATCTACTTGTACTATTGGAACAATGAAGAACTGCTCATTCATTATATATCCATCTCTATACAATGATTATTTAATATTTTAATTGCATGCTTCACCTTTTGAAAACGAAACATTTAACCTGATTTTCAAACTTCAATATTCTTTCTTGTATACTTTCAACTGTTGCATATCCACCAATAATTGACCGTACAATTCCAGTTGTCGGCCAATTGGCCCAATTTATACATACAATTAGGAGAGCTAGCTAATCCGACTAGCTTATTGGTCCATTAATTACTGGTGTCCTTTGGTACTCGATCTCTGGGTCCATATATAAGATTTTGGTCAATTGGTGACCCAGAACTTACACTTTTTATAAATGGGTTTTAATTTAGGAGCCGGTAGGAAGTGAGTAAGGGGAGTGGCCGGAGAATTATTAGACCCGAACCCGATCCAATATTTAAAGTGCGTAACATTGTCTGGGGAATCTAAGTAAATTATAAAAATAAACAGAATTAGAAAAATAAATAAATTAAAAGAATATTTCAAATTAAATAAATAGACATATTTAAATTATATTATATAAGAATATATATTTTAAATTAAATTATATCGATTTGATTGAATTCTTGATTTGATTTGATCATTGAAGTGTGATTTTCAACATTTAGAAACACTGAAGAGAAAATAACTTAAATTCAAATTTTCAACATTTAGAAACACTGAATTTTTAAAAATCGATGGTGAACTAAACATAAGGTTGGGTGACTTTAAACATTTTTGAATTTTCTGGATCGTCGTTGAAATATAAAAACGGTATATTTTTACTAGACCTCAAATGGAATTATGGAATGATAAGGTTTAACTTCATTCGAAATCTATTTTTAAGTTTAAGTTTTTTTTAATGCATTCGTAAATTTTTTTGAGATTAACTCAAAAGTTTCCATAAAATATAAATAAGTTACCATTTTACCAATTTTCCTGTGAGAACAAAAATACACACTTTAGTTTATAATTATCTGTTAGTTAATATAAGTCAGTCAACAATAATATAGTTAGTTGCGACTACAATTGAATATTTGAATGTATTAAAATACTCTATAATATTTTCATCAAAAATATCAATCTTTCAGTAATCAAATTTTTTTTTTTTTAACGAAATGACAAAGTTTTTATGGGGAAAATTTCGTTACAAAAAAGGACGTCAATTTTGACCCGTCTTTTTTGTTCATGAAGATTTTTTTTGTTCAGCTTATATATATATTTTTGTCCACAAATTTCAATACCTTATTTTCTTGTAATTTCCGTACCTTATTTTCTTGAATGTGTCGTCGTCCGTCATTAAATCGTGATCAATAGTATTTAATTTAATGTCTAAAATAATGTATTGTACAAAACACTAACAAATTTACGACGTAAACTAATGTACTGTAAAAGGCACTAACACATGTACGACGTAAAATAATATATTGTAAAAGACAATAACACATGTACTACGAAAAGTTGATCTAATGGACAAGATTAATTTAACGTATTTTAATATCGACACACACACC
The DNA here is from genome assembly GCA_001185155.1 of Zostera marina. Taxonomy (NCBI): domain Eukaryota; kingdom Viridiplantae; phylum Streptophyta; class Magnoliopsida; order Alismatales; family Zosteraceae; genus Zostera; species Zostera marina. The sequence continues at coordinate 464,544 of LFYR01000047.1, forward strand.
TGATAATTACTCTGTTTAAATAATAATAATCTAAACAATTTTTTCTTCTTCCCATTGTTAGTCTTTTGTCTTTAAAGAAAAAATTGTAATTATTAGAAATTATAGAATGGGAGAGGGGATATAGTGTGTTCAGGTCAACAAGGCCACAAAGTCAAAAAATAATTAATTAAAAGAGTTTCTTACTTCAATCAGCAACAATTCCAATAAACAACAATAAAACAAACAAGATTTTATTAAAGGCTAGGATTCAAATTTAGAATGCACTGATTAATGTGCTCGAGTGACTCAACAAATAGAATTTCATTCCTTTTTACGAGTTAGATAGTTAGAACTTAGACGATCGATTGAACATTAGCAAGCAAAGAATCGAACATGTAAATCTGAACGATCTATCTCCATCGATTCTCACATGCATTAATTAATTCTTACAGGAATGAAGCAATCTTCTGAAACTTGCTGCATCACAGGGAATATTGATGATCCCTGTCTGTCGATACCCAAATTCTCTTTCAGACATCTTCAGCAACGATCTGATATCTGGATGATCCAACAGCTTAATATGCACCAAGAACTTCTCCCTTTCTTCATCCTTGCCGTTTACTCCCACAAGCATAGGAACGAACCCTTTCGGTGATACCTTTTTGTTTATCTTCATACACATCATCTTCGAAATTAATAAACAAATTCTACCTGTACCTGCTCGATCCATATATACATGCATGCTGCTAGATTTCCTTACTCTTATAAGAGTTAAAGCTGAAGACATCAAAATCGATCAGAACTATGTAGGAAGCTCGGTTGCCTGGCTGGGAAGATATTCAATGGAATAATACCATTGACTAGGGTAAAAATTCAAATCTTGCACGGAGATGTTAAAAGGATATGTCATATGTGGGCTAGTTAAGACTTTAATATATCTAATAACTATTCAACATAGAATCGTATCATTTTCATTAATTTTTCACTAAGATATAATCGATGATATATTATTTGATTATGAAATATTATCTAAAAGATTTAAATACAGCAAGATAGGTAGATTAACGTCAGGTTAAGTAGTTTAGTTATGTTAAACGTTGTGTTTACTAAGTAAATTGTCACATGTATCTGAAATTTCTTTCTAAAGGAGTCAAAGACAGAGAAGAGTCAAAGTTTGATTAGTTAGATAAGTTGTCACTTCTATGCGTATACGTATAAAACAATGGGAGCTTTAATGTCTTTTAATTAAATTTTTTGGTGTGTTTATTAAGAGCATCAACAATTCAAAATAATAAATTAATTCTCGGTAATTTTTTTTTTTTTTAAAACAAAACAAAACATGCAGACCAATGAAGCGATGACACCTCACCGGCCGTTGATTGATTTTTGTTTTTCAACTTTGAGGGATTTCGGATATTTTGAATTACGAAATGAAAAAAAACAATGGAAAATTATATTGAGTCAAATCACAACAAAAAAACGTTTACATCATTATTTGAATCATGATCAATTGATTAAATTCCTTATTATGAATTCATCCCACACTGAATAACTACTTAAACAGTAATGAATAAAAACGAATAACAAAACAGTTTCTTTCCACACACCTGACACCTGTCCGTTTTATCAAATTTGCGGATATGTTTCAATCCAGCTCACTACACTTCCAAAAGGAAACCCGGTCCATTTAAAAGTTATGCTATTATATTATTGAGTCAGTTATTGGGCCGGGGTATTTCAATTGAAGTCCAATACGTATTAACCGTGTGCTAAAGTCGGTCCACAATTACTCAATTATAAGTTATACGGGTTGAGCCGGATCTGGATCTGTTATCATCAATTGCCTAATGAGTAATGGCTAACTCCCTCTGCAATTCAGGTAAAGCGCTTACCGTCCGTCAGTGGTTCAGCATCGAACAAGAGTATTAAATAAAAGTAAAATGATAAAACATTAGGACGTATTTAATAAAATACAATAGTGTATGTGTATTTGGGGTGGACGTGGGTAGGGTTAAATACGAAATTTTTGCCCATGAAATCCAATGTGAAAAATCTGAATCGAAATTTTTTCACTCAATTTTTTCAGATCGGATTCAGATAAGACCTGAACCAAACTTAACTCTTTCGAAAAAATTTATAAAAAAAAATTTCAATTTTATAAAATTTTAATATATACATTTTTAATAAATTTGTCCTCTTCTTTAAAATCTAAACTCTAATATTATTATTATTTCCATATTCTCTTCCATTTCTATCTTACCTATGCGTCAGATTCATTTTCACATTTAAGTTTTAAACTAAAAATTAATTAATGTTTAATTTTATTTAAGATTTTAAAAATTATTTGATCAAATTATTTAAATAACATGGATTTTTATGCAAAAAAAATTTAAAAAATTATCAAATCATACCCGAACCTGACCAAGCCCAATATCCAAATCGAGTTTGGTTTTATAATTTTAGATGTTTCTGAATTTTGACGCGAATCCGATTTCAAAACCCGGCTTCGGGTTAGGGCATACCTGAGTCAAACTCAACTCATGCCCATTCCTAGTGTGTATATATACAATTGGAAAATATAAATAATTTTAATAATTAATAAAAAATTAAATTTAAAATAGACCTAAGACGTAAGGCCTAAGGAGGGTGAGAACTGTGAGAATAATAACCATAAGGTTATTATTGTCAAATTAAATAGTATAGACAAGTATTATAAATATTAAGGAGATAGCTTTGTAAAATTTAAATTGTGAAATATATTTTTCCAACAAACCTTCTTTCTCCTTTCCTTCTTCTTCTTCTTCTTCTTCTCCTTCTTCTTCTTCTTCTTCTTCTTCTTCTCATCATTCTTCTTCTCCTCATCAACTGTCGACACTTTTCTACGATCCCTCCTATACTAGGGGTGTAGTCTCACATGGTATCAGATGCTTACGACGATTGATCAAGGGACATTGCTGCACAAGTATTGCAGACTTCCGCTACTTGATTCCGCTATCCTCTTCTTTATAAGATCGCAATCTGCCCAAGATCAGACCTTTGTTGCTACTGACTTTCCAGATTTTCATTATCTCCTGGAAAGGCTACTGATTTCGCGATCTATTTGGGTTTGTTCAATTAAATAATTATTTATTTCCTTCGATTACACGATAAATCCAGAAGTTCCCGGAGGGCTAGTGAATCCTGGAAGGATTATTCTTCCAAATCAGGCCGTCCCACCAAATCAAATTGTTGTCCCAAATCAGATGTCATACAGTCTGAATTCTCTATGCTCAAACCCAATGACACGGGAAAATTTTTTATCTTGGAAGAACCAACTTGAAGGTGCTCTGAGATATCATAAGTACTTGGGGTTTGTAAGAGGAACAATGACAATTCCACCGGCTAGATTGGAAAATGGAGCAGTAAATCCAGATTTTGAAGTGCATACTGAAATTGATGAAATAATACTCAGTTAGATCAAAGCAACAGTGTCATCTTCTATTCAAACTCTGGTTATTAGGTGAAAAACAGCTATGGAAGCTTGGGAATTGCTGGAAAAAGAATATTCTCCAATCGGAAAGTCACAAATTCAAACTTTGTGAGAACAAATGAGGGGTTTAAGGTAAATTCCTGAGGTATCTATGCAAGATTATTTACTGAAATTTAAATCTTTGAAAAATTCTTTGCTTGCAACTGGTTATGAAAATCATGATGATCATGTTATTGAGTATGTTTTAGATGGACTAAGTAGTGATTATAGGGTATTTCTTTCTAAACACTCATATACTTTTGATCAACTTATTGATTGGTTAACAAAAAAAGATGCTATGATTAGAAGAGTGGATGCAAAACAAAGCTTAGGGGGTTTTTCTGCAAATTATGCCTATAGGTTTAATTGAGATTATAATTAAAGGCAAGCTTTATGCGTACAAAGGCAGATCTGGTAATGAGGTAAAATCAGTGACTATTCCTAAAGCTTTGACACAAAATAATAAACCTCCTCTACTTAAATTGCCTGAATCTTTAAATACTAGTCATGATTGTCAAATTTGTGACAAACATGGACATTTAGCTAAAAACTGTCCAGAAAGAGGAAATTTTTCAGCTTATGTGGTAGATACACAAGGTGGGTCATCAGATTGGTGAACCTGATGTTGAGGTTTAAGAAGAGTTTACTATTAATAATGTTGAGGTTCAACCTGCATACTCGAGTGAGCTATACAACATGGATTGATGCTTGGACTCAGGTGCATCTACTCATATGACTTCAGAAGAAGCTTTGTATTCTGAAAGTGAACCATATTCTGGTAAGTCTATTGTTAGAGTAGGAAATGAAAATTTAATACCAATTTCTAGAATAGGTTCAATAATTTTTTATATTAATGGTAGAAAATTTAGAATAACTCGGGTATTATGTGTGCCTCAGTTAAATAAAACACTTATTTCTGCTCAAAAATTAACATTAGATATGAATGTTTCTATTATTTTTAATAAAAATGATTTTATGGTGAAGGATGTGAAAACAAAGGAAATTTTATTTACTGGGATTAGTACCAAAGGATTGTGTCATTTTACGCCAGATCTTCATCAACATTAGTGCTATAGACTGGATTTATCTGAAGATATGTGGCACAGAAGGCTTGGTCATCCCTCTGAGCAAACTTTTAAGAGAATATCACCATATATTTCAGTAGATAGAAAAGTTAATAAAACATTTTGTAATAATTGCCTAATGGGTAAAATACATCAACTTCCTTTTGTAAGAAGTTCAATAAAAACTAGTGCTTGTTTTGATCTAATTCATTTTGACTTGTGGGGACCAGCCCCTATTATTTCAAAAAAGGGCTTTAGGTATTTTTTAACAATTGTTGATGATAAATCAAGATATACTTGGTTTTCACCTCTATACAATAAATCAGATATGATAAATGAATTTAATAACTTTAGCTGTCCATATTAAAAAACAATAGGATTATTAAAAAATAATGGGATTACTATTAGATATAGTTGTCCATATTCCCTTCAACGAAATGGAGTTGTTGAGAGGAAACATAGACACATTATTGAAATGGCCAGATGTTTGTTTAGTCAATCTAAGGTTTCACAAATTTTTTGGCCTGAAACAATAGATACTTCTATTTTCTTAATTAATAGATTACCTACACCTATACTAAAGGGAATCAGTCCTCATCAGGAGCTTCTAGGAAAGAAGCATAATTACTTAGTTTTAAAAAGTTTTGGATGCAGTTGTTTTTCATTGATTAATTCCAGGTTCAGGAACAAATTTGATCCAAAAAGCACAGAATGTATATTCTTAGATATTCTGCACAACATAAAGGGTATAGGTGTCTTGTTCTCACAAATGGAAAAATGATTATATCAAAAAATGTGAGATTTAATGAGGATCATTATCTTTTAAAGAAATTAAATCTGAGGAAAAGACTGAAATGAACCAGGTTAAATCAACTGGGATAGAAAATGATAGAACAAATATCATATTTTTCCCTAATCATTTTAATCACAAAAATTTTACAACAAAAGAACCTTCAATATCCTTTATGCCAAAAGATCAAGTTTTTAAAATAAATGTTGATCTTTCTCAAATTTCTAAAAATAATGAGCTAAATTCAGTAAGGGGTAATCAAGATATACTTCAGATAAGTACATCGGTACCTACTTTAAGTATCCAATCTCAAAGTGTACTTAAGCTAAGTGATAAGATTGACAGTTTGAATCCCAACTTGAGGAATGAAGCTGATAAGGACATTTGGGAAAAATCGGATACAAATTTAAATCCTAATTTAGGTAGTCAAAATTCATCAGAAACAATCATAGAACAGGTTAATCTAGAGAGTCAGGGAAAATTAAACAATATGAACAATACAAATGATAATAATGAAACACCAAGATCTGAAGTATCTCAAAAATCTATAAATAATGAAAATTTAGAAAATAAAAGTAAGGAAAACTTACGTAAAGAATCAATTGTAGCCAAGGCAATAGAAGCCTTGGAGAAAAGAATTAACAAGACTATTTTGGATAAAGAGAAAACAGAATTTCAGAAATCAAAGAGAATAAGTAAGAAACCTAAATATCTAAATGACTTTGATTCTACATGTTTTACACAAGCCTCAAAATCAATAGAATGGAAAAAAGCTATGGATGAAGAAATGGAAGCTCTCTCTCAAAATCAAACATGGACATTAATACCAGCTCAACCTGGTATGAATATAATTGGAAGTAAATGGGTCTATAAAATTAAAAGAAAGGCTGATAGAACAATAGAAAGATTTAAAGCTAGATTAGTAGCTAAGGGCTTTAATCAAGAAGAGGGTATAGATTATACTCACACCTATAGTCCTATGATTAGAGTACCAACAGTGAGAACAATAATCTCACTGGCCGTGAGCTATAAATGGATTTTAAGACAATTAGATGCAAGAAATACTTTCTTACATGGATATTTAAATGAAACTGTTCATATGAAACAATCTCCTAGCTGGCAGAAACGTGCGAGGATCGACGGGAGGACGTGGATTGGAGATACTCGACGGTTATCGTCGGATGATTGAGATGATTGGGATGAAGGTAGTGGAAACGGAAGTTTTTATTTCAATTGATTGTCACCCTAAAAACTGAATAAAACAGTACTTATACCTATTACAAGGTTTTGTGAATAATAAAAACAGCATGGTCTTAAATATAAATAACCCCTTAAGAAATGGAAATGACTGAGAATCAATAAATATAAATTTCCCCATATGAAAGGGAAATAACCGAAAATCAAATTAAACTTCTGTGGCTTGCGTGATTCCCTCCTTGGTCGGGTTCTTGCGATTGAACTGGGTCCGAGGTCGCTCAACGGTTCCTGATCGTCTCCTTCTTTCCCAATGTTGCAACTCTGGTCATCTGCATTGCGAATCCGGTCGATGTCCGCTCTGATGGCTTCAAGATCAATTGGCCGGTTCCACCTCTTTTAGGCGTGCATCGGTTATTATTGTCAAATTAAATAGTATAGACAAGTATTATAAATATTAAGAAGATAGCTTTGTAAAATTTAAATTGTGAAATATATTTTTCCAACAAACCTTCTTTCCCCTTTCCTTCTTCTTCTTCTTCTTGTCGACATTCTTTTTCTCCTCATCAGCTGTCGACACTTCTCTACGATCCCTCTTATACTAGGGGTGTAGTCTCACAAGAACTAGGTTGGTCGTCCCGGTACCGTTCTGCGTCTCGATGGTAACCGGATTCGAGATAGATATTCTATCCCGTGCCATGATCATATATATTCCGAACGGATATCGATCCAGGCAAGGTGAAACCGGGACGGTCGTGCCCCGGTTTAATAATTAATTAATATTATTTATTAGATTATGATATTATTATATTTTTAGGCTAAGAAACTCAATAAAAATCATAATGGAATCAATTACGATGGAGGTTTGACTCTGAAGCAGATAGGTGGAACTAACTAGGTAGCTATATGATAGAGGGAGGAAAAAGAGGTTAAGATTTAGGACGAATCGGAGAAACGTGATAGAATTGTTCTGTAATAAATAAACAAATTACAAGACGAATGAATTGAATTATATGTCATCTTAAATTTTAATAATTTTCTCAGTTTGATCGATCATATACAGTAGTAGTAGTAGTAGGCAACGGGAGAGCCATTGAAAGCTCCAAATTTAGCGATGTTGCCTGAAATGGTTTGTGGGACCTGTTAAAACAAGAATCATCTGCATCAATCTGATCATCAATGTCCGATTCAATCTCGCTTTTGTCTTCTCTATCACCTCCCTTAATCTTCTCATCACTCATGAACGACCACAAGCTCAGCTTGCAATCATCACCTTCACCTTTGTATTGGGAACATTCTCCGGTCACTGTCGCTTCCTTCTGCATCACACCAGTGAATATATATAATTACAGTGATCGATCGATCGATCAAATGAATTCATTTTAAATTATTACCCCAAGTTGATAGTTTGACGGAATATCCGTTTGATCTTTATGAGTTGAATAATCCAATTTTTTTCGCATTTCCTCCATTGAATTCCTTGATTAAATTCAAGATGAAAAATAAGAAAACTTTATTCTATTGAATATATATTTCGTCGACACCAACGAATCTCATATATATATATATATATATATATTATATTTAATTATATACCTTGCAAAGGAAGAATCGGCTAAGATATTCGATCTCCCTTGAGCTTGTTTATAAGATTTCGATAGGGCAGTTGTTCCAGTTGAATGATCGTCGTGGTTTATTGTTCTTCTCTTTCTTTTATTCTTGGGGTCTAGAAAGGAGTGCAATTCCTGTGCAGCTCTATGATCGCCGGAGGTTCTGTACATCTGCGCAAATATTTAATGAAAGAAATTAGTGAAATTAAATTAATAATCGATTCTAGCCGCAGTAGTAGTCATTTTCTACCTAGCTAGTTAATTGATGCAAATTCAAATAAAATAAAATTGAAATAACACGATTGATGAGTACCTGAAGATGGCTCTTGATGTGGGCAACCCCCAATCCATTTACATTCATAAGATGCAGTATTCTCTTGGGCGTTGCTTCTGCGAAATAAATTAAATTAATTGAAGAAATATTTAATCAACCCATATATATATCCATCCATAGATGAAATTGAGAAACCAGTCATCATCGATCGATGGATGGATCGATCGATGGATGGATGGATCGATCGAAACTAATTAAGTAAATTAAATCGAACTTACTTTGATGACCTCCCAGGCAATCGACAGCGTCTATGAAGCTGCGGTGCAGATCCTCTGACCAACGTATCCGGGGAGAATCTGATCGGTTGTAGTGTCTGACTTCTCTGGCTTGTGATTTCCTCATGATTACTTTTCTTCTAGCTCGAAATATTGTAATTATTAAGAGATGAGATTCTGGGCGGAGTGATAAAAAAGAGGAGGAAGTCTGGTATAATATATATAAAAAAATGTATTATATATGTGAACAAGACATTCAATTCGTGTATTTGATTTTGACCGTTTCTATTGTTGAAATAATTAAAAACAAAACCCTATTCTTCAAGTCTCCATACAAATTTCAAATGAATGTTCAATCAAATTAATATTCAAATAAACATATATTTGAAATGAATGTACTTAGTTGACACTTGACAGCGACTTCACTCCAATTCATATGTAATTTTTCAATTGTTTGTAAAGTCGAAATACAATAATCATATGTATATTTAAAATATGATTTAGGGTAATTAAGTTAGTAAATTAAAGTTATCTAAAAATGTAAAATGTATAAAGATGGAATAAAGAAAGTCAAATATTTGACTTTATAAAAAGTCAAGAAAATTGAAAATTGAAAAATGATGTGTGTGTGTGTTGTTTAGTGGTTTTACACTTAAACAACAATTACATTAATTTACAACAAAGGAATTTATTTAATGATTTGAAATTTAGAATGGTGGCAACGTATGTCAATAATTAACGCTGCCTACTTTTAATTTTTATTGCAGTTGTTGATTATTGTTTGCCGACTTGGCGTGTTTAATTAATTCCAAATCGATTCAAATATTGATATATATCTCAATTATATTAAACTAATATCGAAAACGATTGTGGTATTAATTAATTAATTACAGACGTAAATGGAATGTTTAGATTTAAAAATAAAACGAAATTCAAACATATATGATTCATGCATCTTTTAAGTACACATCCAAATTGGAGTTGTTTTTATTTAAAACGTGTGGATTGAAGAAATCAGAGACGATGACTATTTATTTATTTGCAATTTCCAAAAGACAAAATATGTGTGAATTTTGTCAATTATTTACGCAGCAATTTGAAATTAAAGATGATTGAGAATTAAATCTCCACGCGCCTCACCATCATGCCGTCATCTCGAATTTTATTTCGATCCAACATCATGATTGAGTCTAAGTCAGTATTTTATTTCTTCACGATTTACAACTCTTGCATGCTATAAATTCAATTTTTTCGAATCAAAGGAAATTTTTTATATATCACTGCCTATTATTATATATAATTCTCGATCAAGATCGCGATTATATTCCTCAACTCAATTGAATTGAACTTTTCAAGAATTTAATTCACGATTTTATCTGTAATCCGATCCGTTGATGTCTGACCACTTCAGGAAATCGAGGATATACATATATATATATATATATATATATATATTCTCAATTTTTCCTTGTCGACAATAATTGCACATCCACCGTGGTCGACAATAATATACTTACTGAAGAAAAAAAAGGCCTGATGGATTAATTAATGATTTAATGGTCCAATATCTCAATGAAAGAGACCAATAATATAGTATTACATCATGTGCTAATTGTATAGTTGTTCAAAGTAACATGGGCTAATGCTCCAGAAGACTATATGGCCTTTGCTTGGCCCAATTTAAGTACAAAAAAGCCCGGCAATTTTTAATACTGATTCAGCCCATTTCGAAATACTGATTCAGCCCAATTTTTTCCCCCTTATCTATCCTCCTCTGATTCAGCCCATTTATTTACTGACCAGATTCTTTCATCTTCCTTGTCTCCTCCTCTTCCGTCGAGAAATCCGACTCTCTCATTCCCTCCTGCAACGTGTTCTTCTCTTTTCTCGAAGGTCTTATCTTAGCAAGCACGGCCTTAGGTCAGTCCGATGATCGTCATCGTGAGTCGGTGATTCGTAATTAGGCAGTTGGGATTGAGCGTCGATCGTCTTTCCCATGTGTTTTATATGATCGATCTCATGATCATGTTCTTCAGCCACGGTTGAATGTCAGAGTCGATGGCAACGTCGATCGACCTGCAAGGCTTTAATTAAAAGCTCGGCTCCTTGTCGCAACACTGATCTAAATATCTTCCGATTTCATCCCAATCTATGTTATCAGATCCATCATATTCAGTTTCAAATCCGAAGCTTTGGCTGCAAGTAGGATTTTCCATCCCGATGTCATCCGCATACACTACACCTCTAGTCCAATATTGCCTGTAGTCGTTAGGGTTTTGTTCTTGTTGTTGTTCTGGCTGGAATCTACTGTTTTGGTTGACCCTAAGTTGTTGTCGATCTTGGTTTGATCGCTGTTGTTGGAACGCGAGTGTTGCAACTGATGATGACGAGTCGGTCCAATCTTCACATCCAATATCAGTGTCATATTCATACACCGGTCTTGTAGCTTTCACTGCTTCCGATCCCGGAGATTTCTTTGGAGCAGTACTAGTTTTAGTTGAGCCACAGACAGTCTTGTTTCGTTTGAAGATTCTACATATCGTCAGATTTTCCTGTAATTAATTAATATCCAATTATCGATCCATTCATCAGATTAATTAGTTTATAAATATACGAGATCCAATATTATTCTTATATATTCATTTACAGCTCCATCGAATCTCAAGTTGCCGACATGTTTGTTGGGAGGAAGACGGAACTCATGCATCATCCAATCAGTAATGGTTCCCTTGCCGGCGCTTCCTCGATAGTAAACCAGCGATTTCTTGAGCCCAATGCAATTATCCTGGCTTTTGGTCGACGTAAAATAAATTTTCTTGTCTATTCCCGTCGCCTTCCAAAACCCAGAGTCTGTAACACGGTTGGGTCTGGCGCTGTTAGGGTACTTCCTCCCTTGCAGGCAGAAGAAAAACCACTCTTTGTTCTCAACACCAACCGTACTCATCTCTTCATAATTATATAATTAAGTAAGCAATTAATTAAGATCAATCGATAATTAAGTAAGTAATAGCTAGTGAATCATCCATTTCATACATACTTGATAGATCAGAAGGATCGTATTTGTAGATATCAACCTGCTTGATAATGTCCACTTTAAGAAGCTTCTTTTCAAGCTTACGTTGAAGGTAGAACCCGACCAGCTCCTCATCGGTGGGATGAAATCGGAATCCGGGAAGTTGTATGTTGTCGTCTTCACGATTCATGCAGTACTGTTTCTTTTCCGTTGAATATCGATCCATCTTCACCGATAAGAACTTAAGTAAATTAACGATAAGAACAGAAAAGCAATACAACATTCGATCTGTCTGGTTAATATATATTTAAAGCACACTCATATATATGTATGGATGATATCTTCAAGATTTCAGCTTACGTACTGTTGATTCAAAATCTGAAAGGAAGCTTCTAGGATGTTGTGCCAAATCTGACTTAGATTAGTACACAATCAAGTTCAAAACTAGATTAATATTTTAGTATTCAAGCTCTATCAATATCATAGAGTGGAATGACATATGAGAGTTTCCAAATTTCCTCAACCAATCAATTCAGCTCCAATCCAAATGAGCGCCTCAGCCAATAATATGGTCGAAATATCCGTTATCTGGATTTAGAACGTTTTTGTAACGCCTGGAACTCTGGAAAGTCTTCATCTTGTCAAAAACGTAACATAAGAATCTTTTACTTTTCCGAGTTGGAACTATCAGGTTATTTGTGTAAGAAAAATTATGGTCGAATACTCAATTTATTAAAAATCATATTAATTTAATGGTGTTTTATCCCTCTATTTAAAAATTTATATATTACATTTCCTCTTCTATCGATTTATTAAATATGGATTATATAAAGAGACCCTCATTCAGATAAAATATCAAAAATGAGATATTTGAACTTGACCTTTGTTTTCCTCACAATGTGATATTGTCCTGATCTCGAGATTTAATTCGCAAAAGATATTTTTTTTATAATGGATGAAAAATTTACAATAAGACCAAAATCGTTTCCTATATAAAAATGGTAAAGAAATAATAATTTATGATTGAACACTAGATAAGTATATATGTTATCTACAATAAAATATGTATATATGAGATATTCCCAAATTAAAAACCATGTCAAATCTCGGTAATCATTATACAAGTTTAAAGATGGGTTTTTAATGAAATTAAGTAATTAATGTCTAATCTAGCTTGTTCATTGTTTTTCTCAAACCTTTTATGATCTTCCCAAACCACAACACATTCATCACTGTTAAGACAGATGGAACCACAACTACAAGCAGAAAACCAAATCTGTGCATCTTCATAATCTGCCAATTGAGAGCTACCATCAAAATAATGATCTTGCCAAAACCCTAAATCAAATCATCGTCTAAAATTTTATATCTCATCAATTTTATACATGGTCTCAGCTATATAATTTAGTCTCGTCAATTCATCATAACTCACAAGTGTCGCTTAAAACTACCCCTTTGACTGCTGTTATATGCAAGATTCAGCCACCAACACTTCTTCTCATCCTCCTCCATTCCTTTATTTTTATTTTTCAAAACTTTTATTGTTAGTTCAATATCTGTCATCGGTTACTTTAATAACCTTTCGACGACCAAAATACCCATCTATTTTCTAGATGTTTTTAAAACCATGCATGATGTATTTGAATTAATTTGGTAACCTGAAGAAAATGCTACCTGATCAAAGTGGAAGTACTCATGGTAGAACACATAAATAAACAGCAAGATCCTCACAAGCATCCAAGAAAAGAGCATCATAATTCCATTCATAAGATACAGTGTTGATTTCTTCATACCAGCCGTGTCGAGAAACCTTAATTTTAAATGCAAAGACAAGTAAGCCAAGATCAAAATCAAATCGGGATAAGTGAGATCGAACTCCAAGAGTTGTACCATCTGAAGTTAATTCCAGGAGTTGTTGCTTCAGAAATGAGTACCATATAAGTGTATAATTGGCCCTCCCCTGAAAACCTTGTGTAGACCAGTGAAACCAAAGAAAGGAAGTGATGGAGAACCTGGAATTCAATAGTTATTTAACAAGAACTTGAACGTTAATGGCATGTACGAATCTGTGGCTTACGTATTCCATTCCACCAAGAGAAGGAAATAACCAGAATATCATTGCAAGATCTGTGATGAAATATCCAATGGAGACCTAAAAAGCAAAAATATCTATCCATTATCCATTGATATTTGATAATAATACATGTTATATAAAGTATTATTAATTTACCCCAAGGGTGAAATGAGAGAGTGATGAGGCTCGGAGAGTAATGAGACCCCCATGTCGATCAGAGAAGAGATTGGAAAAAACACCAAATACACCGACATAACTGTGATGTAGATTGCATGGGCATTGGACATACCTCTGCAGGAACTTTCTTTCATTAAAAAATTCAAAAGCTGTAGAGTTAGTGTTTAATGTTTATATTATTAAGCTCACCTATTATTCCACTCTGTTCGTTGAATTTTGGTAAGATTATCATAACCCTTGAAGCAACAAGAACTGATCAGTTGCGTGATATTGTAACACTGGCATTCAAGGAAAAATTAAACAAATCATTCAAAATTCTCTCTCTATTTTTTAAACAAGATTATAGAGTAATCTGCATACCATCTTACACATGAAAATTCCAAATGCGATAGATGTGAATGGGGCAAATGAATCTGCAAGTAGGTAGTTTTTGACAAGAAGCTCAGTTTTACATGTATATGATGATATGAGTTCCGATGCTGTAGACATGGAAATCTGCATCAACATTCATGCGAAATAGAAGCAAACATCCGAAAGATAATTAAAATGGATGATTAACAGAGCCCAACTGGAGAAAATACCAAATCAAAGAAACCAGTATAAAAAGGGACAAGCAATGGGAATAGAAGAAATGTATATATAAGAAGAAAAACGTGTTACCTTGGGCTATCCAATGAAATAAAATCACGAAAGAGTGATTTGAATATCCTTTAAGAAAATTGGTTTTCTTTTGCTTTTCTTCAAAATTATACTGGACGATTGAAAATCAGATTTGCGAATTGGGGTACGATGGTTTCTGGAGATCAAAGAAAATAAAGGAGAAGATTCACTCACACCGTGCCGTGAAGAAGAAGAAGAAGTGGGAGAAGAAGAACGGCAAGACAAAACAACCCAATTGGCCATTATTAGTAACAACAAGGGGGAATGAGACGGAACAAAACAGACACAAATACCGAATTCGGGAATCCAATTTGGCGACAACACCAAGAATTGATAACTGATCGAAACCACCTGAAATTTTGAAAACTAACATCAAACCTAATTATATTATTTTCAAATCCTCTTTAATAACCTAATTATAAACTCAGATAGTAATTCCGTCGGGAAATGTTATACCAAATTTTTATTTATTTTGGATACGGTATTCGGATTTATCAGAAAGAATTTAGATATCCGAAAAATTCAATTAGTATTATAACTTATAAACTTACAAACTAATAATTTATAACCAAATCTTTGTTATAACTAAATATTGTTTTATACTTTAAACTAGGATGGAATATGAGTCGGTTTGACTCCAGTCTGTGTTGAACCTGAGTTTTGAAATGATCAAAATTCAAAAATATCTAAAATTATAAAATTCAAATCCAATTTGGATGTCGTCGGACCAGAGTTTGATAATTTTTTTTAAATTTTTTACAAAAATATCTTTGGTATTTAAATAATTTTTAAATAAAATAAAATATTAAATAATTTTTTAGTTTAACTAATTTTTAGAGACAACACCTAAATTCTCAAATTACAATATCCCCAGGCCCAAGTTCTCAAATTACAAATATTTTCCCTTATTATCCCTTAAATTGCCAAACCCCTAAATCTCTATTCTATAGACTTCATCTACCTCCATCACCTCGACACCTCCCTGATCGATTTCATCGTACGATTTCAACCAATACTCCGTTGGCGTCTAGGTTGGTAACTTCTTCGTTAAGTATTCTCTCTATCTGTATGACTGTATCTTGCCACTCTCCATCGTTAAGCTTTTTTTTTTGTGGGGGTTGGGAGGGGAGGCGATGTCGTCATTTTTCTTCAAAGATGTCGTCATGAAACACACTCATTTTAATTATGGATTTATCATTTCATATTTTTGCAGATATCTGGATTCTTGTGGTGGACTATTTTTTAATTTAAGTTTCTGTGAGTAAAATTTAATTTTTGAATTTAAGTTTCTAAATTTCTTTTTTCTTTAAGGTATTTAACATTTTTCTTTTTTTAATTGTTTTCTTCTTCTTTGTAGATTTGACTTGCTGATTTTTTATTGTTTAATTTTAAGGGTTGTTTAATTTTCATTATTAAACAGAGATTAAAAAAAAAAAGGCAATGCCAAAATTTTATAAGGATTTGGTGTACTTCATGCTAATCTTTTAAATTGCTTGGGTGGTTTTGCTTAAAAGTTTAACTTACATCACAGATTCTTTTTATTCTTTTTTTTATTTTGTTTACTTTCTAACAATTGTTAATTGTGAAATGTTAAGCTTGTTCTAGTAAGAAATAAAATTGTCTCTTTAAATCACAAAACATGTACAGTGACATCTTCAATTCGTTACTTACATTATTTACATACTATTATGATTCCTCATTTTTTACCCAATGTGACTCATCAGATATTCAGACTCATTTTGTTTTTCATTTTCCCGCTGCACTTTTTCTGTTTATCAGTTCAACGTTTTTTAAAATTAATACTAAATGGTCCCTTGCTTTTTTATACATTTTTGGATAAACTACTAGTATCTTCTGATATAAGAAATGAGATCATCTCTATTAATAGCAACTAATAATGAGATAATCACTTTGAATTGTGTATTGTACTGATCCTAATATTAAGATATCTACCGTTTTGTATTTAAGACACTTTTTTCAATCAAATTAGGTGTCTGCCTTATGTGTACAAATGTCATATTTAGCACAAAATTTGAAATGATAGAGAATTGGAGTTCTATTAGGTATTCATATAAAAATGTATCAAAATTTAATAAATTTTTACTAAAATGAAACTCGTATACCAGACGTCAAAGATTCTTGCAAACCCGATAGCGATGGAAGTCGACACCAAAATCGTAATGAGCAGTGGTAAAGGTGTTGAGTGTCTCTTAACTGATTCGGAGGGAGAACCTCTTGGTACCAAGCTCTACCTTCCTGAGAACACTGGTCCTCTTCAGTTGCAGCAGACCGTCAATACCCTCCTTAAAAATGTAATAAATCAAACCAAAATATTTCTTGCTTTTGTACATGTACCTATTGGAACATGCTGTTTTATATTTCATGGAAATATATATTCAGGTGTTCAGGCTTATTAATAAGCAAGATTAATTTTTTTGGGCCTTCATTTTTTCTATGCTTTTGTTGCAGGAGGAGAAATTGCCATATGCATTTTATATAGCAGATCAAGAGCTTGTGGAGCAGATTGGTTCTTATCTGGAGAAGAATAAAGGTGATATTTTTGTCGATGCCCATCATTTTCTATCAATATAGAAGAGCTGATATTGTTTCTATTGATTTTTGTGTAGTTTCTGTGGAGAAAGTGCTGAAAATTGTTTACCAACCTCAGGCAATTTTCCGAATTAGCCCTGTAAACAGGTGTTCTGCAACTATTGCTGGTACATCTAATATCTTTAAACATTCATGAATCTAACTGGAGTACAATGTAACATGAACTACAATTATATTTTTTACGATACAGGTCACAATGAAGCAGTACTCTCTGTTGTCTTTAGTCCCGATGGACGCCATTTGGCCAGTGGTTCTGGTGATACAACTGTTCGGTTATGGGACCTAAATACCCAGACACCTATGTTCACATGTACAGGTTGAAACACGTTGATTCTTTCTCTTAATGCACATATAATGTTTACTATGTTAAAGGATAGATGTATCATATAAATGCATATCATGTTCAAAGAACATCTAATATCTTTTTATTTCTTTCAGGGCATAAAAATTGGGTTTTGTACCTTGCATGGTCACCTGATTGTAAGCACCTTGTTAGTGGTAGTAAGAGTGGAGAACTTATAACTTGGGATCCATTGACTGGAAAGCCTTCTGGAAGCCCACTCACAGTTAATAACTTAATACTGTTTCATATTTTACCTTTTTGTACATTTATATTACAATTTATCCTTCAAAATAATCATTGAAACTCACCGTCATACCAAGTTGATTAAATATGCATGTTCATAAATTTTCTGCTATTTTCTTGTATTCTTTCATTTAAACTCATGATTATTGTACACCAGGGTCATAAGAAGTGGATAACTGGAATATCCTGGGAGCCTGCTCACTTGCAAGCTCCGTGTCGTCGTTTTGTTAGTTCTAGTAAGGATGGAGATGCACGGATTTGGGATGTTTCTTCCAGAAAGTGTGTTATTTCTCTTACCGGACACACCCTTGCAATAACCTGTGTGAAGTGGGGTGGTGATGGTATGATATATACAGGGTAAGCTTGGTAGACTTGAAAACATATAAATTTGTATTGTATGATATAAATTTGTATTATATTAAATGAAAAACTTAATTGCATAAAAAAAATATACCTTGTATAGATTGGTACAGTAGTGTTGTATTTATTAAGATCTTAAATCTGATTTTGCAGTTCTCAAGATTGCACAATCAAAGTTTGGGAAACAACACAGGGGAAGTTGATTCGTGAGTTGAAGGTAACACATAACCTCTGTTTTAAAAGAATGAATGGAAAAGATTCAGTACTAGTTATTTTTATTTTATCTATGGTACCACCATTTCAGCATTTCTGTCTTTGCTGAGGTTACATCTTTTAACAATTAACACTTTGCTTTTGTTTTTCATATTTTAAAATTAAGGGACATGGACATTGGGTTAATTCATTAGCATTAAGCACCGAATATACTCTCCGCACTGGGGCATTTGACCACACAAGGAAACAATTTTCTTCTGCAGAAGAAATGAAAGAGGTAATATATTTCATAAGAGCTTTTGGATGTTTCGAATTTGCAGAATTATTTGATTATTGTTGCCATCATTGTATTTTTTATGTACAAGAATAAAACCTAAGTGTATGCATGCATTATTGAATGTTCTATGGAATGACTATTCTCATCATTGAATATTCAATATTTTATTTGAATTCCACAGGCAGCTCTAGATAGATATAATAAAATGAAAGGCAATGCTCCTGAAAGACTAGTTTCAGGATCTGATGATTTTACTATGTTTCTTTGGGAACCTTCTGTTAGCAAGCATCCAAAGACTCGTTTGACAGGGCACCAGCAGGTAATGCTGACAATTTAGTGATTTTTTTTTGCAACTAATAATAATTATCTGCATATATAATCAGAGTATAGAATAATCATAAAAGTTAAGTTGGTGCTGGGCAGAGTTTTGGGGGTACTGTAGAACAATAGAAGGCAGGAGGAAAAATCCTTTTCCATATTGCATCGAATTGAACTGATATATTCTTTCCTATCTTGCCAGCTTGTGAACCATGTTTACTTCTCACCTGATGGTCAATGGATAGCAAGTGCCTCCTTTGATAAATCTGTTAAGTTATGGAATGGTAACACTGGAAAATTTATTACATCCTTCCGTGGGCATGTTGGGCATGTTTACCAGATTAGGTTCGTTTGATTTGATATTATCATATTTGATTTTTTTCCAGTTTTTCTAATTATATTCTTGTGTATAATCAACGCAGTTGGTCGGCTGACAGTAGGCTTCTTTTGAGTGGAAGCAAAGATTCTACACTAAAGGTATCGAATGTTTGCAAAATCATGTTTGAAAATGCACTTATATATAATATTAAATTGAACTAAAATAGTATTTTGGAGCTGAGCACACACTCTATCAGTCTATTATTTGAAGTTTATATTTCTAATTATCTATGACTTGAAATCAACTCCCTTTCCCTCTTTGTTCCCCAGATCTGGGACATCAGAACACGGAAATTGAAGCAGGATCTTCCAGGGCACGCAGATGAGGTATTTAGTTAGTATCAAATTAGTTTGATGTAAAAAAAATGGCATTTTTACGTCTTGAGTTTTGATCATGCAAGGTTTTCGCTGTGGATTGGAGTCCAGATGGTGAAAAGGTTGCGTCTGGTGGCAGGGATAGAGTGCTGAAGTTATGGATGAACTGAATTAGGCAGGAATATGTTGTGATCAATGGATGCTTTCAATTTTGTCACAAAACAACAGATTACACAGTTTCTTTAACAAAACAACAAACATTTTTTGATAAGTCTTCTCCACTTGCTCCACTTTCCTTGTTACTTGTTAGTCATCTGCATCTGGAAATTTTTAATTCCAATAAAAAGACGCGTATACCAAAAAAAGACGGTTTGGGTGTAAATAAGAGGAAGTTGAGGGTGAGGTAATGAGATTTTCTTCAAAAATATAAAATATATATTTTTTATTAAAAAATGATTGTTTTGAAGAGCTTTCAAGTCAATGAAAACTGAAAACGTCATTCCATCATTTGTCAACACTACAACGGCATCTTGAGATCCCCAAAATAGAGTTTTTACTTTTTTTAATCTCGGACATAGATTATTCATAATTGCAGAACAGTCCCTCTAGAGTTCGGACTCTGAGGACTAAGTCCTCTCCAAAACAAAACAAAACAGCAACTGCTTTGAGCTTGTCTGCTTCTCCGCTTTCCTCTTCTGGCCTTCTCCCCCACCATCGTGAGCAGAACCAAACGGTGGCGTGACGTGTAGAGATAGAGACTAAAGAGATCACAGAGTAAAGGAGGAAAGGAGTGTAGGACAGTAGGTATGAGTAAAGCGAAAGTTGCCATCTTTGTCAGTGTCCACTGATATAGATAGAGGAAAAAGATAGGAGAGACCAACGGAATCATTTTGCTTCTTCTTCCTGCTAATCTTTTTTTTTTCCATCGTAGATGCTCTGATTCTACTTACATGGTCATAAATCCTCTAATAATCTCCGCTCGGTGAAAAAATCTGCTTTTTTCCCGGAAGGGATCTATCGTTCTTTTTCATCTCTACCCATTGTTAAAAAGACGGGGATTGGACCTCTTTGGTTGGTTCTTAAGGGTTGCTTGTTTCAGAAGTTTCCGTTGTCGGAGATTGATAGATAGACTGACTGACTGACTGATTTTCTTATTGGGTTTTGGGGAAGGTAAAAAATCTTTCTGCCTTTTCTTCCTTGTCCTACTTCTTCATCTATATTTGGAATCCGATTGATGGAGTGTCCAGAGTGTTCCTTCCATGGATTTAACTCCGACGAAGACGATGAAGAAGAGTTCCGTAGTTGCCATGAGGAGGAGGATGAAAGATGGCAAGAGGACGCAGAAGAATCATCAGAAATCGAAGAGTTAGATGGCGAGCTTGATGAGTTCTCTCTGAGACTTTTCTTCAAAGGGTTGTCAGTTTCCCAGGACGTCGAGCAGGGTTCAGATTCACCTTCTGGTGTTTCTGGAATTGGAGTTATTTTGGAAAGATCTCCTGGGTTTCCAATTCTTCAGATACAGAAAAAACTTGATTTCCACACTGAAGATCAGGTCGTTGAGCTGTTGGCTCTCATGGATGGTCTTTTAGAAGCTCACAGCAGAGGGGTTCGTCGGATTTTGGCCTTCACAGATTCATATGCTATTCATCATCAGGTGGTTTGTTTGCATAATTAACTGTTTGATACTTTAATTCCATGTAAATTTGATTTTTGATTTTTATCATCGGGTTTGTTTGCATAATTAATTGGTTGATTTTAATCACCCTCATGGTTCCATCCATGTAAATTTATTTTTTCATCATTCAGATTGCAGAATCACAGCGGTCCGAAAATCAGCTCTTAACAGCCTTAGGGCAGAGAATTCAAGAGCATTCCGACAAGTTTGAATCATTTGTTCTGAAATTAGTTCCAATTTGCAATCTCAGCAAGCCATTGTTACTAGCACAAGAAGCGATCGGCATTTACGAGCCGCATCTAGCAGAGACTGTCTGCTGCCCTTTTCCAAATTGTTTGAAGTCACTGGGTCCTCGCGGAGGGGTCTTACGCAATAAAACTGAAAGTTCATCGGCCATAAATTGTGTCGAGTGCTCTGATTGTCAAAGGTTGCTCTGCTTAGAATGTGTTGTGCCATGGCATGTCTCTATGAGTTGCGAGGAATTCAAGAGTCTGTCATCGTTGACGGGTGGAAGCAACAACGAAGATGTTATGTTGCATCATCACTTGGACGAAGATAATAATTGGAGACAGTGCGAGCAATGCAGACGTATGATCGAACATAGCCAGGGATGCCAACGTGTGACTTGCTGGTATTCTTTTTACCTGTTTTCATTTCCATTTCCATTTCCATTTCTTGAATGAGTTCTGAGAATGAATTTGGTGATAATTTAATATCATATGATCATGAGATTCATCCAGAAAACAGACCACCAGTGTTACTGGTCAAATCTTATGTAAAATCTATTGATGAAGAAATCGAATTGGTTTGTTGTTGGCTGGTTTTACAGGTGCTGCGAATATGAATTCTGCTATTCGTGTGGATCTGAATATAGGAATGGGCTACAAACTTGTCAGTGTTTTATTTATCAAGATGAAATTGCAAATTTGGAAACAACATCCATTGTACATTCTAACCAAGATTCGGAACTATGGAGATGGGAATCTTTTGAATTGCCCATGTCAACCATGGACGCCTACACTGAACAAGAAAGGTCTCAACTTGCGCTTATTCAAAGATTCCTTGCTGGGGGTTTCGGATTGGGTGATCAGAATCCACACCAATCACCTCCTCCTCGCCCACACACAGATACATTTGTTGATACCATTAAAGACCTCCACCAGTTGCCCTGGCTCGAGAGGTTTGTTTCAGTTATTAGTGATACCTACCATGAAGAATATACTCAGTAAATGAAAGCTGCTCTTCACTTGGTTTTTCTATTTTACATATTATGTATCGTTTCTATCAGTTTAAGTCTTCTTGTCCTCTCCTTTTGTTTGATCATTGCTATTGGGATAAAATATTAAAATGTAATCTTTGTTGTCATAGAAACAAACATAAGATGGCATATTATTCCATCATATCTTATTTTATTTACATGCTCACTGATCTGTTTTCCATCATACCTTATTATCAAATCATCGATTGATTCCCTGCAAATTAATTTCGATATTAAACCATTCAAATCAGGTTTATAAGAAGTCTCTTTCAAATTAAAATCTAGATAATTTGAATATCTAGTCAAGAACTATGATTGAATAATACCTAAAAAAATCTAATTTTTAATGAATATACTTGTGGAACAAATAAGTTAAATATAGAAGAGACTTCTTGATTTATAATTACTTCCATCAGTGCCTTTTCTGCAAATAAATAATAAGTCAACTGATTAGCGGTGAATGATAATCCGTAAAAAGGCAGTAATGAAAATTATGAACTAAACGAAACTACCTATCCCTAATTCCCTATCAGACAAGAAAGGTAAAGCTTCTTTAAAAAAAAGGCAAATATGATAGAAGATTATCGCGGCATAATTTTAATTGAGTGATCAAAAATTTGGTATATGAAAAAAAAACATGAAACTTGAACACTTCAAAACCAGATTAATCTCAAATCAACATCTTTTTGAATAAACTAACAATGATTATTCTTTGTTACGATGTTCGGCTTTGTTTTTGTAAACATGAAATTCCAAATAAAGAAATGAGGAAGTAAGATAGGGAAATGAGGAAGTTCATTGGCATTCAATGATTGACTACCTAGCATTGAATACATTGAGTTTCATTTGATTGAGCTCTATCTGATTTTGATCAAGCATATTGAGTACATTGAAGAATATGCTAAATTGCTAACAAGCTAAGACTTATGATGTCAAATTCGACATTTCATAAGAAATAAAAAATCTAATCTAATTTTATATGTTTGACCTTATTGCTCATAAATTTTGACAAATGACAACAAAAGACAATACACATATGACATATCTAGTTTAGGGCTACACTAGTTTTACAAATTATTCTGCGTTTGCCTAAACACATTAACACAAAGCATTTTTTTTTTATAAATTAAAAATTTCATTGCTGAAAATAAAATGGGTGGCCATTGCCCAGGTACAGATCTAGGGAAATAAAATACAAGTAGGCTCTGGCATTGTAGCCATGGTCTGGTGCCTCAAGAGGTTGGACTCCCATAGAAATATAGCATTTGTTTCAATCTGAGACAGATTGCTCTTCTTTATAGGGTGTGGGACACCATAGGCAGTACTCACATCCCTCATTAACACAATACTTGAATTCTTGTAAAGAAGACTTAACACAACAATTGAAAAAAATCAGACTTACCCTGCGTTTGCTACTTTTCCTCCCACTCTTACTGCCCTTGTAGCTTGGTGTCTCATCATTGTCGTCAAAAGTTCCAATCTCATTGTAGAAAGTATCAGTTAAACCCAAAAGTCTGTAATATAATGAAACAAACAGAAAAAAAAATCAAATATTTAATTGGAGAAAGTTAAAAATTGCAAATAAGTTAATTGTTGGTTATATTTAATTTACAAAATAAGTTAAAAATTGCAGATTTTATTGCAGAAAGTTAACCCAATCATGATTTATGAAATTTCATCAGTTTCGTGACATTTTTACCTTTTACACAGCTAAATGGAAAACAATTCTGATAAATATTTTACTTTATTGCCAACAATTAGTAACTTAGTATATTGCAAAGTTTGAATGCAAACTCAAACAAAAGTTTTAACTTGTAATAGTAAATAATCAGGCAAAAGATACATATTGTCATCAACTACTTATACAGCCATAAAATCCATGGTTTGAGATGCATTTGTATAATGTAAGCTTAAAACACAGATGTGCCAAAAAGAATGAAGCTTAAATAAAAGTAATGTCGTAATGACAGAGATATTGGTAATGGGTAATCACATACTTATCAAATTAAAAATGCAATCAGTCATTTATTTTTCTGATCTAGGGTTATGGTCGATGTTCCAGACTACCACTGACAAGCCAGAAATGCATCCAATCAGCATTCTCCAGCAACATTTAGGAAAAGTATTATTTCCCTATATCCCATTTTCAAAAATACCTAAGGGAACTAATATGGAATAGGGAAAGTATTACTTCCAAAGTGATCAAAATTAAGATACCCGAATCCTAAAAATGTGTAATTAGTAGATGGCACAAATAAAGCACACTTATCACCCTGATGCAGTGATGCCCCAAGGTATGTATTGCCAGCGTACAGTGTACCAACTACCAAACCTCCTCAAGATATCTCAAACCATGATAAAAACTAAAAACCATCTTTTGTAATTCAATTCCCATGGACATCCAATCATTATAATTTTTTAGAAATACATATTCAGCACAAGGCAGAAAAAATTAGTTATTTTTGTCACAGTAACGATAATAATTAAAAAGTCAAGTTTCACATACCCATCTCTTTTCTTTAAAAGATATCTCTCCCTCTTTTTCTCTTGCTTTGAAATTGGAGCACGAACAAATAGTTCTTCTTCTTGTTTTGCTCTCTCTTCCCATTTTTCTTTGTGTCTCTCAAACTCTCTACTTTCAGATCCAAGATATTCCTTGATCTGTACATAAAATAAAATATTAGTAATTTTAATCACAAAATTAATTAATCATCAAAATTATAAAACTCGAAGCCAACCTCTTCAGGACGACCTTCAACATCATCCATGATTTCTTTAATAATGGTGTTATTCTTTGCTTGACGTAACATTTCTCTATCCTTTCTCCTAGCTTTCTTTTCCTCTTTTGTTATCTTATCATCATCCATAGCTGTGGGAGCAAACCGTGGGGGGCGATACAAAGCATCATCCTATGTTATTATGAAAAAGACAAATAAATTAATCACAACAAAATTCAACACTATAAAATCATAATAAATGTCTCAGATCCTCATTTTTGCAATTAAATCAAAAAAATTGCAACAAAAGTGATTGAAATTATTTACTTTTTTTAACAAAATCAACAATTTTTGAAATTAAACAGAAATGATGAAAAGAAACAGATAGTGTCATTTGAAAACAAATTAGAAGGCTGTAGAACACCTCATTTTCCTGGGTTGTTTTGCTAGCAAGTGAGTCAGGATTTGGACGATATTTCAGAAGATCTTCATCTTGACCATCGGCTCCTTTTTTCTCACCCAACAACATTCGATCTGCTTCGATGGTAGTTGCAACCTTCATAAGCTTCTTAACTTCGTACTCTACTTTTTTATCTATCGGCCGTATCTGTGCTCCAGATCCATCATAATAATGACCATCAATAATATTAAAATATTAAATAATAATCATAAATAAAACATAAGCTCACTCAATCGCATTCACACCTTCTCTAAGAACAATCTGATTTCAACGAGACTCTGAACCAAAGGGTGCCCCGATATGGTCATCCCTTTAGCTTTACGAAGCAAGTAATACACAATATTTTGGCAGTATCCAATTAACAATAGGTGTTTTGCTTCCAGATAACTTATCCCATCAACAGTCGGATACTGATTCTCTTTCACCTAATGGAAGTTGATAAAAATAAATATTTCTGAATCTAAATTCCCATACCTTTTCTGTCTAAACTGGCAAAAAAAATGTACCTTTTCAGTTAAGAATTGCACTTTTCCCTTCACAGCATCCAATCCATTTTTCATTTCCTTCAGAACCGCAACTAGTTTAGGTGTATCTCTAAGAACACGTTAATAAACATTACTATCAGCAAATATTTTTATAATGTGGACAAACATCGGCTATGTAAAATGAGAATACCTTGATATAATTTCCTCTGTGGAGGGAGCCTTGAGCTGTAGAATCTCCTCTGCCTCACCCATTAAAGGAATCTGACATAGGAATTCGCAAATAAGAAAAGGCTGCATGCAGTGGAAAGGGGGTGCTAGTTTTATACAATGGTTTCTTTAACCTAGAAATACCTCCAAAACAGCCCTACGACGTAATTGCAAATGAAAACAACCAATGAACTGGCAAATGAAGAAGTATAAATATGATGTAAAACATATAATATTACCCAAATTTATCATCATCGTCATTATTAGATATGATACAATTGTAATTTATTTATAATGTATTAGTATTAACAACATACATGATACAACTAAACTACACACTGAATTATGTAAACTTTAAATTTGATGGATATCACTAAAAGTCTGAATTTAACGCATGAAGTGATAAAACTAATATAAAAAAATCAGAGTGAAAAAATCATCCCTTCTTAGTTGAAGAATTAATTAATCAAGAAATAAAAAGAATCTCGAAACTAAAAAAAAATCATCCCTTACCAATGGGTTGGGTATTGGCCGTGTATGACTTTTTACCCATACCCGAACCCTGACCAGGGAGGCTCAGGTCGGATATCAGGAAGTTGCACAATCATGGCTGACCAAGCCTTACCCATATCCCGAACATTGATCTGATATCCTAATATCCTTAGGTAACCAGGTAAATGATTAAAAAGTGATTTTTTATTTATTTTGCACCTTAAAACTTGCAAAAAAAATACAAAAAAAATAAAAAAATAAATCATAAAATCATAACCTAAACGGCTAAACTTAACATTTTAACATCGGTTTTAATTTATAAACCAAAAAATTCAACGAAAACATCAATAAAAACTAAAAAGCCATGCCTGATTATTTAAATGAAACTAAGCAAGAATTACATTATTTCCATTTTTCCAGAATTCCAACAAGCATCAAATTGTAAGAGAATGTGATAATCGGAAGAGAATAGACGATGAGAGAGAGAAATCTATATCAAATTGTTGAGAATACAAGAAAACATTGGTAATTGATACCTAGAAGGTGAGAATCGGAAGAGAGAAGCGAACCTTTGATAAGACAGGAGCTTGAGAAGTGACTTGAAGGGGAAATGTCCGGAAGCTACTTGTAGTTGGAAATGTCTGTAGCAGCTTGGAGTAGGAGATGGTTGGACGACGGCTGCTTGAGAAGAAAAATCAAATTTTGGAAGAGTTTGGCCGATTGGATATTTAGATTAGGGTTTTTTGGGTATTGGATAAATATAAATTCTTACCTTTAGTTTTTTAATTATTTTCTCTTTAGTATATTTCTAATTTCTCTCTGCCTCTGATGATCTGCCGTTGTTCCGTGTCCCAAATGCTCCTACAATGGAGGAAACACAGACCAGTATCCCAACAACATGTCCACTTCTTCTCCACTTCGTCGTCCAAACCAGGCGGGAGAAGGCCCAAGAAGAAGATCTACCATCGAGAGCCCGATCTCGATAGAGCAATGGACTTGCATAAATTGCCAACGCTCCTCCTCCGCCTCCGCTCCATCATCCTGTCCTCTAAAACCCGCACCTTCCTCCTCCGGGATCTCGAGAAGGAGGTGGGGTTTGTTCAGAAATGGGCATTCCAGTCCTTGATAGAGAAGCACCCTACCATTTTTCGAGTACACGGGGGTGGAAGATCAAAATCCCCCATTTCCGTCGGTCTTACCGAGACGGCAGCTAGGGTTTCGGATACGGAGGAGATAGCGAGGGAAGAGATGGAAGTGCTTCTAGTTCGGAATCTGAGGAAGCTTCTCATGATGTCGATGGACTGTCAGGTTCCCATGGAAAAGATTCGATTGATAGCCGAAAATTTGGGTCTGCCGGAAAATTTTGAATCGGGATTCATTCAGAACTACCCACAATTTTTTAAAGTGAGGAATCTGAATGCTAGGGACTATCTCTGTCTAGAGAATTGGGATTCCAACTTGGTGGTAACTGCTAGAGAGGAAAGTTTACAACTTTCTGGAGCATCAACGGTGAACAAGAAGACTGAAATTTCGAGAGATGGGAATTACTCCGGCCCGCATGCTTTCAAGTTGAAATTCCCAGCTGGATTCAGACCCAATACGCATTACCTTAGGGAGATACAGAAATGGCAGAAACTGAGCTTCCCATCACCATATCTGAACGCGAGACAAATCCAAACCGGTACCCCACAGGCGAGGAAACGAGCAGTTGCAGTGCTCCACGAGCTTCTCAGTTTAACGATGATGAAAAGGCTTAGTTCAGACAAGTTAGACGCATTTCATAACGAGTATCAATTGCCTTGTAGGTTATTGCTTTGCTTGGTGAAGAACCATGGGATGTTCTATATTACCAATAAAGGTTCTAAGAGCACCGTGTTTCTCAAGGAGGGTTATAATGGTTGCTATGTCGCAAACAAGTGTTCTTTGCTCAGATTTTATGACAGGTTTGCCGCTCTGTCTGGTCGCAACTGCCCACTCCAATCCAATCCAATTCAAATTTCATCAAATTTTAACATCCAATCCCAATTTGATATCAGAATGTCAAGATTTTCATGATTGAAGAGGTTTAGTCAGTTATCTTGTCTTGTTGCTTTTAAACCCTACTTAATTATACCAATCACAGAAGAAGAAGATGATTAAGTTTGTTGTAAATAAAAAAAGGTAAATTTGAGTTCAAAATTCAAATAGTCTTTTTTTTATGTAGTGATGTAGAACAGTTGAAGTCATTATTAAAGTCCCTCTCTAGATTAGAAAATGTGGAAGATGACCAGTAAACCATTCCAGAAGCTTTATCCAAATTCAAGGTTAGACCAAGAAAAAAGAATGCTACTTTGATTCTATACCAAGAAGGTTTGTCAAACAAGAATTTTATTCTTAGAAAGCTTAGCCAAGCAGCTAGACTAAAAGAATAAAATCATGAGTTATAAACTTAGAGCTTACGTTGGCAGTCAACTCTTCTTCCTAGGCGGCTCCTTTAATGAATGGATTTCACACGTCTCTTCAAACAACACGTAATTAAGCTTACTCCACTATAAATAACACTTGTAAAATAACAATATTAATTAACATCTCATCTTCCAAGTTCCAACGATTATTACTCTTTAGCAGAAAATGAGTTCAAACCAACAGCAACATGGTGAGCAGCCGTACCCTCCTCAGTCTTACCCACCAACAGGGCAGGCAGAGGCCTACACCATGCCGCCGCCAATTGGATATCCGATGAGAGACGGTGCTGCGTATCCTCCTCAGCAATCTGCTCCGGTAGAAACCAAGAGTAGAGGTGATGGTGATGGGTTTTGGAAAGGATGGTGAGTACTTTTTATTTCATATTTGATAGTCATTTGTTTGTTCATTCTGTAAAATTATGCAATCAATAAAATCTTCCCTTTTTTTTATTCCAGTTGTGCTGCCTTGTGTTGCTGCTGCGTCTTGGATTGCTGTCTCTAAGACAGAGATGTTTGTACGGCCGACCGACGGCCACTACTAATATTAGTTCCATTTGCTTCTATATTTAGTTATAAAACTTGTGTTTGACCTATCGATATGTTTTTTTTACTCAATGATTGTTATCCGTTGATTTGGAAAATAAATAAATAAATAAATAAATAAATAAAGTGAATTACCAAACATCATCAATCGGGAAAAATT
Source organism: Zostera marina (assembly GCA_001185155.1). Taxonomy (NCBI): domain Eukaryota; kingdom Viridiplantae; phylum Streptophyta; class Magnoliopsida; order Alismatales; family Zosteraceae; genus Zostera; species Zostera marina. The sequence goes on from LFYR01000047.1 coordinate 494,660, forward strand.
AAATGAAAAATTCATAAATAGCGAGAGAAGAATATTGGATCTTCAAAAACATTTTCTAAGATAAATATTAGATTGACAAATCACCATTAAAAAAAATTATACGTAAATTTTCAGTATTTGAATAAAATAGTTGATTTTTTTTTACTATTAGCAAAATAAATAAATAAACCCTCACAATTTAGTGATTTACAAGTTACAACTAAATAAGTAAAATAACTAACTAATTAGTAAATTGTGATTGAATCCTTATCTAACTTGAAATATAATGATAAGACATTTAAAGTATAAATTGTGAATTCGTCATTATTGTTTTAAGAATTTTTAAATCAGACACCAATCACGATCTCTCACATGACCTGCGTTTACGCGGCGTCTGAGTCGGATTGCCACCGAAGCAAAGCAAGAAACTACAATAAAAACATCCATCTTCTCTCGAATCCGCTGCGCCTCACTTGAGTCAAAAAGGGAAGGTATCCAATTTTGATCAATCCGCCCCATCGGGCATCAGAATGAGATGGAGAGGATGGAAAGCTGTGGTATTGGTGACGGTGATGCTGATGACTATGGGATTGGGGGTTTGGGGCAGATCGGGATCGGGTAAGGCGTACGTCACTCTTCTGTATGGTGACGAGTTTCTTCTTGGAGTAAGGGTTCTCGGAAAATCGATCGAGAATACTGGGACTACTGAAGATAGGATAGTTTTGGTCTCCGATGGTGTTTCTGACTACGCTAAAAAACTTCTTCAGGTCTAAATTTATTATATTTTTCGTGTTTTTAATGTTCAAGTCGTAACACTTCTTTGGTAGTGTTTGGGTTGGAATTGGGATTGAAGGGTTCCCTGAATGGTAAGACTTAGTAGTGATTGTTATTTGTTGGGCAAAACTATATTTTTTATTTTTATTTTATTTTTATTTTAAAAGCTTTGTGTTGAATTGCTATTCTAAAAGTGTTTTTTTTATCGATGGCGCATGTGAATTTTCTTCAACAAAAGGGATTATGTATTTTAAATCGTTTGAGATAACTGAAGCCACGAAAACACCTTTTTCTGCAATTAATTTAGAACACTTTTCTTACCCTTTCCATGAAGTAAAAATGAACCATTTTCTCCCAAGTGTATCTTCGAATGGACCATTGATTTTGTCTAAGAAAATATTTATCTCTCAAATAATGTAATATGTGCACCTGTTAAAAACAACTGACTATTTAGTTTACTTAGCTATATGAAGAGAAATAAATAAACTACTTAAACAGTTAAACCTATAACATTCACACTGATTGCAATGGAAGAAATTTTAATTTGGTGTATTGGGAGGGAGGGTCTGTGGATATTTTAAATAAATATACTTTATATTTATATTGGCACAAATTATTCTGCAGGCTGATGGTTGGATTGTGGAGCTCATAAGTTTATTGGCTAACCCAAACCAAGTTAGACCAAAAAGATTTTGGGGAGTGTATACAAAGTTAAAAATATTTAACTTGACTAAGTATAAGAAAGGTGATTAGTTTTTGCATCATGTAACATTTTTTTATGGAATCTACCTTTTTGGTTCAAGTTACTTGTCTTTGTTGTATATTAATCTATCTTTTCTACAGTTGTATATCTTGATGCGGATACCATTGTTCTCAAGGATATTGACGATCTCTTTAAATGTGGAAGATTTTGTGCAAACCTAAAGCATTCTGAAAGATTAAATTCTGGAGTTATGGTTGTGGAGCCATCTGAAAATCTTTTCAATGACATGATGAGTAAAGTCAATTCCTTGTATTCATATACTGGAGGTTTGATGCATTTTTTGTTTTTTTGTGCAATATTTTTTAAATATTAGCTCTGCTCGATAGTTGGAAGATATACTTATGCATCTGTCTAGCTGTTCTGGTTGCTAGTTTAAGAAATGGACAAATGGTCTTTCATGTGATGATTACTATTTACTTGTAAATTTCTATGATTTTAGCCATTTTAAATGCTTTTATAAGATGGTGCGGTGCATAACTGTCAAACCTTTTATGGAAAGTTAATCTGCAGTTAGCCACCAATGACATTTTTGGTGTCAGTAAATGCATTATTCGATTATATGAAAATTTGAACTTCAAAGTTTATAACCATTACAAAATATTTGAGTGTGCCGAATTGCCTATATGTACCTCAAATTCTTCTATCGTCCACAAGTGCACCCCCATATAATGGAAGATACACGCAACTTCACAGTTGAGGATGAACATCTTTAGATGGTCGTTAGAGCCAATATGCTTTCTTTCACCATGAAATTGCCTATATTTTCTATTTTTCTTGGAGAGAATACAAGGGATACGTCTACATAAATGCTATAGGAAACCGAACAGTTACCCACCCACAACAAAGGTGTGAATGTTTAATAAATAATAACCGACTCCGATCAACCTCATTGGTTAAGAGAAAGAGCTTAATAGTGTACAACCATTTTTGTGCATGCAGCATGTTATTCTCGATTTCTTTGAATTAACCTTAATGGTTCTCAAGTGTCAATAAATACAATGTTTTTTTGTTTGCAGGAGATCAGGGTTTTCTTAACTCATATTACAAAGGTTTTCCCAATGCTCATGTTTTTATGCCAAATGTATCTTCTGATAGAAAAATTCCTGAAATGGAGAGGCTGTCTACTTTATATAATGCTGATGTTGGTCTTTATATGCTAGCCAATAAGGTGCTTTTTTTTCTGTATCTACTCTTTGTAAATTGTAATTAAAACAGACCCTTTCTATTTCACATAACAACTTTATGCATTTTCTTCCTTGGTAAATTTATATTTACCCTCATGGAATTATCTCGTGTAAGACTCCAGGTTTTGAACTAACAGGATTAAGCATTTTCCTTTCATTTTTTTTCATGATCTATTATGCAATATGCAGTGGATGGTTGATGAGAAAGATCTACGCATAATACACTATACTCTAGGGCCCCTTAAACCATGGGACTGGTGGACAGCTTGGCTACTAAAACCTGTGGATGTCTGGCAGGTATCTAAGCTTTTTCAGCTGCAACTTTATTCTCTTGCATGCTTTGTGTGTTGACTAAAGATCATAACTTCAATATTAGCTTTTCAATAACATATTAAACATGTTTCCAAATATTCTCTATTTATGCTTGTTTAATGATTTTAAATCTGTGCAGAATGTGAGAAAACAGCTTAATCCATCTCTTCCCGGAACGGAAGGAGGCAGAAACCCTAATGAGCAATTTTTTGTTAAAATATTGTTTGTCCTGCCATTGTGTATTTTACTTTTTATTTGCTACAGATCGTTTTTAAAGGTTAGTGCATCTAAATTGTGTGATAACTTGTTAAATATGGATCCTCTTATGCTATTGAATATAATTACAGAATACAACTTGTTTATGATGTTGCAGACAAATAATAATTCGGTTTTCAGATGCTCCATCTGTGATCATGCTAAGAGAATTTACTATAATTATAAATCTGGTAGCGGGCACTCTGTATATTCTGGTCTTAATGTCAACTCTTCTATTTCCAATTCAAATCATCAGGTTAGTAATATAATTCTAGTTTCCCGTTTAAATCATCAAGTCCTAGATTTTATTCCATCACGAAACCATACAATATTTTTGGAAATCTTAGGAAGGAACTTTCATTGGATATATATTCCAAATTTCTAATAAATTTAACCTTTCATTTTTCCTCTTGCAGTTCTCAAACAACACAAACATCAAGCTGCCTGCTAATTTAGGCCTGATCTCAGTTCTTGTTTGCTTTCTAGCTGCCATGTTGTCATTTGGTTTTGCATTTTCTCTTATACCACATCAAGTGATGCCATGGACCGGTTTAATACTATTGTATGAATGGACGTTTACACTCTTTTTCATTATTTTTGGAAGTTACCTAAGTTTGGTCTACAAGTGGGGAAATAGAAGTACAAGTCAAATTGGCTCTTCTGATTCTGATTCTAGAAAAGGTTTCGAAGATGCATCTCACTGTCCAAATAATTTATATGATGTTTTTAGATTACAATCAAGGTTTGGTATACAATAAAAGTACAAGAAAGCCTTATGAAGGTTCTATTTTTGTTTCAGGTCAAAGGCGGCAAATCTCCAATTGTGACTCTTTTTCATGGATTTATGGTCTTGGAATGGCATTTTTGGCAATTATTGTTCCTTCATTGCCTTCTTTGTTTGGAATCAGTGCACTTTTTGCCAGGTATCGATCATTTTTTAGACAAATTATAATAACATAATCCATTTATTATCTACCTGCATATTGAGTTTCCCTAATCTTCTCAATGCATCTATTACTTGTATATGAAAAACCAATGTTAGTTTAAACAGTGTTATTATCTGAAGCTTGCTTTCTTCGATTTTTTCTAGATGCAGTTTATCTCATCTCCTTTTTCCCTGTGATATATTTATTTACAATAGAAGTTTAATCTGGAATGATCATCGATGTTGCAGATTAGGACTGATGGTTGGCGGAGGTATAGTATTGTCATCATTCATGACATATTCTTCAGAGCATCTTGCAATCAGAGCCTTTATGAGGGGCAGTGAAGATCACGATCAAACAAAAAATAGAAATTCGTGCCTACCATTATAAGCATTCCATTTTTAAGTTATGAAATTACGTTTTTTCCATCAGTTGTGTAAAATATTCTAAATTTATAATCTTAGCCGTTATTTTTAATTGATTTTCAATGACTCTTTGACCTCTTCAATTTTCATAGAAAGGTATAAATTCTTAGTGTAAATGTGTAATCAATTTGAAAGAGATATATTAATTCTTCATAAATTCACGTAATCTTTTTATTTTTATTTCCATCAATTAGTTATGTAATGACTTCCTGTTTTGCTTTGATAGAAACTGTTTGAATTTCAATTTTAAGATTTTGTTCAAGTTATGGTCGTCTACTAATCAAATTGGATTTTAAAATTCTAAATTTACGAGAAACCCACAACAGATTTACAGAGAATGTTGAGTGTTATATTTACTGGAAATTTAGTTTGGTAAATAAGTATTTATAATATTACTTTGTAAAAAACCATCTCAATATGGCAATATCAATGATTTTTCCCATAATGACATTTCTATGCTTTTCCTAGAATTTTTTCCCATAAATAATATCACAGCAATGTTTCCTATCACGGAGTTTAATTGAAAACCACAATTAGGAGCCCGCAGACAGAAATTAACTATCTCAGAGTTACATCAGGATCATCATCGTCATCAATGTCCATATCAATGCATTGTCGAGCTTTTTTCCCATCCCTAAGTGCCAACATCCGTGCTGCCTTCTTTTGTTTGTTTCTGATCAAAAAATGATAGTATATATATGTAGAAAGAAACACTAGCCCAGAGATTAACTATACTATGTGGATTTGTATATATAGCATCGCAGTTAATTTGAATGGTATTTGAATAAGCTGCGAAGGTTTACTATGGTACTGGATATTAGCCAAAACTAAGAGAGTAAATAAATGGAAGGATCAACGTTTAATTTGCTTACTGGATTTGGCTATTTGTTGCACAAGTTCCTCCTCCACCTTTGGACTTCCCGTCTACAAAAATACAAACAGTAAACAAAAAGAACTGGCTATCAATCAGATTCTGAGCAGATAAAAATAAATTATGACCCCTCACCATCACGACGAGCTAACAGTTCTTCAGTCTGTAAAAACTAGAACAATGTTACGATTGGGATTGAAATCATAAAAACTAAAAAAATATTTCATGAAGTGTTTGGTGAAGCCTTTGAAAGATTCCTGATTCTCTAAAACAGAATTTACAAATCATCTTCCTAGTTCCTATGTGAGATTTTTAAGAAGTACAAATACATTCCCACAAGAAATTTGATTCAGAAAGATATTTATTTGAAAATGTCCGCATTTAAAAATGACAATCAATATTCTCCCCTCTGATTTCCATTTCAACTACTTCAAACCACAGTCCATTTTGATGATCACATATTTTTATATATTTATTTAGGTCGCAGAGTGTTCAAAACCTAAGTATAACATATACACGTGACATGATTGACATCCACATATGTATGATACATTCATTGTCCATATATGAACTAAGCTTTTAGATGTATTTGTATACTTAATTCAGATATTTTTAAATAATTAATTCAGATATTTATTTATTTATATTTCATATATTTTGTTTTTTTTCCACTTCAAAACCAGTCTCCAGAGGAGGAGGGAGCACGGATTGGGGGTGTTCCTGGCGTTTTCCAGTTCTGGAAAACCCAATGGAGCCCTAAATTATTTTAAAATAAAAATTTAGGTGAATCGGATCCGGCTCCAGATCCAATCAAGGCCTAATACCTGGAGGCACCTTGAAAAGAGCCTCTAGGTAGCGAGCGCACTGGTAAAATATATGATATTACAAACATTATATTATTATTTGAATCATATTCAGTTAAATAAAAAAAATAGTCAGTTAATCTAGGATCTGCATTTGGAATCAAATAAAATTATAATATTTTCACTACTAAATAATATGCTACAGACAGTGTGGATCAATTTCCAGAAATCAGCATTCCAATGATTCTAGTTAAAAGAATCCCAAATTCTCTGCTCAGCTTAGCCTAAAAATGTTTCAGATATTCAAATCTAAAATTGTGTTTTAGATGAAAATCAATAAATAGAAAATACCTTTTTCTTCCAAGAAATCATGAAAATCATATATTAAAAAACAGCAGTATGAAAAAATGAAGCTTATTGTGCTGAAAAAGGAGAGTAAATTAACCACGACAGAGAAAGAAGCTGGAAAATTATATATGAAATACATCAAAAATTATTTATACGCTCAACAATGCTGTTGGTATCCAATTCGAAAATAATCTTCAACCTAACAAGTAATCTAAATACAAAAGTTGGTCTACATACAGCAGGTGAAGTAACCGATGACAAAGAAAAGAGTCTATCTTCTGGCTGAAATTTCCGAGGGCGTTTCAGACTGAAATTATCATAAAATCTAAGAATGTTATCAAATAGAATAGAATAAAGTTAACAATAATAAAATCTATGAGCTATATGAACCATTTAGTGATTATATAAAAACTATCAATGTTAACTAATACATTTATTTTTACTTTTCGTACATACATTTCCCTACATTTGTAACCTTGGGCACTGCGCTATCTTCTATTTTCATCAATGAAATTTGTAATTTATCAAAACAAAAAAAATTGTTTAAAAAAATTAATGGTTGTTGCTCTGTGTAATACAGTGACTACCCGAATCATGGTTATTCTCAGAAGTGTAAAAATAGTTAAATACATCAAGGGATACAACATTAAGGGCTTCACAATTCACATATTCAGATCTCTCCTTAAATCTCATTTACGCTTATTGGTGAGACATGACTGATTACGTCAGTCACTCTCAGCAACGCCCTTCAACAAGGAATAGGGTTTCGTCGCTTTATGCCGGACCCCCGGAGAGTTCCACAGTGCGGAGGAAGTGTCTACGTCAAATACTCAAGGCAACACCTGGGAATCGCCGACTGGGACTACCAAGTCGCCGATTCTAGGGGTGCATCGCCGACTCTAGACAGGGCACTCGGGTCTGGTAGACCGAGGACCTGACCACAAGGGAGTCGGCGACTCCACCTCTGAATCGGCGACTCTCATACCTGAGTCGCCGATTCCCAGCCGTTACTTGGGAGGGCTCACGTCATTATGGCACCCTTAATTGGGCACCACAATGGGGTGGGCCCCACGCTAATGAATGGGGAAACGCCCCCCAGGACCCTATAAAAGGGGTCCTTGGGGGTCCTCCACTCCCAAGTCATTCCCACTTGACACACACCAACCAGAGCAACTAAGGAGCCTGAGTCGCCGACTCCCACACCTGAGTCGCCGACTCCCCTCCACTTCTGCAGGTATTTGACGTAGAGCGCGCGTCGTGGACTCCAAAGCCTCTGGCCCTCCTCGCAACCCCGCGAGCCTACTGGTAGCAGATTTCGTGCTTCATCACTTATAAGTATTAAATATGTTAAATGTCAATATTATTAATTATTATTAGATATATCTATTATTAGATAAGGGTACTACTTAAACCTTATCCAATATAAGATAAGGGTACTAATTAAATTTTATCCAATATAAGATAAGGGTACTAATTAAACTATATAGTGCTAACTTATTAAAATCTAACATCAGTGGATGGATCATTGATTTCCATTCATTGTGAGCAGTATTACACTATTACTATGAAGTTTCATACTTTCTCATCTATAGAGTACTAGATAAGAATTATTTGATTCCTTATCTTTACATATTAGATAAGGTTTATAATATTAACATATCTAATAATAATATAATATGAATACAAAATAAAAGTGACATCGAAAATAACAGAAATATAAGGCGATTATTCTCTTGATAGCCTAGACAATTGAATAGCAGAAGTTCTAACATCGTATTATGGCATGATACTGTGATTGCCTTTTGACCAGTTGACCATTTAAAATATAGAATATTTTAACGTTTAAAATTTATTTTGTAAAATGTCTTAGTCTTTGTTCCACATTATTGGCCTACTTGCCTAAGCTACAAACTAAAATGCCAGGAATCTTAATTTTATTCTACAATAATGAATAGCAATAACTAACCTTTTTTTTATAAAGGCAAATTTTCATTAAAAATGCACTGGGGACTAGCCCAGATTACAATATATTAAGTAATAAGAATAAATCTCATAGTCGTTTTCTTATATAACTATTTCTATAAAATCATATAGATATTGATCAGTGCCTAAAAAGTCATAAGGTTGGAATGCCATACTTGCAGACTTTCAGCACATCTTTCTCAATCTATGTGTGATTGAGGCATTGAGCTTCCTTGCTGACCACTTCTCATGGTCTTGGTATGAAATATGAATGACTACAACAGTCTTCATTTTGAATGAATTAATTGTTATGTGCAAATTATAAATTTATAATTAATATCGTAACTAAGGGTGCCGGCCTGCCGGGTGGGTACGGGCCCAAGTCTGACAATTTGAAACCCAAACAGGACCATTATTTATGTAAAATAACTTACTACGCCGTGTTCTTTGATGATGATAGAAATCCTTCAAAACCTTTAAATACATTTCCAGTTAGGGTAGAATCTTGCAAGTAACTTGTCTCCATATCATATACCTTGAAACAGTAAAAAATAAAATAGATGACAATAATAAAAATTATATACGTGTATAATAATCAAGCACCTGCTTCTCGATGCGCTGGAGTTCTTGGGCGGTTTTTTGCCTCTTCCGGATAATTGATGCCAGGATACCAGCAGTATTCCCAATGTGTCGATTACCTAAAAATTGGAACACAACAGATGATGCGATCGATGAGAAACCGATCCAGGAGGGAAAAAAATTAGATCATTGAAGTTAGGAGGACTAGGGTTTTCATTTTTTACCTTCGGAATCCATCCAAACAAAAAAAGATTCAAATCGACAGAAAATTGATTTATAATTTATTTTCATAGTCATATACTTAGATGGGCCCATAAGGGGCCCATGGGCCATGGAGGGAATCGAGATGACGTGGCCTCACCTTGTCGGACACTCGGACTTGCGGGGGAATCTGAAATATAGAAGGGTATCGGAAACAACAGATTCGACCCGACCCGATAGAGAATGACAACTTGAATAATATCTAAAGAAATGCAGTTAATTAGGATTTTGAAGTTGTTACAATTTACGAACGACTCGGCAGAAGTGATCAGTGTTGGCTGGGGCTGCTGTCTTCACTCTTTCCTTAACGCGCTCGTAATTTTTCCCATTGGATGACGTTTCCACTGCCCCACCCCACGTCGTCACCCCAACATCTTCTAATTTTCTTGCTTTGGTTCGGTTGTTTGGTCAATGGTCATTTCACCGGCTCGACAAGGAAATTGAGGACGACGTTTTGTGACGAAGAATGGTCGACCAGTGATTCCGGCGGATCTTCGTTGATTCGCCCAATTCGCTGTTATCTTTTGTCCTGATTTTTAGGGAATCAAGTTTTTTTTTTCTCTGTGTGTTCAATTGACAATCAAATCGATCATGTTTGGCTTGCAACAACAAGATCAATCTTCTGTTACCTACGCATCTCCTTCACACCTCTCCAACGGTTCCATTCAGCAGGGCTCCCCCATTAGCGCCGCCGCTACGGAGGACGGAATAAGTCCAGATGTTTTGAGCTTGATGAGTTTAAGCTTATGTTTAGAGAAAATCCTCGTGGATAACAAATTCGACTACACTGATGCCGAGTTTGAAGTCGACGGGACGATAGTTGGAGTTCACCGCTGCATACTCGCGTCTCGAACCGACTTCTTCCACGATTTATTCTCCTCCGCCGCCGCCACCCTCTCTTGGTCTAAAGAAGAAGGGGAAGGAAAAGGGAAAGGGAAAGAGAAAGAGAAAGAGAAAGAGAAACCAAGGTATTCCTTGAGAAAGATAATTCCTCGTGGGTACGTCGGATTGGAGGCATTTAACTATATTCTACGGTACCTCTACACCGGGAAGCTGAATCCACCGGATCCATCTGTGTCCAGATGTGTGGATTTAGGATGTCCCCACGATGTTTGTCGCCCAACTATTTGCTTTCATATTGAGCTCATGTACGCTTCTTACAGCTTCAAGCTCGATAACCTGGTCCTTCTCCTCCAGTGCCATCTTGCTAATTTCATCGAGAAGGCTTATGTAGAAGATATATACCCCATACTTCTGGTCGCCTTCCACTGCAATCTTATTGATCTACTCTACCAGTGTATGGATCTCGTGGCACGATCTGATGTTGACGATAACTCCATCCAGAAGGAATTTCCGATGGAGATTTCGGAGAAGATAAAATGCCTTCGTCTCCAATCCCATCAACCTCTTACCGTTACCACTTTACAGTTACAGCAGGGAAGAATCTATAAGGCACTTGATTCTGACGATGTGGAGCTTGTGAAAATGCTTCTGAACGAATCAACTATCACATTAGACGACGTCAATGCACTTCACTACGCATCAGCTTACTGTGATCCCAAAGTTGTGACGGAAGTATTGGAGTTGGGGGTTGTTGATGTCAATCTTAAGAACAGCCGTGGGTACACACCTCTCCATATCGCATCAATGAGAAGAGACCCAGGCGTGATTATGTCTTTACTTAGAAAAAGTGCTTCTTCTTCGGAATCCACCAACGATGGTCGAACTTCACTTGACATATGTCGGAGATTGATCAGACAAAAAGATTACAATGCTAGAATGGAACAGGGGAAAGAGTCTAACAAAGATCAAATATGCATCAACCTTCTGGAAGAAGCAGCGAAGAAGTACATACCCACATCCATAGCCACAAGGGAGGAATCTGTATCATCTTCCTCACCGGCAACAATCAACGACTTACAAGCGAAGCTTCTCTACTTGGAGAACAGAGGTCCATTAGTTTGTTGTTTGTTTAAATACTGAAGTAGTGGTGATAGAGTTATAAAAATATCTGTTTGGGTTTCAATTTTCAGTGGCATTGGCGAAGTTGTTCTACCCTACACAGGCAAAACTCGCAATGCAAATTGCAGAGACAGAGTTTAAACATACGGTTGACCTTAATGAGACGCCGGAAATGCGGAAGAAAAGACTCGATCTTCGCAAGATCAAAGCTCTCTCCAAAACAGGTAAAATTTGTTTAGTTTTTCTTATTTAAGCTCCTCTGTGTTTTGGTGTTAATATAATATAACAACAGTTGAACTTGGAAAGAAGTACTTTCCGCATTGTTCAGAAGTTCTGAATAGATTCATGGAAGATGACATAATTGACACTAATAGCTTCATCAACGACGACGATACACTCGGTGAACAGAGCATCAAACGCAAGCGTTACCATGAAATCAAGGAAGATGTTCTCAAGGCTTTTAGTAAAGACAAGAAACATAATAGGAGAACTAAGTAACGTTGTAATTGGGTAATTTGTTGCTAATAATAAGGTTCTTATCGTACTGCAATTCTGAGAACAAGTAGGCAATGATTGTTAGAGTCGATGCCTAATTCTCTGAATATTAATCATATTTTATCTTATTTACTATTTATAAAATATAATTTTTAATCGGTTTTTAAACGAAGTGAAACCGATTAAGACGTTATGGATTAATAGCTCAGCTCAATAGAGTTTTTTTTTTTACTTTTCAGTTTATTTGTGTAAATTGTAACATCAGACGTTATAATGTATGTAAAATTACAAATATACGGTTTAACTTCTGGGTTTCGGAATAAATTTTCCCACTGCTTCTAACTGAGAGAGGGGCATATTTATAAATATACACCAAACTGAGACTAAATAGATAAAAACGCACAATAATCTTTCAATTTGGGATTTTTGAGTATCTATCAAAAATTCAAGATTGAAGACTCTTCTTCGGATCACTCTTCTTCGCTCTCCCCGCCAACACCGGACAAGCCTGACCTTTGGTGTTCGTCTCACTCTAAACGGTAAGTATACATAGAAAAAATACCTGATCTGTTATAATAGTAATACTCCACAATCTATTTGCAAAAAAAAAAATACTTCGCAATCCACATGTGGTGAAATTAAATACGGAATAAATGAATAGGGTTTGGATGTTTCATTGTTTTTGGATTTTTTTTTTTTATATTTCATTTAGATTCTTCTTTTGAGGAGTTGTCTAAGAAATTCTACAAAATTGAATCATTTATGCGTGCGTTGATGAGACTTGATAGGTTTACGGTTTTCCCTGTGAAATTGGTTTAATTTTTCTGCTGCAAGATTTGATTTTTATTATAAAAAACAACTTTTTTAGGTATAACAATATGGAGAATCAAGGGATGTTTATTCCAACGCAGACCGTTGGAAGTGTCCTCTGCTGCATGTGTGGTGTCCGCATGCAACCAAATGCTGCCAATATGTGCATAAGGTGCTTGCGATCCCAGGTTGATATCACTGAAGGTTTACAGAAGAATCTGACCATCCTCCACTGCCCAGAGTGCAACACCTACTTACAGCCACCGAGTACTTGGATTAAGGCCGAATTGGAGTCCAAGGAGTTACTCGCTTTTTGCATCAAGCGTCTTAAGAACATGAACACGGTCAAGTTGGTGCATGCTGAATTTGTCTGGACAGAACCTCATTCCAAGAGAATTAAGGTGAAGATTAGAATTCAGAAAGAAGCCATCCATAGTGCTGTTCTTGAACAAGCCTACACCGTGGAATACACACAGCAAGAACATATGTGTGACTTGTGCGCAAGGTCTCAGGCAGACCCAGATCAGTGGATTGCTGTAGTACAACTCCGTCAACATGTATCTCACCGGAGAACCTTTTTCTACCTAGAACAGCTCATCCTCAAACATGGTGCGGCTTTGAAAGCAATAAACATCAAGGAAATACACCAAGGCATTGATTTCTTTTTCAGAAATAGGAGTCATGCAGTAAAATTTGTGGATTTCTTGGCCAATGTTGTCCCGATCAAGAAACGTGAAGATAAACAGCTTGTTTCACATGATTCAAAGAGTAATAATTTCAATTACAAGTACACATTTTCGGTCACAATCTGTCCTATTTGTCGCGAGGATTTGATCTGTCTTCCTCCAAAAGTGTCTTCCAGTCTTGGAAACCTCGGTCCTGTTGTACTTTGTATGAAGGTGAGTAGCAACATTTTGGTGATGGATCCTTGTACACTAAGAAGTGTTTATCTAGATTCAAGCCAATATTGGAGGAATCCTTTCAACCCACTGTTAAACAGCAGACAACTTGTGGAATACATAGTGTTGGATATAGAATGTGAGGAGAAAACTCAAATTAAAGTTGGCAGTACGATGTATTCTTTGGCATATGCCCAAGTTGCCCGTTTGTCTGATTTTGGAAACAACGATATTATCTTCACTGTGAAAACTCATCTTGGAAACCTATTGACACCAGGGGACTATGCTCTTGGCTATGATGTCTATGGAGCTAATAATAATGATGTGAATATTGATAAACACAAAGGTCGTACAGTTCCTGATGCCATACTGATAAAGAAAAGCTACGAGGAAAAACGTCATGGAAAACGTGGGAAGGGTCGACTGTGGAAGCTTAAGAGCTTGAAAATGGAGCCAGACAACTCTAAGACGAAAATGGATGAGGAAAAGCGGGACTTTGAGTATGAACAGTTTTTGGAAGATTTAGAGGAAAATCCTGAGTTGAGGTTCAATATTTCTTTGTACCGTGATAAGGAGGAGGAGATGACATCCATGGCAGACACAAATGATGATGTCCCTTCAATACCAATGGAGGAGATGCTTGCTGATCTTAGTCTCAATGATGATGAAAATTGAAAACCTAACGATGAAAAAGTTTGAAAACCCATTTAGTTTTTTTATTATGTACTTGTAGTTATATAATTACCTTCTATATAGTTATATACTAAAGTAAAAATGTATCAAAAATTATGATTTTTTTTTAGATTAATTTAATAAATTTTTACTAAAACGAAACTCGTATACTTGTATGTAATTATTATCGATTACAAAATACTAGAGCAAACGACAGTACTCACGACAGTAATAAGTAATTTTTTTTTCAATTTATGTAATAAAATAAAATTAAGTATAAAAGGAGGGCTTTTTTGCAAAGTTTACATTTATATTTATTCTACCAAAAAATCTTTCTCCCAAATTCGCATTCGAGTAACGCGGGTGAAACCCTAAATCCTAATCGATCGATTCATCATTGATTCTCACCTTAGTCTTTCCATTACGCAGCACGATCCATGGTAAGAAGTGTAATCGTCCCTGCTTTTTCCAAAAAAAAATTACTTAGCAAAGAAGCCAAGTATGCTCAACTGTTTTAATCTTTGTTTTTTCTTCTTCTTTTTTAAATACTTTTTCTCGAGTATTGATTTTTCATCTTTCAAAAATAAACGAATTTATCGTATCGCCTTATACTCCTCTAAACTTCTGGTCTGTATTTTATGCTAATTGTGAAATACTTTCATTACAAATTCTTTTTATTCTTTTTTTCTATTTTGTTTAATTTCTAGCAATTGCTAATTGTGAAAGTTAAGCTTGTTCTAGTTAGAAGTAAAAATGTCTTTTTAAATCACAAAACATGTAAAGTAACATCTTCAATTCGTTACTATTATGATCCATCATTTTATGCCCAATGTAATTTATCAGACTCATTTGGATTTGGATTTGGATTTCTCTGCTGCACTTTTTCTCTTTATCAGTTCAACGTTTTTTTAATTTAATACTAAATAGTCCCTTGTTTTTTCATGCATGTTTGGATAAACCACTAGTATCTTCTGATATAAGAAATGAGATCATCTCTTTGAATGGTGTATTGTATTGATCCGTAATCCTTATATTTAAGACACTTTTTTTCAATGAGCCATATTTGTGTGTACAAATATCGTATTTAGCACAAAATTTCAAATGATAGAAAATTAGAGTTCTATTAGGTATTCATATAATCATAACAGTGCCTAAAAGATTGCTGCTAAAAAGTAAAAGGTAAAATATAAAACATGAAAAATTCAGATGCTAAGTCGTTGGTAAAATGATTTTGAGTTTTTTAAAGTTGGAAAACAGTTGTAAATAACTCAAAATATTCAAGCAATTATCTTATAAAAAATCTTTTGTGTTTATGTTATTGTTTAAGCATTTAGCTTAGAGAGGATTCACGTGCCCAAATTAGCACCATTTCATTGCAGATTTAAGTTTTATCTCTCTTAAATTATTTGTTGAGTAGGCATCGAAGATTCTTGCAAACCTGATAGTGATGGGCTCCGGTATACTGGGAAGGGCTATAATTCAAGCTTACCGTAAAGCACTTCAAAGTAAGTTACTTTTCCCTCCATGATTTGTCACTTGAGTTATGTTGAGCTAAATAGATGGTTAATTTACAATATGAGATGTTTGTTTGTTGATGCTGCAGATGCAAATAAAAGTGGTGTTGCACATGAAGCTGTACAAAATATACGCAGAGTGAGCAAGTCAATGAATGAACAAGAAGCTAGACAGATCCTGGGTATTGCGGAAAACGCAACATGGGAAGAGATGCTTCAGGTTTGTGTTCATCTGCCTACATCTTTGGTAGTTGGTATTGAAATAACCATTTCTTGCATCCAATATTACCATAACGTTTCTTGCAAAAATCTAAAATTATCTTTGGTTGCTTTTTATTTTCACAGAAATACGATGTTTTATTCGAGAGAAATAGCAAGAGTGGAAGCTTTTACCTTCAATCAAAGGTCCATAGGGCAAAGGAATGTCTGGAAGGCGTTTATAGGCAAAAATCTGAACAATGAAAACTTATAAACCCGTGATCATACGCAAAGTAGTAATTGTAAAATTAACACATTTGGAACCCCAATATGTTTGCCATGCTCCCCATGTCACCATGTGTGTGTAAATATAATGTCTCTAGCACAGCATTATATTAAAGCGAAATGTTTTGGGCTTTAATCCAAATATGAAATGAGTTTTCTTAAAGTAAACATTAAAACATTGAATTCAATCAATTTATTTGATGATATATTTATTTTGGGTCTACCATTTGTCTATTTTCAACATTAAATGGATTATTTTTAGTTCGTTGCTTATGGATACAATTTCAAACATCTAATCATCTATATTCTACATGTGATGAATATCTTGAGAAAAGTATATCTGATCTGTTGATCTTGTCCTTTGAAAGATAAATTCAAAAATCTATAATTGTATCCAGATTACAGTAATACAATCTACTTAGTAATTAGTCAGTTTGCAAAAAAAACTATTTTTTGCTAAATCGCTGTTATGTTTCTACTAAAGCAGGGGAAGGAACTAAGGAAGAGCGGAAGGGAACTAATATAAGAAAAGCCCAAGTAGAGGAAAAGAAGGTAGTTTAGATAGAGAGAAGAAAGAGGGAGAGAAAAATCTTGTTTTAAAAAGATATGATAAAAACTGAATATTCAATTTTGGCTCTACTGTTTAAGGTTGGGGGAGAGAGAGAAGAGGGTAAAATATCAAAACACCGACAGCACATTCTTCCTTCTACTACTTTCTTCTGCATCATCGTCACCAGAGTTAGAGAAGATTGAATGATTTTGAGATTTTTGCAGGAGGAGGAAGAGTAATAATTGGAAAATCCGAAATGGGTTCTTCTAGCGATGATGTGAGCATAGAAGGTTGGCTCTATCTTATTCGATCCAATCGATTTGGGCTGCAGTACATGAGGAAAAGGTACTTCATTCTTGAGGATAATGCCCTCAATTGCTTCAGATCAATACCAACTTCAAAAAATCAGGTTCTTCCTCTTCTTATATATATTATATCAATTGCTCATCCATGATGACATTTTGGTATAAAGAATTTACGTTTCCATTGCAATTTGGGAATATCACAAATTAAAATCTCATTGTCTGATAGATATCCATTTTTTTGAATATATGAAGTTATGAACCAAATATATTGAAGTTCAAATATACGACATTGTGCAGGATCCCACCAGAAGTGCTCTTATCGATTCTCATATACGCGTCACAGACAACGGACGAGAAAGCATTAACAAAGATGTATGCATGAAAAATACATATAGACGTGCAGGATATATATGACATTAACTAACTAAGAACAATGAATTTAAGGCGCCTTTTACTTGTTTGTGGCATTCAGGTGTTCTTCACCTTCACCTTATACAGCACTTTAAATCACAGTGATAGACTTAAGGTATACACCCAACACACACTATCTAAATCATCTCATTTCTCATTCAATTCATTCACTTTGTTTTTAGTTAGGAGCAAAAAGCTCAGAAGAAGCTGCTAGATGGACTCAATACTTGATGGGAGTTGCATTGAAGGTTCGAATCTCAATATATAATGCGCTATACAACGTAATACGGTAACAAGTACAACTCGAGGATAATGTAACATACAACGTACAACTCGTTGTACAGAGTTTAGTTGTTGATGAATAATGCATTGTCAGTCGACGGATTAGGATCTAACGGCCGAAAAAAATTCAACGCATTTTGGCGCATGAAAGGCTTGACGCACCTGAAACTAGCTATATATATTTCATGTTCATATTTGAAGTTTAATATGTAAAAATAAATAATTCAGACTGTGCTTCTTTTGAATACAGGAAATCTCTGATGGTCAACAAAACATGGTAGCTTGCTCAAAAAAGAGATGGCAACCTTTCAGGTTACTATCTAGTATCTATTATCTAATTCATCTCATATTCCCATCTCTGTTAAATATATCGTTTATTATTTTTTTACATATGAAACTCCAAATTAACTGTGATGGATGCTAGTGTAGGCTGAGCCGCATCAGAGAGAGAAGCAACACACATTCTATAGGTAATTTTTATAACTTCTTTACTCTCTTTTTTCTTTAGGGTTATCACCAACAAAGTACATATGCATCTTTGCTTTATTTTACATCTCAACTTTCAATGTAAATATTCTTAACATATTTGACAATTAAGTAATTGATATAGACTGGACTTCCTTTTCATCCATCCACATGGATCCAATGTCTTCTGATGTTATAGCTCCTTCCTCATGGACAATTTTTGGATGTAAAAATGGTAAATACACTATATTTATTTTTCTATCCATTTTCTTGATTGGCAAAGAATTCAAGCCCAACGATTAAAGCTCATGTAGGTTTACGTCTCTTTAAAGAAGCAGACGACAATGATCTTTACGGAAAGGTACCTTTTTCATCTTAATCAATCTCACATTCACACACTTATTTTTGTAATGCTTCAAATCACACTAAATCTGCATCTTATTTTAGTATTGGGATGATCATCCTGCTGTGATGGCAGTTGGTGTCGTCGACGCTTGTTCAGAAGCCATATTTGAGGCAGTGATGTGTCTTGGACCATCGAGATCAGAGTAACCAAAAAAAATCTTCCCATCGATTTTAAATTCTATAGAAGTTTTATTGTTTAGAAGTTAATAAGGTTGTTGAGTTATTTTCTTAGTGCAGGTGGGATTTTTGTTTTTCTCAAGGTAGTGTGATTGAGACTTTGGATGGTCACACCGATATCATTCATAAGAAATTTACAGATGATTGGTTGCCATGGTTTGTTTGATTTGAATTCTCTGCAGATACCAATGTCTTCTCTAATGATAACTTGTTTTGATTTTATTTTCATTCTCTATATAGGGGAATGAAACGAAGAGATCTCTTATTGCAACGTTACTGGAGAAGGGAAGATGATGGAACATATGGTAAGAAAAGAAATATATCGAACTCATACTCATGTAATTTACTTGTATCGATTGATTTGATTCAATATTGAATATTTGTTTTGACAACAGTGATATTATACCACTCAGTGTTCCATGAAAAATGCAAACCACATAAAGGGTTCATTAGGGCTTACCTTAAAAGTAATGTATGATTTGAATTAGAAATAGATTCTAGTTTTATTTTTTACTTTGGCAATATATGTAACTTTGAATATACACATGTGTGTACTTGTGTGTGTAGGTGGAGGATATGTGATTTCTCCTGTAAATCATGGAAGGCAATCAGCTGTGAAACACATGCTTGCCATTGATTGGAATTTTTGGAAAGTATATGTTTTTACTTCATCTGCTAAATATGTCACCATTAATATGTTGGGACGGATCGCAGGTAATTTATTAAATTATATATTTTTCTCTTCTTTTCTTACAGTAAAGTGGGAAAGAGGGAAAACTCTGTTTTGTATATTATGCATTTTCCTTTTGCAGCACTTAGGGAATTATTCAAAGCCAAATTAGGGAATCCCTCAGGCTATGATTTATCATCATCAGGTGATTTAAGTTTAACGAGGGAACCTGAATCGTCTAAAACTATTGATGAAGAAATAGAGGAAGATACCATGCATTACGAAGAAGAAAGATCGATTGGTAATGTGCTTAAAACCACTGGTGGGTCGTTTGTTCAATTAAATGATGCATCAGATGAATTCTTCGATGTTCCTGAGCAATCTGATCATAATGATTCTACACAGTCTCCCAGGCCGACAGATATGTCTGTGTCTTCTCAGGTATTAATCTATTTTGTATGATTATTATGTTGTATTTATATTCATGAAAGTAAGTGATCATTATGTGCAGAAGGATGAGCAACATTCCAAGTTATCTTCACATGAACTTGCGGATCAAAAAGGGGATTCTGAGAATTTAACCGAAGAAAGTGCATCTAGAGAACAATGTAATTATGGAGAGACTCTTCCTGAAGATCCAACATTTAATATGCCTGGCAGTTGGGCAGCAGCAGATCCATCTAGTTTTTTGATTCGGGGAGAAACTTACTTACAAAATCATAATAAGGTAACCAAGTGACCTTATCAGTTATCTATGATTCAATATTATAATTGTAAAGAAATTCATTTAATTCTTTGTCAGATAAAAGCAAGTGGCACCTTGATGAAAATGGTAGCTGCAGATTGGCTCAAATCTGATAAGAGAGAAGATAATCTCAGTGGTCGTCCCAGTGGTATTATTCAGGTAGTTTTAATTTAATTTATTACAAAAATCATCATTGTAGTTCTTAGTTTGTTTCCTACATTCAGAAATATGCTGCTGAAGGAAGAAATGAGTTTTTCTTTGTCATTAACATACAGGTTAGCTCAGTCGAAATGAATTTTTGCTTGTATTTATTTACACAAATTAAGCAATATTACGATGACAGGTTCCCGGTGCAACTACATATAATCTAGCATTATATTACATGTTGGACTCTCCACTTGAAAAAGTTCCTTTACTAGAAAGCTTTGTAAGAGGAGATGATGTATTTCGAAATTCCCGGTTTAAACTTATTCCTTATATTTCTAAGGTAGGTAGAAAAGAAAGATTTAAGGATGGAGAATGACAAATAGCTAAATCCATTTTTTATCCATTTCTTTTTCTTCTTCTACTTCTTCTCTGTCAGTATTTATTACAGTTAATTTTTTAGGGTTCTTGGATCGTTAAACAAAGCGTAGGCAAGAAGGCATGCTTGGTCGGTCAGGCTCTTGAAATCAATTATTTCCATGGAAGTAATTACTTGGAGGTATTGTTTGAGTAATAAATAATTATTCAGATTTTGTATATTCATTCAAAATGGTATGGGGTTTAAACAGCTTGATGTCGATATTGGATCATCTACGGTTGCGAGGGGAGTAGTGAGTCTTGTTCTTGGTTACTTAAACAACCTCGTCATAGAAATGGCATTTATGATACAGGTACTTGCTTTCTTGCAATTAAACTACTAACTATATGATTCTAATTGTGAATTAGATTCAAATGAGAATTCAGTCCATGCAAACAAAAATTTAAATTGTGAACCATTTATTTTCAAGATTTCCATTTAAATAACTAAATTAGTTAATGTAACCTAAAATGTATTATAACATTCACTAATCACTATTACCATTAGATTTACTATAAGTAGTCTCAATTTTAATTCTTATGTATTCAAACAAAATTAGTTCTTATCTTAAGTTTTTCAGGCCAATAATTTGGAGGAGCTTCCTGAATTCTTACTTGGGACTTGTCGATTGAATCATCTTGATGCGTCAAAAGCTGTCTCGATATGATGATCTTGCAATCGATATGATAATAATCAACATGCATATATCAAAATCGAAGGAGAAATCATTTCATTTCAATCGCCAAGTGCACAAAATGTAAAGTATAGATTGATTTTGAATTATCTGGTATTTCTTTCTAAAATGCTCTTTCATCCTTTGATGTCTGTCAAATATTCTACTTGCAATTTGTAAACCTGTATATTGTAATATATTTATAGACAAGTTGTTGTATTATACAATTATTCTATTTCTTCTTCAGCCATTAAACTGATTGAAGGTTGGTACTGTTTTTTTCAGAATGACTTCAGTAATCATTTTTTTAAACTTGATTTTTATTTTGAAGCTATTACATGTTTGGTAAATGGTAATGCTTTTTTTAGGTTGGCACAGTTTTTTGAAACCTTAAACTGGAAATTTATATATACATATTACGTGAGTTGGAACTCGAACACGTCTCACCAAGTTTTTAATTAATGGATTAAAACGATAAGGACTGAAAAGATTGGAGAAATGAAGAATCAAATGGAACAGTTGCTATAATTCAAAATAAATGTGCTAAAAAAAGATCGAAAAAACATCAAGGGTTAAGGCTATGTGAAATAGTTTTTGTATTGTTCTAGATAAATCATGTGAAGTTTATTTGTAGGAAACAACCCTGGATCAAATCTATAATATATAGATATAAGATTAATAATGGAATGAAATAAAGATTTTACCTTGATAGTTGATACCACAACAGAGTATTTTTTAAAAGAGATTCAGCCACTAGAAAAGAAGACGAAGGAAAAGAAAGATACTTGTTCATTCCTTTCCCTCAAATTCCACAACTAAACATGGATTTAGCATGTAAAGATTGCATCTCTACCATATAGCACACCAGCTATGATAACCCCAAAGTCATTGGAGAATAAGCACTTTTTCAAGGTACATGAATATAGGATTTTGCTTCAAACCCAACATGAATAAATTTGTCATTTTATTAAAATTGGCTTACCAGGACGGAAGGATTGTGTACATGTTCAAGAGATGTAAAATGATGCATTAAATGACACGGTTCTCACAGAATGTACAGTGATAAAGCAATGGATTTCTTCACTTGCTTCCCATCACAACTTTATTGCATCATCTGCCTACTTAGCATATCTACAATAAAAAAAGAGCTGGTTAATAGATTTCACATATGAATTCACTATTTGCACATATGAATTCTAAGCAGATCAAACATTTGACTTCACTGTTTGCAGTTTTCACAACTTCAAACATGACAAGATGCAAGGTTTAAAAACCGGTTAACCGGTGGGGGTATTTTCGTAATTTTTTCTTCTTCATAAATTCACTAAGGCTAAAAATATATTTTTATGCCAAAAATTTATACATTGGTCTATGAAAAGAGCTATATTATTTTTAATAAAAGCTCCTCCCACTCTTAAGACTTCATATTTGTTTTAGACAAAATGAATCTTTATTTATAAACCAACCTTCTTTGTGTTTTTTAAATTCTATCGATGTGGGAATAAAAATGTGTAGTTAAAAATATTATAAAATATTCTTTGTACTTTTTATTAATGTGGGACTAAATAAAGTGTACATGCATGTATTATTACTTTGTACACTTTATATCAATACATGCATGTACACTTTATAATAATACATGCATGTACACTTTATTTAGTCCCACATTCATAAAAAGTACAAAGAATATTTTATAATATTTTTAACTACATTTTTTTAGTCTCACATCGATAGAATTTAAAAAACACAAAGAAGGTTGGTCTATAAATAAAGATTCATTTTGTCTAAAACAAATATGAAGTCTTAAGAGTGAGAGGAGCTTTTATTAAAAATAATATAGTTCTTTTCATAGACCAATGTATAAATTTTTGACATAAAAATATATTTTTGGTCTTAAAATAAATTTTTGGTCTTAAAATAAATTTTTGGTTTTAAAAAATGGATCGAATATTTGGGTCGGGCACGGGTCAGACCCGGACCCATAGACCCACAAACCCGCTCCAACTAACCGGCTACCGGTCAGTCGGTTAACCGTCGGTTTTTAAACCTTGACAAGATGTAAAAAACAAAGGTTCTGTAAAGATATGCGCCTATGCGATAATGCAGAAGCCAGCCACCAACATATGCTAGCTAATATTGGCCGGGTTTTTTCCATGTAAATTATTAATTGTTATAATAAAACAAATTCGACATTGCATATAATATATAAGATAATTTTGGATACATTATTAGATATTTAGACTTACTACTAAGGTCTTAATTCTTGATCAATTCACTAAATATAAGGCCAAACCCAAACATAAGCAGATAAGGTTCAAAACAAATCCCAAAACATGCTTTCAAAAAAAATCCCAAACATAAGCACATAAGGTCTTAATTTTCAGGATAATTTAAGGATTAACCCAAAAAAAACATGCTTAGCATTAACTTGAATATTTGATTATCCCAATTACCACAAAATTAGTAACCATTTTACGCATAAAATAACATCGTTTACCGATTAACAAACATTTTGAGAATATGCAACATAAACATTGTGGATTTGGAGTCAAATATTTACGACTAAATCCATAAATTTTACCTATATAAAATATAACCAGATAGATAAATAAAGTTTAATCCAGGATTTCAAACAAATAGTAAATTAAATATCTTCAATCCACTAGACATGAATAATATTATTCTCAAAGAAAAAACTCCTTCAAAGAAAATGCCAGTTTCAAGTTTCTACGTACCAGAAATTGCATTGTACCCACTTCAAAGAAGAAGAGCTGAATGGATTTACGGACAATAACCTCGTGCACATAAAAGAATGCCTCGGTGCCTCGTACAACAATTAGATCACAATCATCAACTAATCCTCAAATTGATGAATCCAGACAGCATATCCTGCACAAAAAAGAAAAAATAGCAGAAAACGAGCATTATTCATCAATATTTCAATTTAAAAATTTCTCTAATACTAAGACTGCCATTATCTCTAGTTACCTGCTACAGAGTTATTCGCCTACTCAACTACAAAAAGTACTCATCTTTAATCTTTATCATAAGTACCCAAAGAAGATACTCCCACGGTGCATCAAACCAAATAACCATCAGTGTACTCTGAATCTCTACTTTTTATATAACCAAAGAAGTTATCAAACTGAATTCTGTCTACTCCACTTGAGTATAACTACAGCTCTACGGTAATAACTTAATTCAGTAAAATCATGTCTAAATTGTGCAGAAAATTCCAAGTTAAACCATCAACATGTCTTGGTGCAACAGACCAAATGCTACGGCCAGGAAACTTATCATGATGTTTTAACAATGTGAAAATTGACACAACAAAGAATAGATAATATAAAAATGGAGACAAAACATACTGCAAACTAGAAAACACAAAGTGCAAGCAAGATATAAATACCAGGTGGTCCAATTATGTATCGCATATGATATTACTAAATAATAGGAAAAAACATAAAGAACTACAGATCTAATAATAGGTTTAAAGCATTCCAACCAGTTGATAAATACGCCTCTGCTTTGGAAGAGCACAGGTGCACAACCTCCACGTAGCTTCAGCTGACGATAATCAATCAAAATGCCAAGGAAATAGGCAGTTCTGTAAAGTCGAGGTAAATAATATTGGAATCATTGTTGTTGTGGTTGCCTAGTCTGAGGACCACCATACCCACCATAATTTCCAGCACCGGAAGGCACATTGACCTGTGTGGCTCCATACGATCCACCCTGTGAAGGATCTTTCCAAGAGCTAGAATAACCACCAGTGGCATTACTATCACTGTAACCACCACCCATGTAACCAGAACCGACCCCTTGCTCCCCACCACCACCTACACCAGAAATACCACCACTACGTCCACCAACAGCACCATACCCACTATGGTTAGCATATGGTCCAACCCCTTGTTCTCCACCATAGCCACCACCATATCCATAACTTTGACTTCCATAGCCTGGTCCATCAGATGATTGACCAGTTGGTGCAGCAGAGCCATTAGAACCAGCAGTTCCATATCCAGTGTTTGAGCCATAACCAGAAGAATTATAAACTGATGAAGTTTGATTATTCCAAGGGCTTCTGGGTGCACCTTGTGGACCACTTCCATAACCACCAGAATTTGGGTTGCCATAAGTGCCGGCAGGTCCATAGCCAGACGTAGCATTTCCATAACCAGGCATGCCATAAGCACCATATCCGGTGCCAGCAGCTGCATATCCATACCCAGCATTCCCATAACCAGAAGACCCATAACTCGGATAACCAGAGCCTGCTGTAGGGGGTTGCATATACCTATTAGTGTCCATTCTACCATCATAGGAAGTTGCGTTTGAAATAGAACCACTATAAGATTGATATGATCCACCTTTACCACTGCCAGAGTTAGGATTTGCATCCTTAGGTAAAGCCTTCTTTACTTCTACATGTTTCCCAGCTAATTCATGGAATGTTTTATGAAGTGCCAACTCAACAGCATCCTCAGTATCAAATGTTATGAATCCAAATCCTCGTGGCCTTTGTGTTGTTTGATCGTACATTACAACAACATCAGTAACGGTTCCGTAATTCTCAAAATACTGACGGAAATCATCTTCAGTTAGAGTTGGGGGTAACCCTCCAACGAAGATTTTTTTAGTCCTCATACTGCCACCTGATCCACCACCAGCAGACCTACCTGGGTACGATGCTTTTGCGGTTGTATGCTGCTCCTCTCTCGATAGAGCCCTCTTTGCTTCAACCTGTTTCAGCATAAAACGATGAAGAAAAGAAGCATACATATAGATAATTGAAATCCAGACCTATATAAAAAAAAAAAAATACTTATTCAATCCACAATGAAATCTCGATAGAAGTTGAAAACATATTTTTTTAAACGAAAAAGTAAGAAGAACTATTTTTGAAATCAAATCGACAGATCGAGCACAGAAAGTTAGAGAATCTTACAGTTCGTCCATCAATGACATGCATGTCTTGGAGTACATGTTCGAGAAGCGACGGGTCAGCGAAAACAACGAAACCAAACCCCCTCGGCCTACCTGTGAGTTTATCCTTCATGATGACTGTCTGAAGAACCTCTCCGTATTTCTCGAAATACTCCTTCAGTCTCTCATCCGAGGTCTCCCAAGAAATACCGCCGATAAAAAGTTTCCCCTGATCGGAATCCATAATTTTAGGGTTTGGGTTTCTCTTCGGAAAAAAGGAACTAATAGACCGCCACGCAGATTGCGCCCAATTATATAAAGAGTAAAATTTCTTGCCGATTATATTTGAATGAACGGTCAGATTTGTTTAAGACAAAAATTTAAGTTACATCTCACTAGTGAGTATTTTCTGTATTAGTGACTTAGTGAGTAGTTGTCTAGTTGAATACTGAGTAGTGACTAGACTTTTTAGTCGCTAATTAAATACATCGTCTTTTCGGACGGCAATGGATCTTAGTACGATCCAAACCCGGATGTTTAGCTCCGGAAATGCAGCTGAGTCCAGTCTCGCCATCTTAATGGTGCGTTCTCCGCTGCAGATGGTGTCCCCAGAGACCTTATAAAAGGAGACTCTTGAAACACATCTAAGAAGATATCAATTCCATTCATTTTAGAGTGACATTCACGGAAGTATAAACGTCGATTCTTTCCAGAAGAATTGACATAAAGTGCACAACAAGAAAGTCTCTCGCACCGCCGCGAGTACTGGTGTAATTTTTCGATCATCATCAGTTAGTGTAATCTGTGGGACCTTGGATCCACGGGTGTCTATCTGAATGGTCGATTTTCAAAGTTGTCTACCGCAATAGATATTTTGACCACGAAGTTGCAGAAACAAAATTTTTAATGAAATATTTAATTATAGTAAACCTTAATTAACAATATATATTATATAGATTTATATTAGTTGACTTTATTTATAAATACATTCAAACTCATATAATATAAAAATAATTATTATAATTAAATAAAAATAAGATTATTATAATTATTAATTTATTATTATCAGACAATCTTTACATTAATCAAGTTAATTATTTTAACTTGTATTTATTTTGATCTCACAAACTATTTTGATTTATCCCCTTACTTTATCATAGGTCTGGCAATTCGTGTCAACACGACTGACACGATTAATTTTTTCGTCGACACGAACACGACTGGTCAAAAAAATTCAACACCAACACGACTGAATCCGTGTCGACACGACACGACTAGGGTCGTTAAAATATAATTAATTTGAAGAGACATCATGAGAGATTGAACCCATGACCTCTCATGATGTGTCATGTTGTGTCAATTTACGTTTCGTGTAATCGTGTCGTGTTTTTAGAGACAAACACTAAACCGACACTATTATTAATCGTGTCAAAACTTTCGACACTAACCCGACATTATTATAAACGTGTCGTATTCGTGTCGTGTTAAAATCGTGTCGTGTTTTTTTTACTAATCGTGTCTGTTATTGTCACCCTTATTTTATCAAGTGATCTTGTTTTTTAAAGGTTATTTAACATGGTGTGAAAGAGACTAATTGATCCATACAAGTTACAAAGAAACCTCCATGATAAAAAAATTTGTAACACTTATACCTTCTCAACAAATCTACACTACAAAATTTTGAAATTAATGTTACCCCAAAATCTATGCAAGTTCAACACAAAGATATGGAATTCCTTTTGGAAGAATTTAATCTCTCTTCTACCAATACTTGTGGAAGTTGAGAAAAATTACCTTCCATGTCACCCACGAATTCTATATAAAGATGTGCACACCAAGCTCTCAAAACATCATTTATAAATCCATTTTGAACATGTGGAGAATATGGAGGGGCAGCATAGGAACAAGGGATAGACCGAGACGTAGCGGAATGAATGTGGCAGAAAATTGTGTATTATGTGGTAAAGAACTTGAGACAATATCGCATGTTTTTTTCAAATGCAGATTCACGAGGTGGATGCTAAAGGAGGGCTTTGATGCAGCGGGTGGATTGGTGAATACACAAGACATTAGAGATTTTGAAGTCATGGCTCATGAAATTGAGAAAATCACTCCTGGTTCAAAGTGCTGGGAATTGCTATTGGACAATGTTTGGTTTCACATATGGAAGGAGCAAAACCAACGTCACCATGGAGGAATCTCAACCTCGTAGAAAATGATCATAAGGGAAAGCATCAGATCGACGGAAATCGATTTCAAGGAAGAAAAATTCAAAAAGCCACACAAGAGAAACGCGGAATTGAGGGCAATGCACCAATGTGATGCTCTTCAGTTGGTGATCCACAACAGGGTGGAAGAAGGAAGTTAAGATTGATTAACTGTCGGGCAAACTTGTCTCTTTATATAGAAAGTAAGTATAACTATATTTAAATCAATTGTTTTTGTGTGTTAAACTTCTGTAAACCTTAATTTTTCTCTCTCTTAATATATTAAGCAATTTATTCAAAAAAAAATCCATTTTGAAGCTTTTTTGTTGTCAAAACTCTTGCTTTCCAAGTTCTCTTGTTTCTGCTCTTGCTCTTTACCAAGCATTGTGAGAGTTATGCTTAAGATTGTGTGCTTAAGTTCTTTACTTTTTCTTCTTCCCTTATTCTACTTGTTAAGAGTGTGTTAAAAAATCAAGTCACACATTGTAAGTGTTCCAAGTGTTGTAAGAGACTTGTCTCAAAATCAACAATTGTGAGGTTACACAAGTTAAACCACAAAACTCGTTTGATAGATGTTTTACATTGAACTGTAAATCATTTTTAACTCCTGTATCATTTTATACAACAGACTTTCGAAAATATTAAATAGTTCTATCATGCATAAACTGCATAATTTTTTTCTATTAAATGGTTTCAACTTCCAAACATGATTGTAGTTTTATAAATGTAGATGTTTGAATTGATGTCGTGTAGATGAACTCTGTTTCGCTTGACTTCAAGCTCAAGTATTTGTGATGGACACTTAAATTTAAGATCTGATAGTTTTCTTTAGATGTAGAACAAAGTTTTCTTTAGATGAGATTTATAGGGCGCTTAGTGAAAGAAAAAGTGCAGTAGATGTTATACTCAAGATGGTTAAATCTTGCTTCAAATTTTGATAATACATTAATAATCATTTTTGTTTGTTGAAGTTTGAAACTAAAAATAGAAATAGCTGACTATGGTTTGCCAACAATGAGTTATATTTTGCATCATCATCTGCAATGGATCCTTAAATAATATAACAACAACATCATCATCATCCCTAATACATTTCTCATCAATACAGTTTCTCTTTACCCCTACCGATCATTACAAATAAAAATGAAGGTTATATGCATCCGATACAACCGACCACCTACAAGCTTTAACATCATCTTTGAAATATTGAAACCAAAAGTGTTTTGGTCACTTATAGAGACAGACTTCAGTCACGCTATAGAGCAAAAGATCTTACATTAAGGCTTGACAGTCTATTTGGTTCAAACATAATTTCTTAAAAAAGAGGTGGATCTACGTCATCAAGCATCACATAAGTGAAATTTCAAAGCACATTTGTCAATCTGAGTATCATTTCAGTTTAAATTTACCCAGTGTTAATATGTAATGTCATATGACTTTGGTGTATTGCCTTGAGCTATAAATCCTTGTAGTATTCCAATCCTTGTAGAAAGGTACTCTCTATTATCAAAAAAATGTCAATGTATTTCTAAATAAATTGGAAGTCGATGGTACCATTTCATCTATGGGCCTTTGATGTATTTTCTTTTCATCCTTGAAGACTTGATTTATTCCCGAGGTTTATTACTTTTCATCCTTTGAATGATTTTTAAAGGGCATGCAAGTTTCAAATTTCAACATTACCACCAAATATATTGCTCCCCACTTCAAAGAAAAATAGCTGACTGGGTTTGTGACTTTGTGGGCAAATAAGCACAACACCAATAAAGAATGCCTTTTACAACTGTTAGATAACAATCATCAACGAAACCTCAAATTGATGAATCCAGGCAGCATTCCCTGTGCAAAAGAGAAAATACAGCAGGAAACGAGTATTATTCATCAATAGCAATTGATAAATATCTTTACTATTATGACTGCCATTATCTCTAGTCACCTGCTATAGTATTATTCGCCTACTCAACTACAAAAAGAAGTATCCATCTCTAATCCATCTTTATCAAAAGTACCCAAAGAAGATACTCCCACAGTGCATCAAACCAAATAACCATCGGTGCACTCTGTATTATCTCTACTTTTTATATAACCAAAAAAGTTATCAGACTGAATGCAGTTTACTCCACTTGAGTTATAACTACAGCTCTACAACAATAACTTAATTTGTTAAAATCATGTCTACATAGTGCAGAAAATTCCAAGTTAAACCAACAACATGTCTTGATGAAACAGACCAAATGCTACGGCCAGGAAACTTATCATGATGTTTCTAGCAGAAACAAATTCTAACACAGACAATGTGAAAAATGACATAGCATAGCATAGATAATATAAGAAACAAGGACACGAGATACACTACAGACTAAAAAATGCACAATGCAAAATGCAAGATATAAATACCAGGTGGTCTAACATTTATCGCAGGTAATATTACTAAATAATAGGAAAAACCATCTAATAATAGATTTAAAGCATTCCAACCAGTTGATAGATACACATCTGCTTTGCAAGAGCACAGATGCATAACCTCCACGTAGCTGTTGCTAAAGATAATGAATCAAAGATGCTATGGAAATCGGCAGTTCTGTAAAGTCGAGGTAAATCATATTGGAATCATTGTTGTTGTGGTTGCCTTGTTTGAGGACCACGATACCCACCATAACTTCCAGCACTAGGAGGCACATTGACCTGTGTGGCTCCATACGATCTACCCTGTTAAGGATCTTTCCAAGAACTAGCTAGAATAACCACCAGTGGCATTGCTATCATCATAACCACCACCCATGTAACCAGAACCGGCCCCTTACTCCCCAACACCACCTACACCAGAAATATAAACCACCACGACGTCCACCGTCAGCACCATACCCACTATGGTTAGCATAAGGACCAACTCCTTGCTCTCCACCGTAGCCACCACCATATCCATAACTTTGACTTCCATAACCTGGTCCATCAGATGATTGACCAGTTGGTGCAGCAGAGCCATTAGAACCAGCAGTTCCATATCCAGTGTTTGAGCCATAACCAGAAGAATTATAAACAGATGAAGTTTGATTATTCCAAGGGCTTCTGGCAGCACCTTGTGGACCACTTCCATAACCACCAGAATTTGGGTTGCCATAAGTGCCGGCAGGTCCATAGCCAGACGTAGCATTTCCATAACCAGGCATGCCATAAGCACCATATCCGGTGCCAGCAGCTGCATATCCATACCCAGCATTCCCATAACCAGAAGACCCACAACTCGGATAACCAGAGCCTGCTGCAGGGGGTTGCATATACCTATTAGTGTCCATTCTACCATCATAGGAAGTTGCGTTTGAAATAGAACCACTATAAGATTGATATGATCCACCTTTACCACTGCCAGAGTTAGGATTTGCATCCTTAGGTAAAGCCTTCTTTACTTCTACATGTTTCCCAGCTAATTCATGGAATGTTTTATGAAGTGCCAACTCAACAGCATCCTCAGTATCAAATGTTATGAATCCAAATCCTCGTGGCCTTTGTGTTGTTTGATCGTACATTACAACAACATCAGTAACGGTTCCGTAATTCTCAAAATACTGACGGAAATCATCTTCAGTTAGAGTTGGGGGTAACCCACCAACGAAGATTTTTTTAATCCTCATACTGCTACCTGATCCACCCACCACCGGCAGATTTTTTTAGTCTTCAAAGAAATGAGTTTTTCTTTGTCATTAACATACAGGTTAGCTCAGTCGAAATGAATTTTTGCTTGTATTTATTTACACAAATTAAACAATATTACGATGACAGGTTCCCGGTGCAACTACATATAATCTAGCATTATATTACATGTTGGACTCTCCACTTGAAAAAGTTCCTTTACTAGAAAGCTTTGTAAGAGGAGATGATGTATTTCGAAATTCCCGGTTTAAACTTATTCCTTATATTTCTAAGGTAGGTAGAAAGAAAGATTTAAGGATGGAGAATGACAAATAGCTAAATCCATTTTTTATCCATTTCTTTTTCTTCTTCTACTTCTTCTTCTACTTCTTCTCTGTCAGTATTTTTTACAGTTAATTTTCTAAGGTTCTTGGATCGTTAAACAAAGCGTAGGCAAGAAGGCATGCTTGGTCGGTCAGGCTCTTGAAATCAATTATTTCCATGGAAGTAATTACTTGGAGGTATTGTTTGAGTAATAAATAATTCAGATTTTGTATATTCATTCAAAATGGTATGGGGTTTAAACAGCTTGATGTCGATATTAGATCATCTACGGTTGCGAGGGGAGTAGTGAGTCTTGTTCTTGGTTACTTATTGAAGGTTGGTACTGATTGAAGGTTGGTACTGATTGAAGGTTGGTACTGTTTTTTTCAGAATGATTTGAGTAATCATTTTTTTTAACTTAATTTTTTTTTTGAAGCTATTAAATGTTTAGTAAATGGTAATGTTTTTTTTAGGTTGGTTAAGTTTTTTGAAACTTTAAACTTTAAATTTATACATACATATTACGTGAGTTGGAACTCCAACATGTCTCACCAAGTTTTTAAATGATAGATTAAAACGATAAGGACTAAAAAGATTGGAGAAATGAAGAATCAAATGGAACGGTTGTTATAATTCATAATAAGTGTGCTAAAAAAAGATCGAAAAAACATCAAGAGTTAAGACTATGTGAAATAGTTTTTGTATTGTTCTAGATAAATATCATGTGAAATTTACTTGTAGGAAACAACCCTGGATCAAATCTATAATATATAGATATAAGATTAATAATGGAATGAAATAAAGATTTTACCTTGATAGTTGATATCACAACAGAGTATTTTTTAAATGAGATTCAGCCACTAGAAAAGAAGACGAAGGAAAAGAAAGGTACTTGTTCATTCCTTTCCCTCAAATTCCACAACTAAAGATGGATTTAGCATGTAAAGATTGCGTCTCTACCATATAGCACACCAGCTATAATAACCCCAAAGTCATTGGAGAATAAGCACTTTTTCAAGGTACGTGAATATAAGATTCTGCTTCAAACCCAACATGAATAAATTTGTCATTTTATTAAAATTGGCTTACCAGGACGGCAGGATTGTGTAGATGTTGAAGACATGTAAAATGATGCATTAAATGACACGGTTCTTCATACTCAGAGTGTGGGGTACAGCGATAAACAATGGATTTCTTCACTTGAATAAATATATGTCGTTTTATTAAAATTGGCTGCCAAAGAGAGTAATGATTGCTTGCCGTGATACCAGAATTGTGTAGATGTTGAAGGGATGTAAAATGATGCATTAAATGACACGGTTCTTCATACTCACAGAATGTGGGGGGTGCAGTGATAAGCAATGGATTTCTTCACTTCCCATCACAACTTTATTGCATCATCTGCCTACTTAGCAGTTAGCATATCTACAATAAAAAAAGAGCTGGTTAATAGATTTCACATATGAATTCACTGTTTGCACATATGAATTCTAAGCAGATTGAATATTTGACTTCACTGTTTGCAGTTTTCATAACTTCAAACATGTCAAGATGTAATAAACAAAGGTTCTGTAAAGATATGCGCCTACGCGGTAATGCAGAAGCCAGCCACCAACATATGCTAGCTAATATTGGCCGGGTTTTTTCCATGTAAATTATTAATTTTTATAATATAACCAATTCGATATTGCATATAAAATATATAAGATAATTTTGGATACATTATTAGATATTTAGACTTACTACTAAGGTCTTAATTCTTGATCAATTCACTAAATATAAGGCCAAACCCAAACATAAGCAGATAAGGTTCAAAACAAATCCCAAAACATGCTTTCAAAAAAAATCCTAAACATAAGCACATAAGGTATTAATTTTTAGGATAAAAAATTTAAGGATTAACCAAAAAAAAAACATGATTAGCATTAACTTGAATATTTGATTATCCCAATTACTACAAATTTAGTAACTATTTTACGCCTAAAATAACATCGATTACAAATTAACAAACATTTTGAGAATGGCATCACTTCAATATGCAACATAAACATTGTGGATTTGGAGTCAAATATTTACGACTAAATCCATAAATTTTACCTATATAAAATATAACCAGATAGATAAATAAAGTTTAATCCAGGATTTCAAACAAATAGTAAATTAAATATCTTCAATCCACTAGACATGAATAATATTATTCTCAAAGAAAAAACTCCTTCAAAGAAAATGCCAGTTTCAAGTTTCCACGTACCAGAAATTGCATTGTACCCACTTCAAAGAAGAAGAGCTGAATGGATTTACGGACAATAACCTAGTGCACATAAAAGAATGCCTCGGTGCCTCGTACAACAATTAGATCACAATCATCAACTAATCCTCAAATTGATGAATCCAGACAGCATATCCTGCACAAAAAAAGAAAAAATAGCAGAAAACGAGCATTATTCATCAATATTTCAATTCAAAAATTTCTCTAATACTAAGACTGCCATTATCTCTAGTTACCTGCTACAGAGTTATTCGCCTACTCAACTACAAAAAGTACTCATCTTTAATCTTTATCATAAGTACCCAAAGAAGATACTCCCACGGTGCATCAAACCAAATAACCATCAGTGCACTCTGAATCTCTACTTTTTATATAACCAAAGAAGTTATCAAACTGAATTCTGTCTACTCCACTTGAGTATAACTACAGCTCTACGGTAATAACTTAATTCAGTAAAATCATGTCTAAATTGTGCAGAAAATTCCAAGTTAAACCATCAACATGTCTTGGTGCAACAGACCAAATGCTACGGCCAGGAAACTTATCATGATGTTTCTAACAGAAACATAAGTTTTAACAATGTGAAAATTGACATAACAAAGAATAGATAATATAAAAATGGAGACAAAACATACTGCAAACTAGAAAACGCAAAGTGCAAGCAAGATATAAATACCAGGTGGTCCAATTATGTATCGCATATGATATTACTAAATAATAGGAAAAAACATAAAGAACTACAGATCTAATAATAGGTTTAAAGCATTCCAACCAGTTGATAAATACACATCTGCTTTGGAAGAGCACAGGTGCACAACCTCCACGTAGCTTCAGCTGACGATAATCAATCAAAATGCCAAGGAAATAGGCAGTTCTGTAAAGTCGAGGTAAATAATATTGGAATCATTGTTGTTGTGGTTGCCTAGTCTGAGGACCACCATACCCACCATAATTTCCAGCACCGGGAGGCACATTGACCTGTGTGGCTCCATACGATCCACCCTGTGAAGGATCTTTCCAAGAGCTAGAATAACCACCAGTGGCATTACTATCACTGTAACCACCACCCATGTAACCAGAACCGACCCCTTGCTCCCCACCACCACCTACACCAGAAATACCACCACTACGTCCACCAACAGCACCATACCCACTATGGTTAGCATATGGTCCAACTCCTTGCTCTCCACCGTAGCCACCACCATATCCATAACTTTGACTTCCATAACCTGGTCCATCAGACGATTGACCAGTTGGTGCAGCAGAGCCATTAGAACCAGCAGTTCCATATCCAGTGTTTGAGCCATAACCAGAAGAATTATAAACTGATGAAGTTTGATTATTCCAAGGGCTTCTGGGTGCACCTTGTGGACCACTTCCATAACCACCAGAATTTGGGTTGCCATAAGTGCCGGCAGGTCCATAGCCAGACGTAGCATTTCCATAACCAGGCATGCCATAAGCACCATATCCGGTGCCAGCAGCTGCATATCCGTACCCAGCATTCCCATAACCAGAAGACCCATAACTCGGATAACCAGAGCCTGCTGTGGGAGGTTGCATATACCTATTAGTGTCCATTCTACCATCATAGGAAGTTGCGTTTGAAATAGAACCACCATAAGGTTGATATGATCCAGCTCCACCACCACCGTTGCTAGGATTTGCATCCTTAGGTAAAGCCTTCTTCACTTCTACATTTTTCCCAGCTAATTCATGAAATGTTTTATGAAGTGCTAACTCAACAGCATCCTCGGTATCAAATGTTATGA
Source organism: Zostera marina (assembly GCA_001185155.1). NCBI lineage: Eukaryota > Viridiplantae > Streptophyta > Magnoliopsida > Alismatales > Zosteraceae > Zostera > Zostera marina. Next base: position 531,313 of record LFYR01000047.1, read on the forward strand.
ATCCAAATCCTCGTGGCCTTTGTGTTGTTTGATCGTACATTACAACAACATCAGTAACGGTTCCGTAATTCTCAAAATACTGACGGAAATCATCTTCAGTTAGAGTTGGGGGTAACCCACCAACGAAGATTTTTTTAGTCCTCATACTGCCACCTGATCCACCACCGGCAGATCTACCTGGGTACGATGCTTTTGCGGTTGTGTGCTGCTCCTCTCTCGATAGAGCCCTCTTTGCTTCAACCTGTTTCAGCATAAAACGAAAAAGTAAGAAGAACTATTTTTGAAATCAAATCGACAGATCGAGCACAGAAAGTTAAAGGATCTTACAGTTCGTCCATCAATGACATGCATGTCTTGGAGTACATGTTCGAGAAGCGACGGGTCAGCGAAAACAACGAAACCAAACCCCCTCGGCCTACCTGTGAGTTTATCCTTCATGATGACGGTCTGAAGAACCTCTCCGTATTTCTCGAAATACTCCTTCAGTCTCTCCTCCGAGGTCTCCCAAGAAATACCGCCGATAAAAGCTTCCCCTGATCGGAATCCATAATTTTAGGGTTTGGGTTTCTCTTCGGAAAAAATGAACCAATAGACCGCCGCTTTTGGGATTTTTATTATATAAAGAATTAAAGAGTGAATCTTTTGCAGTATAGATTTGAATGAACGGCCCGGATTTATTCTAGGCTTTAGAACTTAAATCTACATTACACTAGCAGTTTGTCAGTAGAATAGTCAATCAACTCTTATAATCTTATCTCGTCTCCAATAGTCCAATGTCGGTTCTGGGCCGATTCAACATTTTCTCTCATTTCCCGTCCTTGCTCCCTCCTAGAAATCTCCGGCAACCTTCGTCAATTTCTGCAAAACTTCCCGCTCGTGACCGAGTTATCGACTTCGGGAAGCACAAAGGTCGAATGCTCGGAACTTTGCCTTCAAAGTACCTCACGTGGGTTTCGAAGAACCTCCGCGCCAGAGACTTTGAGGATTGGGCTAAGCTCGCTGACGAAGTACTCCTCGACCCGGTATACAAAGACAGAGTCGAGTGGGAATTGGCGGAACGGGTGTTGAGCGGAGAGGGTCTGAAGATGAGTAGTGGTAATTCTAAAGAGTCGTCTGTGTCAGAATTATTGGTAATCAGTGAGAGCTTCGGGTGGGACAACGACGACAAGGAGGGTTGGAAAGCAGTGAACGTGGAGCTTCTTGGGACGTCATCGGGTGGAAGGATTCCAAGGAGGAATAATAGTAAGAATAGTAATAGCAAACGTTTGGTGGAGTTTCCAAAAGAGGTAGCGAAGGAGGTACCAGCGGCGGTGATAGAAGGAGGGAGAGAACGGAGGAGGATGAGGAGACATAAGCCATCATCGAAGTCGAAGGTGACGAGAAGAGAAGTAGAAATTGATGGTGGTGATAACGAAGTTAAAGGAAATTCAAATCCTTTTCCGGGAAGAAAAGCTTTACTTGCCAAGATTGATAACATGGATAATTTTTAGTGTTCGTGTGTACTTTTCCGCATCTTCATTGTGTGTTTTTTTTGTAATAAGGCGTGCAGAGGATTATAGGAAGGAACTCTGCAAACCCTGAGGCCGTCAAGATCATCGGGACAACTTGGGATTGTTGGGGAATGTTGGGTTTCCGACGATCGGAAAGAAATTCAGTTGTAGTTAAGGTAACAAGGTCTGTTTTTAGAAGAAGAAAATAACAATAATAGCAATCAACTTTAATACTATCTTTAAAAGTTGTAGTTTACAAGAAAGAATATGTTGCTATACTATGCTAGACATTAATCAAACAGTTGGCGGATGGGAAGAGAGTCAGAACGGAATCCTCTAGAAGCAGCGTGCCTGGAATCCACCAGGGACGTAAATCAGAAACGCAGCAATGGAGAAGAATTCGTAGAAGAAACGAGATCGAGAAGAAGACTTAGCAGTTCACAATTAAAACGTAAAGCCATGATCCGTTCCTTGATTGGTGGGTATTTGTACTCGTGAGGTAATAGAATTAGTTACGGATAACCGTAACGTCCAACTGATCCGCTCCTACATCAGGCGATTTCTCCCTGTCGACATTCGTCCCCGAATGTTCCTCGAATCCTCGGCCCCTTCACCTATAGGCGGATAGTATTTCCTTAAATATGCAACATTAAAAGTTTGAGAAATATTTAATCCTTCTGGTAGATCAACGGCGTAAGCATTATCGTTGATCTTTCTTTTTTATTCGACATGGTCCGATGTTGCGAATGTTTAGCTTGTTGTATTCTCCCGTCGGTAATCTTCTTTTTCTTAAATGTTCCCTTCTTCCCCTGTCTGCTCACTCTTTGTACTTTGCACATTGTATGTCTCTAAGTTACTACGTGCTAGCTTATATATTTCCACCAACTCATCCGTTAGTTCCTTTACTTCTTTGATTGGTGTTTGCGTCGCAGTTAGATGTACTGGAACTTTGGGTAACACCCTATATACAATTTGAAACGGTGATATCCTTGTGCGATTTGGCATGGAGTTACATGTGAATTCTGCCTGCGCTAATGCCAAATTCCACTGCTTTGGTTTGGAGCTTGCTATTGTTCTTAACAAGGTCCCCAATGTTCTGTTTGCCACCTCCGTATGTCCGTCAGTTTGCAAGTGACAGGTGGTGTTGAACCGGAGCTCGGTCTCCATCATCTTCCATAATTCTCGCCAAAAATGGGAAATAAATTTGGTATCTCGATCTGACGTGATTAATCTCGGCACTCCATGGAGACGAACAATTTTCCTAAAAAATAATTTTGCTATTTGTGAAGCATCATTGGTTTTCCGACAAGCTAGGAAGTGCGCCAACTTTGAGAATTGAATCCGTTCCTCTCTGTGTTCGTGGCAGACCAGTTACGAAGTCCATTGGCAGTGGGGTGTACAATCCTGTGTTCTGAACTCCCTCTGTCGAATAAATTTGTCCACCTCCTTTCGTGATTGAGGTCAGAAGTACTTCTGTTCCATTTGTTGGATTGTTTTATCCATCTCAAAATGTCTACCTAATCCACCTGCATGGATTTCTTTAATTAATTTTAATCTAACTGAAGACCGCCTTGGGATGTACAACCGTCTGTCTTTGCAAAGAAACCCATCTTGTACACTCAATCGTGAATTCCCAACTCCTTTTTTACACATTGCCCATTGGATGGCGAAGTCATCATCTTATTTATATGATTTTTTTAATTCCTCAAACGCTGTTACTGTTGTGTGTAGAACCGTCAATATATGCTTCCGTCGGCTCAAGGCGTCCACGACTTTATTCTTCACCCCCGCTTTATGTTGAATCGAAAAGTTGAAACGTTGAAGATAAGTAAACCATCTCGTGTGCATCCGGTTAGTATTGCTTGATTCGTTGGTTTGTCGGAGTGCTAGATGATCGGAGTGGATCACGAATTCTTGGTGGAGCAAATAGTGCTCCCACTTGTGGCAGGCCCTCACCACGGCATACAACTCCTGCTCGTATGTTGTCCATGCTCGTCAATTGTCTGCCAGCTTTTCGTTAAAATATGTGATTGGGTGTCCTGTTTGAATGAGTACCGTTCCCACGCCGGTTATACATGCATCACATTCCAGCTCGAATAAAAGGTTAAAATTGGACAACGCCAACACTGACTCTGATCGCAACTCCTCTTTAATTTTTTTTAAATTCTCACTTGCCGTTGTTGTCCATATAAACTCGCCTTTCTTTAGGCAATTTGTGATGTCCGACGTAATAACTCCGAAATTTCTAATAATTTTTCGGTAAAAGGATGCAGTCCCATAAAGCTTCGGACTTCCGATATTGATTGTGGTTCCGACCATCGTTCTAAAGCTTTTGTTTTCACCGGGTCCATTCGTAGTTCATCTTTTCCCACTACGTAGTCTAAGAACAATACTTTCTCCACCAAGAATCCACATTTGGATAAATTGAGTCGGAGTTTTTGGCTTTGCAGTGCCTGCAGTACTAGCCGTAGGTGTTCCGTATGTTCTTCATGATTTACATTGTATACTAGCACATCATCCAAGTATACTACCACACAGACCCCGAAAAATGGTTTGAGCACTTTTGTCATGAGTTTCATAAACGTGTTTGGCGCGTTTGAGAGGCCAAACGGCATCACCAGTCATTCAAATAAACCATGTCATGTTTTAAACGTTGTTTTCCACTCCCGGTGCGAATTCTGATCTGGTGGTATCCTCTTGTAGATCCATTTTAAAAAAAAAATTGAGCTCCGGTGAGGTCGACGGTATTTGATTGTGATTCGATTGACTTCCTGACTGTCAATGCATATTCGAAACTCACCATTCTTCTTCGGCACTAGTAGGGCCGGCACCGCGCATGGGCTACGGCTGGGACGGATCATTAATCCATTCTTCAACAATTTATCAATTTGTTACTGGAGGGTCGATGTTTCCCTCGGCTCATTCGATAGTGGCCTTATTGGTTTGGTAGTGCAGCTCCAGATGGGAATTCAATTTCGCGCTCAACCACCCGTTTTGGCGGTAGTGTTACCAGACTTTCTTCATCTGTGATTTCTGAAAACTCCTTCAATAGTTGGCATATGATTTGAGGAATTTCAGTTGAACCTTCTTTCCTACTTGGATACAGAATTAATGCTAATGCTTTTTTTTTAAACAAGAATTAACGCTAATGCTCCTTCTTCTTCGACTACACTTTTTGTAAAGTTCGTTCTATTTTGAATCAGTAAGTTTGGAGAATAATTTTTTAATTCTTTTTCAGGTGGTATGTAGTGGCATTAGTGGATTTTTTTAACTCCGGTCATGAACGTCCACTGCTTGCTCCATCCATTGTATGTTGCATTTGTATCACTTTGCCATGGTCTGTCCAAAATTATATGTATCACTGCTTGTCAGGGTCGTGCTTCCTGTCGTGGTATGAGTGATATGTTGATTACCTCCATAATTATAGTTAAAAAACTTCCCTGTTGTGGACTCTATGTGTGTCTCCATGTTAATCGCATCAGTCAATGTAAAGATCATATGCAGTTGTATCTTCTCTTGGATTGAGACTTTGAGACCTCCTACATATCTTGCTACACATTGGTCCTCCGACTCATTTAAATCATTTCTCGCGACCAACCGGTGGAACTCCATGGTGTAATCCTCCACTGACCGTGTGTGTTGTCTATAGTTCTGATATTGTGAGAACAGAATCCTTTCAAAGTCGGTGGGTAAAAATTGGTCTCGGATAAATTTCTTCATTTTTCTCCGAGACTGAATTGGTCGTTTTCGCTGCCGTTGTCGAGTGGCCACCAACTGATCCCACCAAACCGACGTCGTTCATTTTAGTTTCATAACGACCAACTTCACTTGTCGTGATTCCGATACTTCCATGCAATCGAAAAATCTGTCAATTTCCGATATCCAATCCAGCACTTCTTCTATTTTCATTTGTCCGTTAAATACCGGAATCTCCATTCGTGACCTATAGAACCCATACCCATTGCCTCCTCTCCTCCCTGGTTGATCTTCCCTACCAGTTCGAAAATCTTGGCGGCCCCAATTAAACCTCTCTCCGGCCCCTTGTTGTTGATGACATCACGGAGGAAATATTTCTCCTGATTCTTCTTTCGACGACGAAGATGAATTTAATTCTTGTACTGGGGTCCTTCTTGAAATAGATGCTCCTCCTGTGAACTTTGGCCGAGAGTCTTTCTTACTATTTCACGTGACAAATTGTTAACCACCGCTGTTAACTTCATTAGTAACTTACGCAACTCATCCAGGTCCCTTCATGTGATTGTATCTGTCATATCAGATCATCGACAGAGGGAAGACGGAAAAGAAAAAAAAATCTGTGTGTCGGGCAAGGCTCTGATACCACCTGATAACGTTAAACGCGGGAACTTAGTCAGAACAAGAATGCAATTAACTGTACGATATCTTTAAAAGTTGTAGTTTGCAAGATAGCAATACAAGAAAGAATACGTTGCTACACTATGTTAGACATTTAATCAAAAATTTGACGGATGGGAAGAGAGTTAGAACGGAATCTATCGGAAGCAACGTACCTGGAATCCACTAGGGACGGGAATCAAAAACGCAGCAATGGAGAAGAATTCGTAGAAAAAAAACGAGATCGAGAAAAAGACGTACCAATTCACAATTAAAACATAAAGTCATGATCCGTTCCTTGGTTGGGTATTTGTACTCGTGAGGAAACAAAATTAGTTACGGATAATCGTAACGTCCAACTGATCCGCTCATACATCAAACAATGATGTTGAGAACATCGTAGCAAGGTAACAATGTTGAGGTAAAAATGATCAGTTTGATAAAAAAACTGTAATAACTCCAATTTAGAGTATTTCTTAGTTAGGTCAATTTAACTAAAGGTATTTTAGTAATATGTTAAAAGAAATGAATAAATCCTAAGATATAAGGATTGAAGGGGAGAAAAAGGGGGGAGGAGGAAGAAACGAAAGTGGAGTAAAGAATCTCAACACTACGGCAAGGTTGGGATACGAACGGAGACGAAACTCCGACGAGGGGTCATCCGACGATCGTGTGAGGTGGTGCTTGGGTGGGTGGAAATCGTGGTGTGGATTGTGTATAGAGAGGTCTCAAAGGCAAGGGAAGGTATGTGATTTCGTTTAATGTTATGATGCTGGAACAGAAAATAAAATGTGAGATTCTTGTGCCATTGTTGGATCTATGTGTAAGTTGATAATGATTAGTGTAGGAAGTTGGAGTTGGGTTGGACTCTGTAGGTGTTAGGGTGGAAAACAAGGAATACAGTGTGACCTTTAAAATAGCATCAAATCAATGATGTGTGAAACTTATCGTGGGTTGGAGTTCTGTAGAACCATGTGATATTTATTAGGTGTCTTCTATTATGTTTTTATGTTTAGATAATGGCTTGTCATGTCTTTACTCTTATGAGTTATGTTAATGGTGCGTGGAAGAATAATTGCAGGAATGTTATCTAAAATATTTTCAGAAGATCTTGAGGTCAGTTCTGGGTTTTGAGGATTTTACACAGATTTCCTTCATGTTTATCTTCTCAGAAGATTTTAGATTTTTGTGGGTTCGATCGAGATTTTAATTGTGGTTATTTCTTTCGGTATTTTTAAGGGATTTTAGATTTCAATTTTGGGTTGTTGTAGGATTTTATTTGTGTTTATTCAGTACCAACAGAAGATCTTATATTAGAATTCTGGATTTTTAGGGTTTAATGGATAGGGCAAATGAGTGATAAATTATATTTAGCGATAAGTAAGTAAATAGTGGTGATGTTAAACAGTTGAGAATCTCATATTGGGTAGTGTTGTGGACCTGTGGTTATATTACTGAGCTGAATTTAAACGGTTGATTTCATTTAGATCATTTTGTTGGTTTTGATATTTTTGATTTTCAGCCTTCATACCTTTGTTTTTTAGATTTTTCGACTTTAGATTTCGTGTTAGTTCACTCGGCTTTTCGGGTTTTGTTTTCCATCTAGATTTACTTTTATTTTCATGATTATTTATGAGTTCCCTGAAGAATCATGGGTTGGGTATTTAACATCATGTGTTTCTAAATGGTGGTGAAATAAATATATCTTAATTGTTTTTTTTTAGATTTGACTAAATGATTCATCAAGACATATTTTATTTCTTTCTCTTATATTTTCTACATTGGGTTGCATGTGGGCTAGATGCATAAGGTAAGGGTTATTGGGTTGATGAGTGGGTGATTTATAATATGTGATAATTACATTGCAGAATAGTGAGTGGATAACATTGATGGGAAGTGAATTACAGTTATAGTGTGAGTGTTATGTAATAGCGTAGAATATTGTGATTCCCATTGATTTCCATGATTATGATTCTTTTTCTGTGATGTGGCTAACGTTAAGGGACCTATACTGAGTCGATAAAATATTTGACTCACCCATCCTTGTGTTCATTGTGTGATAGGATGGAAATATGGAATCAATGAAAAGAGGCACGACAGTGAAGGGGCGAAGTTCATTGCGTTTTTGTTTTGTTAAACCTTATTTCTGATAGAGATTATGGTTTAGGTGGATTATGAAACATGCATGTTATTGGGGTATTGGTACTCAAACTTATGAACATGTTCGACCTATATTGTGATTGTTATTAAATGACTATACTTACTCTCATGTGTGAGTGCTTTTATGTGACATGAATTAAGTATTAGTCATTGAATCGTTAATATCCCAACGAGGGATGTTTGTAGCGGCGAATTCAGAAATTTTTTCTTTGGGTGGCTAATTTTAAATCATTTAACGAAATTCAAAAATAATTTTTTTTAATCCAATTGTTCTCCTGGAATACTAGCCTTCGGAAAGGAATGTACAAAAGAAAACATCGAACCAATAGAGAAACAAGGAGTCGCGTTATGAGATGCTCACATGTTGCTTGTTGGTGATAATGATGCTCAGAGAAGTTAGTTAGATATTTTTATTTTTCTTTAGTTTAAATTTATTTTTATGTTTACATGTTGTAAAAACTTTTGTTTTAATTTTATTTTCATGTTTAAAATTTTTTTATTCATTTAATACCCAATATTACTACCAAAAAAATATGAACTCATCTTATGATCAAGTGAGATCGTGACCCTATTCATTTATTCACATGTTATATTGTACTCCATGTGGAAATTAACTCAATTGATGTATACGGTCCATATCTCCTCCGTCCGTTTGAAGGAGCTTTCTGGACCCTCAATTTTTTTTTGCCACCAACCTGTTGAATAAAAAATAAATGGACTGGAAGCTACTAGGATCGTACTAGCTATGAAATAGTTTAGTAGTAGGCATGCAGTACCAGTACGCTGTAGTCCATCAGATGCAGGGGATTTTTTTTTTTTGATATCCAAAACCATCATCTCTACCTTCTTCCCAACGAAACACCCCTAGCAATTTTTTTCCGCCGACCTCCTCTCTGCATTCGTCGTTCGTTGAGTGCATTCGCCGGTAAGCTTTCACGTGGACCGTCTCTGTATTCCGTCTCTCAGCCGACCAGCATTACGCCGACTTTCGTTCGCCGTCATTCTTTACCTCGGTTTCTCGGTAGGCATATCCTTCGTTCTTAATATTTTTTCATTAAAAATCTCTTCTCCTGTTATTGTACTGATTTTTTTTCCGCCGACCGCCCCCTCCCCTTAGATTTCGCGCGAAAGAAAAAGGAATGGGGAGGGACGTGGTCGATTTGGGGAAGAAAGATGCGGACGAAGTGAATGAGGAGGATCGAGATCGATTGGATTTGGTTAGAGATCGATTTCGTCTCTCTGTAATCTCCATTTGCGAATCACAAGGTTTCTATTACCCACTACTGGCCACCACCTCATCTTTGTTATTTCATTTTCACTTTTGAATCCGATCGATTTCGTTGTTTATTAGGAAGAATGGGATGGATATTGCGGAAGTCGTCGTTGCGTGCATATCTGATCTTGCATTCAATATGTCAGGTGATTAAATATCTATCTGATCCTGCGTGTATATATTAAGGAATTTTGAAAACATTTCACATTGTGTATTTCTGATTTCTCTTTTCTCTCTTCTTTTGGTAATTTTTTTTGAAGCAGAATTCTTTCTTTTAATAATTAACATATGGCCTAATGTTGTGTTATTCTCTAAGCAGAGTATCCTGCGAAGGATCTGGAACTATTTTCTCAGCATGCTGGTCGAAAAACTGTAAATATGGAGGATGTCATATTAACTGGTATAACCCCCACGTTACACTTCTGGAGAGGTTTCCATTCACTGAATCATCAACAAGAAATTGATAGAAGAAGAAGATAGAAGAAAGGGGGAGAATGAAGTCGTTAGGTCAAAACAAGAAGAAGAAAGAGTAAACTCTTTAATTGACACTCAAGAATTATAACATTCAACTTATCTAATCATTACACATTAAGCCTATACTTATACTTAATATTATGGGTACATTTATACAAAACCCCTTATAGTATTTTTAACTCTTTACATTCCCCCGCAAATTGACAACTCCAGAATGCAATCCTGAGTTGTGAATTTGAACATGAGTATGATCATCAGCTTGTCTGTCCACCTCCTTAGCAGCCTTGTGAACTAACTCAGCTATGAATTAATTGAGCTAACAGGGGGGGCGAAAAACCCAGCTGGGATTCTTATTTTTGCTCCTCTTTCTTTCATTTTTACTGGGAAAACCCTCCTGTTATACCAATTAATACCCTGAAAGAAAGAACAAAACAAAAACAAAAATCGCTGCTCATTCTCAAAGCTCCTGCTGCTCTAGATTTCACATTTTCTGCTCCAGATTAAATTTCCAGTTATTTGGGCATGACCTATCTTAGTATGACCTGCAACCACACAAACATACATCCACAGTAGCCATTCCCACAAACCAAACCAGAAAAATATAGACCATTCCTTAACAAACAGACAAAATTATATATCAAACCAAACTAGAAATAGTTTTAGAATATATTTCAGATTATCACCCTGCAATTTTCAACATCATATTTATCTAACATTTCCTAATATGAATACAAGTATTACTATAAGAACAGAAATCAGAAATACAACACCTCAGTATTTTCATTATTATTATTATTATATATATAAACTAATATCCAGTATTATAGTCTCCCTTATATAGTCATTCTCCTAAGCCTCCTTAATTAGCTTTGGTTTACTTATGTCTTGCGATTTTGTTAGCCTATTCTTGTCCTTCATTAGGATTCTAGGATCAGGACTGGTTGGTACTAGTTTATGCCTATCCCTATGAACCATAAATTGCCCTGTTCCCAGTACTTTAGTGAAACCATCTGCTAGTTGTTGACTAGCAGCAATATAATCCACTTTTATTGCCCCTTTCATCACCAGCTCTCTAATAAAATGGTGTGAGATATCTATATGTCTAGTTTTCAGGTTTGATGATGGATTTTTAGTGAGAAAAATTGCTGATTTATTATCACATAATATTTGTGGAGCTGTCTCAAACCTAATCTCCAGTTCCCTAAACAAATTACAGAACCACTTAACTTCTGAAGTTATCCCAGATAGTGCCCTGTATTCAGCCTCACAACTCGATTTTGATACCACTGCCTGTTTCTTTGATGCCCAGGCTACCAAATTTCCAGCAAACCAGATGCTGAATCCAGAAACTGATCTCCTATCATCAGTATCACTTGCCCAGTCTGAATCACAGTAGGCTATCAAAGAATTTACTGGTTTGACTGAAGGTGTAAATCTCAGTCCTAGGTTAGAAGATCCTTTGATATATCTTAGCATCCTCTTAGCAAAACTAAGATGTACATCAGTTGGTGTTTGTAGAAACTGACTAAGATGATTCACACAGAAGACAATATCAGGTCTAGTCATAGTTAGATATTGTAAGGACCCTACAATGCTTCTGTATATTGTATTGTTTTCTATAGGAGTCCCTGAATTTTTATTTAGTCTTGGATTTTGAACCATTGGTGTCCTACATGGTGTGCATTCCATCATATTGAATTTTTTCAATATATCATACACATATTTTTCTTGACTTAGAATTAAGGTTTTCCCTTGTCTTATACATTCCATTCCTAAAAAATAGTTAAGAAGCCCTAGGTCTCTACATGAAAATTGTTTACATATTAATTCTATGCACCTATTTACTTCCTCACTGGAATCCCCAGTAATTATAATATCATCTACATAGACTAGTATGTAGATTCTATGTCCATTGTTCACTTTGAGGAACAATGAGGAATCTGTAAGACTATTTTTGAATTCGTTTTCAACTAGAAAATTTTGAAGTCTTGAGTACCAAGCTCTGGGTGCTTGTTTTAAGCCATATAGAGCCTTATGTAATAGACACACATGATCTGGATAACTCTTATTATGAAACCCAGTTGGTTGTCTCATGTATACTGTTTCGTTTAGAAAGCCATTTAGGAAGGCATTTTTGATATCCAGTTGTCTTAGCTGCCAGTTATATGTCACAGCAATTGAAATGATTGATCTTACTGTGTTCATCCTAATTACTGGACTGTAAGTCTCTGTATAGTCCACTCCTTCCTCCTGATTGTAGCCCTTAGCTACTAATCTAGCTTTGTACCTTTCTATTGAACCATCTGAGTTCTTTTTAATTTTATAGACCCACTTACAACCTACTATATTCATTGACGAATTTTTTGGTACTAAAGTCCATGTTTTGTTAACTTTCAATGCATCTAGTTCCTCTTGCATTGCCTCCTTCCACTTAGGTTCTTTACTTGCCTCACTGAAGGTGGATGGTTCTATCTCTTCGCCAGAGCAAGAATTACACTCATAATTTTCTAAAAACTTTGGTGCTTTTCTATCTCTAGTCGGATATCTAACTCCTATGTTGATTGGTTCTTCAGATCTACTACTTATACCTCGTGGTATTGAGTTGCAAACTGTGTTTGTTTGATTCTCAGAAATATCTCTTTGTTGTCTTGTCTCACTTCTAGTGTTAGATTGCATATCAGACTCAACTCTCATGGTCTGGGGTACTAAGCTACTTATCTCAGTTGACTCTGAGATTATATCCATTGAGTCATTTGTAGAGTTGTTCTGTTGTGAGTGAGTGACTCTCCTTACAGGACTTGACTCTGGTTCTACCCTTAACTCACTGTTTGAGTTTCCTGTATTTATAGGAAAGCCAAAATTTATTGTAGTAGCTAGTCTTGGAAGTATTATCATTTGCTTTTCAGGCTTTTTTACTGTTTTAGTATCTGTTTTAGTTAAAAACGGATACTCATTTTCATTAAATTTGACATTTCGAGATATAATGACTTTATTATCTTCTAACTTTAAACACATATATCCTTTGTGTTTGTTTGAATACCCTATAAAGACACATTTATAGGCAGTAGGTTCAAATTTATTCCTTAATCCTTTATTTATTAAGGGATAACATGAACAACCAAATAATTTCAGTATTTTATAATCTGGTTTATTTTTGGTTAACATCTCAAAGGGAGATATAATCCTAAAACAGAACTAGGTAACCTATTTATCAGAAAACATGCTGCAGAGATGACCTCTGGCCACATATTTTTTGGAATTCCTGATTGAATAAAAAAACATCTGCTGGTCTCAAGCAGGTGTCTATGTTTCCTCTCAACAATCCCATTTTGTTGAGGTGTATAGGGACATGAGAATCTATGTGTTATTCCTTTTTGTCCTAGCCAAGTTTTCAGCTTGGTACTAAGAAATTCACCACCCTCATCTGAATAAATTTTCTTAATTTTTAGCCCTAACTGGTTTTCTATATTTTTCTGAAATAGAATAAACTGATCAGTAAAATCACTTTTAGCCCTTAATGGTATAATCCATGTATACCTTGTTTTATTATCTACAATTGTTGCAAAAAATTTATAATTTTTCATTGAAACAATTGGGGCTGGACCCCATAGATCTATATGTATTATCTCCAATGGAAAAGAAGTTTTTATTTCATTACAAGAAAAAGGTAATTTCGACATTTTTGCCATAGGGCAATTATTACAAAATTCTAAGGATTTTAAATCTGAATTGTTTAATCCTAATACATGTCCTATTTTATCCATGATTTTGAGAGAAGGATGTCCTAGTCTTTTGTGCCATGTATCTGAAGAGACCTTGATACCCAAATTACAGTTGATGTCCGGACTGAAATAGTATAGCCCTCTTTTATTAATTCCAGAAAAAAGCGTCTGATGCATCTTCAGGCTCTTCACTGAAAATTCCTTCTGTGAAATCTGTATATAACAGTTCAAATCACTACATAGTTTAGTCACAGAAATTAGATTTTTCTTAATCTTAGGCACACATAAAACTCTATTAAGTGTATAAACCTTTGAATGTACTTCAAAGTCTAACTTTCCTATTTTAGAAATTACTAATCTATCTCCAGATCCAATCACAACACACCCAATACCTGTATAGGTCTGGCAGTCATGAAGCAAAGCTTCATCAGCTACCATGTGATTAGTAGCTCCTGAGTCAAGACACCAATCCAGATCTTGGACTGTTACAGAATGTGCTGCTGCTTCTTCTTCATTTCCAGTCATCTGAGTATCATAATCATCCTCCATGGCATAGGCAGCAAAATTACCTCTATCTGGGCAATTTCTAGCCAGATGTCCTTTTTTCTCACAAATCTGACACGCAGATGTGTTGTCCTGTGAAGATGGTAGATTCAGAATGGGCGGCAAATTATTCCGAGCAATTTGAGAAGGAACAGTTATGACCTTTGTTCCTTGATTTTTGTATGATGGTTTATAATAAGAACCACCATTCTTGCCTCTCCCTGGATAAAATTTAGCATTTCTATTGAAATTATTCCTATTATAATTGGAATAATGCACCTGATAATCCCCTTCAGTTGTTGGTTGATCCAGTTGTTTCATCAAAATTTCTTCTTTAATAAGAGCATCTGCAAGTTCTGTAAAAGTAATATCCTTCTGAAAATTCAGAGATGTCCTAAACATACGGAATTCAGGTCCAAGACCTCTGAGAACATACTCTGACACTCTTTCATCAGACATTGAATATCCTGCTGCTGCTAGAGAGTGTTTCAAACTCTTAATCTTGAAAATATATTCTTTCATTGAAATATCTGTTGTCTTCCTTAGTGAATTCAACTCATCACGAAGAGTTTGAATTTGATTTTTATCAATAGGCGAAATATCTGTTTCTAAAATATGCCATGCCTCATATGCAGTAACACAAGGTAAAAGTAGAGGCTGAATTTCCTTACATACCGTGGCTTTAATCCAGCTGAGCACTATGCCATCGTTCCTCTTGTGAGACGCATATGCCGGATTTTCAAAGCCATCACTTAATCTTAGAGCCGGAGTCCCAAGTTTTCCAGAAACAAATTCTAACAAATTATGTATTTGCAATGCACCTTCAAATTGATTTTTCCATACTAGATAATTCCCTTCTGAAAGAGGTGTGGGACAGAGTGACGCAATACTGTACATCATTTGAGGAACTTCGATCCTTGCTGTCACAGCTGCACTTCCAGCACCAGATGTGCTTGATACAATTCCTGCCATAACTCAAGATGGAAAATCGCCACTCAACGGAACAATGATTACAGGAGCTCCTTGCGTCACAAACAAATATAACAATCAACCACTTGGTCAATTGCAATTTACAACTACAAGCAAACTATAAACTACACAATTGATTGAGTAGAAAATGTAGTTATGATCTAATTTCGATTGGGTAGAAATTACACAATCAGGTTTTTTTTTTTTAATCAGATTGCATGTAATCGACCAGCTATTAGCTAAATCCTAACTAGAATAATCGCAAATCACATATCACAAAAAAATAAAATCAGAAATCAATTAAGACAGTAAGGCAAAGAAAGAAAAGAGAGAAAAAAAAATGGCAGGATATCACAAATTGATGACAGTAAAACAATATGGCAGTAAAACAAATCTTGATATCACAAATCAATTAAGACAGTAAAAGAAATCAATGACAGTAAGACAATATGACAGTAAAACAAATCTTGATATCACAAATCAATTAAGACAATAAAAAAAAAAAAAAAACCGAAATCAAATCTAATACGAATCAAACGCAAACAAATCCAACACAAACAAACAAAACCAGCTGGATTACAGATCAATACAAATACACACGTAATCTGAAATTAATGAAATCAATGAACACGTAATCACAGAAATTAATGAACAAAAAACCAAACAAAAAATTACAGAAAACTGAAATCAATGAACACGTAATCACAGAAATTAAACATCTAATTACTAGCACCGATCTATGACAGAAATCAGAAATCAGACATCAGAAATCAAACATAAAAAAAAAACAGATCGCAAGCAGATCGAAATCAGGTCGCAAGCAGTATTAGAAATTAGATCGCAAGCAGATCAAAATCGCAATCGCAGAGAAATTAGAAATTAGAAATTTGCAGAGAAAGGGGGAAAAAAAACTTCAAACCAGAGTTAACTAATAAAATTGCAATCGCAGAGTTTACTTCAAACCAGATCAACAAGCAGAAATTACAGAAATTAGAAATTACAGAAATTACAGATCAACAAGCAGATCAAAATCGCAATCGCAGAGAAATTAGAAATTAGAAATTTGCAGAGAAAGGGGGGAAAAAAAAACTTCAAACCAGACTTGCAATCGCAGATTGCAATCAATCGGCGAGAAAAAACCACGCTGTAGCCGAGAAGAAAAACCACGCTTTGATCACAGAAGCCGTGTCCTAGTCGCAAAAATTGTAGCTCTCGATACCATGTAGAAATCTGGAGAGGTTTCCTTACTCTTTCATCAACAAGAAAATGATAGAAGAAAAAGATAGAAGAAAGGGGGTGGATGGAAGTTGTTAGGTCAACTAGAAAAAGAAGAGTAAAGCAAGAACTCTTTAATTGACTCAATCAAAATGTAACATTCAACTTACTTATTATTACACATTAAGCCTATACTTATACTTGATATTATGGGTACATTTATAAGATAGCCCTTATAATATTTTAACTCTTATAAGATAGCCCTTATAGTACATTATGGGTACTTTTCCCCGCCGTGCCACCGGCCGTTTGTAACACTTGCTTTAATTTAATGAAAAATGCCTTCGTTTTTTTTTTCCCTTCGTTTTGACTGTCTTCGCACGTCCGTGCAGATTCGCGCTTCTCGGCGTCTTATGTCGACGTTGCCCGCATCCTACTCGAGCTCTGCTCTCGTCCGTCGTGCCAGGTCCCCCTTTCGCCGACTCGGGCGTCGGCTCGTTACGTCGTTTCGTTGGTGGGGTCTGCCTGTGGGCCCGTCGGGACCCCCCCACCACGCTCCTCCTACATCGTTCGGTCGTTGGACACCGCCGAGCCTACGTCGGGCGCTTCTCCCCCGCCTCGTCGACCGCGTCGGGCCTTGACTTTCACCCTGGCCTCCGACGGACCGGCTCCTGGGCTCCCTCGGGGGCCTCCCGGCCCATCCGATCCCGACCAATCCGGGTACGCGACGCTTCGTCTTCCGTGCCCCCCTGAATCCTTATATAAACCTCCCTTTGCTTCTCGCGACTGACTTTCTTTCCCACTTTTTTTTCTCCATCCTTCTCTCCCCAGGTTGCTAATGGCCTCCGCTTCCTCCTCCGACTGCGTCCGGGGCGCAACGGCTGAAGCCCGCAACCTGGTCTCGACACTTTTCGTCGCCCCCTCCAGCAAAGACCCCTTATCCACCGCCGGGGTTGACATGATCCGGGAGGCGTTGGCGAAGATGGGCCAACCGGATCTGCCTTTTACTGTCGCCGGTGACCGCCTTGCCTCCGATCCGCCGCCGGGCATGGTCGCCCTCTACGCGCCCTTCGCTGATGCCGGTCTCGTTCTCCCGCTTCCCCCTCTGGTGGCCGAGGCGATGCACTACTGCGGTTTCGCAATCTCTCAGTTTCCTCCGGCCGCCATCGACCGCCTGGTGATTTTCGACCTTCTCTTGCGTCGCGCCGGCTGCTACGTCTGCCTACCGGTCTTCCTGACATGGTTCACGATGACCGCCATGGCCACCGACCCCCGCCGTGTGTTAGTCGCTCAGCGATCCAGCGGCGCCCTCTTCGACCAGCTGGTCGACCGGTCTCACCACTGGCGGGACCGCTTTTTCTTCGTCCCCGTTAGCGCCCTCGGGTCGTCGGAGTCGGGCGCGGACGTCCCCACATGTTGGGCTCTGTTAACGTCCCTGAAGACTAGGACCGCCGCTCCTCCTCGAGATAGCTTGGAGCCCATGGCCGCTCTCACTCATGACGTTCTTGTCGAGATTTATCGCCACAGGCCCGTCAACGCCCGGACGCTGGCCTCCATCTGGACCTACGAAGGCCACCTGGCGTTGCCTGCGAAGACGTCC
>LFYR01000047.1:549211-583070 GCA_001185155.1 Zostera marina
AGCGTTCCAGTACAGTATGTCCACCGACGCCCCCGTGTCCACCAGGACCCTGTGCAGTCGCACGCTGGACTTGTCTCCCCTTTGGAAGATGGGGGTTATGACTAGGGGATCGTCGTGGGGTGTGGTGATGTCCTTCATGTCGTCCTCCGTGAACGAGATATCCAGGTTTATATGCGGGCGTTTGGCCCCTGTTGTCCGGTCCACGTCGGACGCGTACCGCCGTCCCTCCCACGGGTCGTCGCCCCTCGAGGCTCCACCTCCCGCGATGGTGAGGATGTCCCCTATGGCCTCGTCCGCTGGCTCCTGCTTCGGCGCCTGGTGTCCCGTGGGTATTACCGTCGGGCGGTTTGTCGTCAGGGCTAGGGGGGCTCCGTTTGCGGGCTTCATTTTGCTGAGGACCTTTGTTAGGTTTAGGCATTCGGCCGTCGTGTGGCCGTTGTCCTCGTGGTATTCGCAAAACCGGCGGGTGTCCCTGAACGCCGCCGTGTCCTTTCTCATCGGCCTCGGCAGGGGTAGGGTTCCTGTTCCGCTCAATGTTAGGAAAACCTGTCTTTGGTTCGCCGTCGGGGCAGGGCCCACCTCTCTCCGCCCCGCTGTTGCCGGGGTGCCGGTTCTGTACACCGGCGCCTGTGGCGCCGCTGGGGGCTTGGCTTGCAGTTGTTGGGGTTGAGGTTGGTTCTGCTGCTGCCCTCCCTCCACGCCTGCGGGGGCGCCCTTCCCCCTCTGCTGCCGCCTGTACTCCTGGATCTTCGCACCCAGGTAATCCTCCACGTTGCTCTCTCCGTGGGATCTCTCCATGGCCTCGGCGAAGGTTTTCAGTGGCTTCCTCACTAAATCTCCCGCGAAAAAAGTGGGCCGGAGGCTGTTCGTTAGGGCGTACAGCACCACCTCCTCTGAGATCCCCTCAATCTTCTGCACCTCGCCCGCGAACCGGTCCATGTAAGTGCGCGTGCTCTCTGATTCTCCCTGTATGACGGTACTGAGGGCGGCCTTGATTTTCGGCCTTCTTCGACGGTGTGCGAAAGCCGCCCGGAATACCGCCACTAAGCCTTCGTAGGTGTGCACGGACCCTGTCGGCAACGTCCTGTACCAAGCTATTGCGTCGCCCGTCAGGGCCCTTCGGAACATTCGACACCAGATGTCCTTCCTGTTCGTTCTGTCCTCCATGTTGGTCTTGAAGGAGTGCAGGTGGTCCTCTGGGTCTGGGTCTGTGTCGCCCTTGTAATAAGGGGCTCTCCAGCCTGGCGGGTACTCCTCGTCCAGCAGGTGCTGCGCTAGGGCCTCTCCACTGCCCCCTCCCGGCGTCGTTGCCACGATGGTTCGCGGGGCCTCCACGGGTGGAGCGTCGCTCCCGGGTCTCCCATCCGGGGGGGCGGGCGGCCCGTACATGGGATCCCCTCCTCCGCCCCCGTCCGACTCCAGGGTGTGTGGGGTCACCGTAAGCTGGTGCACCTGCTCTTGTAGCTGACGCTGGCTCTCCTGCAGGGTGGATATCAGTTCCACGAGCTGCATCCTCTCCCGCTTGCTCTCTTTTTCCGCGCGCTCTTTCTCCTCCGCGCGCTCCCTTCGCCGGAGCCTCTCGTGCTCCTTTTCCCTTCTCTCCCGGGACCGCGACCGGGACCGCGTTCTCCTGACCTTGGGTGGGGACGCCGGCTCTTTGTGCCGGCGCTTCTTGGGTGACTCCCACCCGTACCTGATCTCCTCGAGCTCCATGCGCAGCCTATCCTCCTCGCCGTCCCATTCCTCGTTGGCCCTTACCTCCTCCGAATACCGGTCACGGGAGTGGTGTCGCGCCGGCTGGTACTCCTCCGCTGCCCGCTCGGGTCGCTTGGAGCTCTCCCCTACTTGGTATTCGCTCCTCGTCATCCTTCTCTCTCCGGCTGTCATGTGTTCGATTTCTCGTCAGGTTCACCACTGTTGGTGTGAGGGTTCGCCGGAGCTAGCTCACTGTCCAACCTAGTACAAGTCTCTCTCTCTCAGAATTATCAACCCCTTCCCCAGTTGGACCAGGGGAGGTATTTATAGCCTTCACTTGCTGTCCTTGGGCCTCGTGGGCTCGTGCGTCGGGCCCGTCCGTCCGTCTGGGCCGACCGGGCCGGTTCGGTCCGTGGGCCGCAGTCCGCGATCCATGGTACCAACAGTTAGTTAACTGATAATTAGTGTTGGGTTGTAATATATAAATGTAGAATACGTTGATAATTGAATCAGTTTTGATTTCTCATTGAGGCTGCATAGTATTTTGAAAAATTATACGACTGTGATTCGCGTAGTCCCCATATTCTGAATTTGAATCTGGATTTTGGTTCTATTATTTCCTCAGAAGTGAATGCCATGCTACTATGATTTATGGCGATTGATGAAGTCAAAATCACGCTCTGCCAAATGTCCATGAGAAGGCGTCGGGGCCGAATGGGTTGACCGTGGAAATTCTTATGCACCATTGGGAGACGATCGGGGGAGATCGAATGAACCACGTTATGCTCACGTTGATTCCAAAGAAATTAGAACCCTCGACATTGGAACACTAGAAAATAATTTCTTGCTTAAACGTGATGTACAAACTTATCTCGACGATCTTGGCGTCAATAATCATAGAGTTATTACCTGGAATTTTCGATCATTCCCAAACTGCATTTGTCAGAAGAAGAAGAATCACAAATTATATCAACTTGGCTCAAGAATTTAATTACTGTCGGCTACAACATGAAAAGCACCTCCATCCGGGCAATGGTGTCAGTTGATTTTCGGAAAATGTTTGATACGCCCTAATGCAATCTAGGTAACGATAGATCGAGTCTTTAGGATTCAACGAAGAACCAATTCGTTAACTGGAGATAACCTTTTGTAAGGACGATAACACTCTCAACGTTAATTTAGGAAGTCCGGTAGGAGGACCTCTATCTCCACGTACTTCTATTTGTAATGGTGGTATAATACCTCACCAAGATTACCAAGGCGACAATGGCGGAGTGATCTTGAATTATATGTTTCTAGAGGTATCGTGGTTGAGCCGACATTTGCAAAATATCCTTCATGTTATAGAGATTACGTTAGAAACTATATCTCGACGGCCAGCAGACTACTCATGAGTACAAATTGTGAATTTCTGCAGGCTTTGTGGTCACGATAGGGAGATCATTTAGCATTTGTTCTTTCAATCTTGTTACTCCACATGCATGGGTATTGAACCAATGCTTGGAGTCGACAAAAGATATAATTCAGTGTGGTGCTAATTGCTATTTCACGATTATAACCTGGGCAAATAATTAAATCTGTTGACGTATGACAAAAGTGAAGAGTTGGGGTTTGTGTACTTTCATATGATATATCGAAATCATCAATTCTATATTATTAAAAATTTAATAAAAAATATTTATATCAAAACTCGAAATATTAATGTCTTGTGATACTTAATTTTGATTGTTGGTTCTTTTAATTTGTGTTGAAATTATGTTAAATCTGAGCATTTTATATTAATACAATAATTTTTATATAATCGTATATATAAAAGAAAATTTGGAAATATAATTTCATAAACTCAAAATAACTCTTGTAAATTTCAATATTAGAAAATATAAACCAAAAATCCCAATCACTTATAAAAGAAAGTAGACATAAATTTGATCGAAAAATGACGGATTCGGAAGAGGGTATTAATTAATTATTCAGCTTCCGGCGGGCGGCCAAGCAAAATGCTGAATAGTAGTAATGATATTACTAACTATCATCGCTCAACAATTGAGCCTGGAGGTGAGGCTGATAAAAGTATCTTAATTCTTTGCAAGGAATTCTAAGCACACCCATAGAATTCTCCAACCCGAACTCCTCCTCAGCCATTTTCAACAGAGATTGGAACCAAGGGTGCTTCAAATACGATATCGGCACTACAAATCTCCTCTCTTTTTCACCCACGTAGATCGGAAAGTGACCTCTGGGAACCACCGACTCAGACGATGGGAGGAGACTTTTCTTCCGGTGAATCACGCTCATCATTTTCATACTTATGAATTGATCAATCGAATAGTTAGATATATAATTCGTAATTCGTGTATATATATATAGTTATTGAATATTTGATGGTTAGGTCAAAGACGCGTGTTTCATGTGTTCCTTAATTTATTTCCCTATTGATTAATTTGTGGTTTTCCGGCGAAGTTCTATTATGATTTATTTGAGAATAATACTGTTTCAGGTGGACCTACCGGCGATATGGGTTCCTTGGAAGATGAGGTTCCAGCATGTGGCAACTACTGATTGATCATACACTCATACTGATCCAGTGATCTTCCTATTTATTATTGTAATTATCAACTTATCCTCCAACGCGTGATGCGTCAGTGATTGCAGCCACTGAGGCCTCACTGCATTATATGTCGTTCGAATTCAGACTTTCGGTCTATAAAATTAATTGAATACCCCTTGGGCCTTACCCAATCCAGCCCGACCCAACCAGGATTAAGGTCCATAGTTTGTTTGACTGTTACAGGACCAACCGTGCATGGTTTTCAGCCTTCAAAGGCCGAAAAAGCTATCGTGAAAATAAAGGGCCTTAGAATCTAAACCCATCAGGTCCAATTAAAACTAGAGTTCCACCATTTTAATATTTATGAAAAATAATGTTCATGAGCCCATAACTTGTAAGGTAAATGGACTTATGGACTGATTGTTAGATATTCAAATTGTGCATGGATTTGAGCCCTTTAAAAGGCATAAAAAGTTTTTGTGAAAATAAAGGACCTTAGAATCTTAACCCATCAGGTCCAATTAAAACTGTCGCTCCACTATTTTAAGCTAAACGGGCTTATGGATTATTTGTTAGAGATTGAAATTTCACATGGATTTTATGAAAATAAAGGGCCTTAGAACCAACAATTTGGAAGGTAAATGTGTCAAGGCTTTATGGATTCATTTAAGCCCTTTAAAGGCCCAATTATTAAAAAAAAGGACCTTAGAAGTTAGAACCAACCCATCAGTTGTTGGAATATTATTTATCCATTGTCCTTCATTACATACATTGCCAGATAATCTACTCTGTAATCTCTTGTCTGTTCTGAATTCTTGTACATCGATCGATCCAAATCCCGCCAACCATGATTCATGATTCATGGCCAGATGAGCATTTGAATCACCCAATAAATTCCTCAGAAGCTAGCCTAGTTAGATGTTTCTTCTACTTTCTATTCCGGCCAGATCACAAATCAAAGACAACTTACTTAACAACAGATTTCTTTCATAATTCAAGTCACGTTAATGCCAAGTACATTCAGCATGCACGGGCATGTACATTGTACATTTGTACGGTACGATTAAAAAAAAAGACAGCCGCCAAATTAAGTGTCGCATGCTTTACTCTGATGAGACGATAGCTGGTGTCTTCTTCGATCTTCTTGTCGTCGTTGGTTTAGGTCTAATTACTGAGATTAACGAATGATTAATCGATTAATTATCTAGACCCCAAATTAAAACCATCCATTAATTCATACCGAATTATAGATCACTGATCGATTCCCCGTTTTTCAGGATTTCTGTCTTGTTCTTTGTTTTGTATTTTTACGAAATTGAATGGAACTGCCCGTGACGAATCAATCCACAGATAGCTAGATAGCTATAGATAGATCACATGCATATATTCCACACCAATCAAATTTCTTTTTTATTCCATGTTGATGCTGTCAGCAGAAAATATTGCAGATATCCACGTACTATTTTTTACCCTTTTTTTGGGCTTTTATTTTCTACTTTAACCTAACTAAAACCCTAAAAACCTCCCTTGTTTTATTCTTCCGACCAACTTTGTCGGTGCCATCGAATTTTAAATACTGCTGAAGAAAGTGGAATCCAAATTTCCAATGGATGTAAAAAAAAAAGAGGAAATCTTTAAAATGGTCAGTGACGACTGAAGACTGCTGGACTCGAAGGAAAAGGGAGGAATAAAATATATTTAAAATTGAGATTTTTATCGCCCCACCCACCCCACCACCAACCCAAGTACAGAGTACATGCAACTAATCAAAAAAATTAATAGTCAGGCAGCAGGAGCCGTCCATGGTGGACAGATTAACAAAGCAGAACAGTAACTTGATTAAATCATACGGCCATGTGAAGTTTGCAGGTTGTCATCACCATCAACCCTAGCTCATAGCCAATTTAAAAAAAAAACACAGCACATGGGTCATGCCCGACTCCGGTAACTTGCCGCAGAAATAGGACCGGAGCAGTGGGGAGGGAGATTCTGTCGAGCTGTCCTACCGTACTAGATATTTATTATTTATCAACTGAAAACTGCAGAGTGCCAGACTACCGGTGAGTAAAATTAATAGTATTTACTGTCGCAGAATATAATTTGGGAATTGAGATCAGTTCTCGAAACGGGTTAATCTCAACCCGGACCCGAACTATAATAATATGGTTAATTTATTTCGTGGGTTGTCAATTTTTGCTAAATCCAACCCATAAATGCGATGGGGACCCACATGAACCAAGAGTCCACCACAAACCTCTTCGATTGTCCATCTATAAATACCACCCCTTCAACCACACTCCCTCCCCTCCTCCTCCTCCTCCTCCTCCACCACACACCAAACAATCCACCAATCCGCCACTCACCGTTTTCGATAAATTCTTATACCTACCTACATATCGTTATGGCATTGTTGAGGAAATCAAGCAAGATAACGCAGAAAGCAGTGCTGAAGCAGATACTGAAGAGATGCTCCAGTTTGGGGAAGAACCAGAACCATGTTGGCGTGCACCAGGCGACGGATGTGCCCAAAGGTCATTTTCCGGTGTATGTCGGAGAAAATCGAAGTAGATATGTTGTACCCATTTCATACCTCACCCACAAGGAGTTCCAGTGTCTTCTTCAGAGAGCAGAGGAAGAGTTTGGGTTCGGGTATGATATGGGTCTTACTATCCCCTGCGAGGAAGACGTTTTTCTCTCCCTCACTTCAATGCTCAACTGATTCTCGCACTCGCCGGAGCTTCGTCCTGCTTTTTTTTTATAGCATTTCTGACTCTCTCATGAAACCCACGAGATCTATCTATCAATCTGGGTTGCCGAATATGTAAATTTCTGAAGTGGCGTGTGTTGATTTACGCCCTGGATGATCGATCATCACGATATTGGTCTGAATGTAGAAATTTAAAAAAAAAAAAGGATGAACAAGAGATCTGAAGAACATGGTTCAATTTACGGTAATCTGAAACTGTTTAATTATTTTATTAACAGAATAAACAAGAGCGGCATTAACCACTGCAAATTTCGTTGTTAATCAATTCCATCCCAATTAATTAATTAAGTTTTTGTTCTGTCCTTAATTAATCCAATTTTTAATTCTAATTTTTCTAACTATAAACTAAATTTTATATAAATTTTCAACAACTAGTTATTAGTTAATGATGACTGTACAATGTACTTCACTAAAATAAAAGTGGACACATCTTCTTACTTCATGACCACCATTTAATTCACAGACAAATTGGTCAACTACTCAATTCATTCAATTTATCAGTCTCTATTTTAAATAAATTTTTACTATGTTCTAATCATTGATAGGTTATTAAGCTCTAGTATATCATTTATGATATAGCAATCAGTGAAAGCAGACAGTTTTTCTACAACAAATAAAGAAAAATGATTTAACTATTTATAATTACTATTAAAATTTATAAAGATGCAAAATTCGAATCTTAAATCATTAAAAGAATATCTTACATAATAAATAAAAAACTACATAGACATATTAGAGTCATTATAAAGAATATCTTACATAATTTATAAAATTACATAATATATTCTCGATTAAATCATAATAAAAATTAAATGTAAATTACATACACAACGAGATCAGAATCATTGACCTTTAACACTCTTAATAGTTATGAGCTAAATTCATTGTTAAAAAATATTAATTCAGATCATTGGGAAAAAAATTAATGCAACCGGTTAAAATATTCATACATAAAGTGGCTTTGATTTTTGCGACATTTTTTTAGTAATTATTAATATAAAAAATAAGATCGAGTCATCTATCATGATTGATCTAATCTAGCAAGGTAGTGTTTTAATTACAGTACGTATGTTTTAATTATGCATGCATGATTCATTATTTCATTATTGAGTTAATCAATGCGATTATTTTAGATGGGGCCCACATGCATATCTTTAAATCTGACGTAACTGCTCAAACTCAAGTGATGCAGGAGTGTTTAACAGCTAAAAAGACAGCAATTATTGAGTTGCTTAACTAACTAACTTATTAATTTAACATCGTAAATAATATTATTGTTGTTGTTGTTTTGGAGAGTAGATAAGATTCTAATTCTAACCTCCAGAATTGAAAGGTACGTACCTTGCCGATCTGATGATCAACAGCTAATCTAATCTAATCTAATCTAATCTAATCTGCAATCTTATTTCTAATTGCATGCTACTTCTGGCTAGAATGTCGGACATAGATAATTACGGTTTAAGACATTTTTAAGTCTCTAATTACGTGATTATTTATTATCACTCCTGGCTTCTTGATATAAAACAATGAATAATTAACGCCCAATTATTTAAATTGTTTGATAGATTGTCCATTCTTGTCATTGCTCGCGCACATGAAATCACAATATCTGACCGTTCATGTGTGGATGAAATGAGGTTGTATGGAGTCATCGGCATATCGTAATCTTAATTATGTCAGATGTGATATCCCAACATCATGTTCTAAGTTGAGCTCAGGAAGATGTCCCTCCCAGGTCCCCCTTCTCTCGGAGTCCAGATCCCAGTGGCAGACAACATGTGACATTGGGCCCTCTGTGAAGTCCAACAACTTGCTTTGGGTGGTCATACATGGACTATATCTTGTTCGATTCTAGGGGCCCATTCTGATTAAAGAGGCTGTATATGCATGTTCTTCTGTCTTTGTAAGTTATGCTTCCATTTAAAACTGATTTTTGAATTTTGAGGGTTGGGCGGACCCGATTACGAGTTGGGTCTTCAATTGGGGAATCCACGTCCAGATGTTACTCCTCTTCAACTGGAATAACTGGAATCATTCTTTGCGACTGGTTAATTTAGTCACAACCAATTTTTGCACCTTATTTTGTGATTGTAACAAACAATGACCGTTATAGATTTATATAGATTAGCATATATATATTTAAGTGTAAGATTACTTAGAATTGGTTGTTGTAGTTGTTAAGCATGTTTAGAACAAATAATCATGCAAAAAAATTGTAACAATAGCCTTAAATGCAGCTAACATTCAGACACAATTAGAGAAGGACCTGGAACTAAACTCCAGGACGCCGCCGGATAAGACCACAGAGGAAGAAAAGAGCACAAATCGACAATCAGAGGGCCACGGACCCGATCGCCCGACCTGCGCTCGACGAACGACTCACCAGGAGGACTTTGTGTACGAGTAACCAAATTAGTTAGAGTAGTTGATTGAATACTTGTAATCGGTTAATAAAAAACTCTATAAATACAATAGAATACGATGAGCAGATGAAGTATTTTGGGTTTTAATTTAGTCTTTCTCCGGCTCCGCAAGGAGATTTCTTCTCTAAACCTCCGGCCCCCTGCGGGTTTTCTCCAACCAGCACGTCCATCCCTCGCCATCCAGTAGCTTCGCTATTACATTGATGCTTTCTTCGAACAAACTCTACCTTCCGGCAGCAAGCGGTGATAGTCGGGAAATGATTCAAAAAATTCACATCTTGTCAAGGCGTGACCTAAGCCTGAATTAGGCTCGACAGAGGAACGTTTTCTTCTTCTCATAACTCTGTAAGATTAAATCTATAATTAATCACTACATTTCTGTTATGAAAGGATCTGAGGAGGAAACAATGGAGGAGATGCAAGGTTCACTCGCGGCAATCATCAACGAACAGAACGCGAGACTCACGGAGACGGATAAAAGACAGGATATGATTATGTCCAAAATGTCGGATGAACTCTGTGAATTAAGGAGCATGATGCGGAATTTACAAGGGGGATAACACGGGAGACCAGAGGAAGGTAGTTTAGGAGCACGACTGAAATTGGACCTAGTGAAGTTTACCGACGAAGATCCGCTAGGTTGGGTGTACCAGTCAGATGTATATTTCGATTTCCACGGAATAGCAGAGGAAGCCAGACTGCAAATCGTAGGGTTCCATATGATCAAGGAGGCAAGGGGATGGGTTCGAGGTCTGAAGAGAAACAAGATGCTAACCACCTGGAGTCGTTTCAAGATCGACTTAATGGAGAGGTTCGGAGACTCCCCATTCGAAGATAAATTGGAAGAGCTATCCCGGTTGCAGCAAACAACAACGGTAGCTGAGTACATGGCACGTTTCGAGGTACTAATGAACGAAATAGACCAGTCTGAGGAGGCTTTAATAAGCTACTTCGTCGGAGGACTAAAACAAGATCGGCTAACCAACTTAAAGAAGCAACTGAAAGTCAATCGGTTAACCAACTTAAGAAGGGCACTCGCAATAGCAAAAGTCTATGAATCAAATAAAAATTACAAATTCAAGGGTGGAAATTCACATTTGGCTAAAGACGAACCGATCCTAAAGACTCCACAAGCGAATCCGTCGGCAGTACCAATAATACGAAGAACTTTAACGGTGGAGGAGAGGAAGGAAAGAACAACCAAGGGGCTGTGTTTTGACTGCGAAGAAAAATACAGTCCGGGACATAGATGTAAAGGCCGGATGTTCCAAATGGATGCAAACCAAGAATGTTTGTGGGAATGGGTGGACGTCGAGGAGGAGAAACCATCGGAAAATATTAACGAATGAACTGAAGACGTAGAAATCAGCATGCACGCACTCGCCGGCACTTTCAACCCACGCACCATCAGGCTGACTGGAATGGTACAGGGGCAGCAACTGTCCATCTTGGTCGATAGTGGGAGTACCCACAATTTCATACAGGACGCCATCACATACAAACTGGGATGGAATTACACCCATTGCCGGAGTTTCAAGTATACAATGGGAGCGGTGAATACCTTATATGTCGCGGCGCCAACAAGTCACCATCTGTGTACTCGAGGCCACCATCAAACAAGATCTGTATGGTGGTGAAAACAAACTACAAGGAGCTTACCATGGAGTTCGAACAAATGTGACAGACCATCAACCTGCAAGGAAACGCACATGTCATAGACGCAATAATTTCGGGAAATGGATTGAGAAGATTGGTAGCCAGGTAAGAAGTAGCATACTTTTGCCAATTAGTTTGCGAGCCACCCGGTACCGGAGCAACTATCACCAGTGAAATTGAAGAAGTGCTAAATGAATTTCAGGAGGTGTTGCGAGAACCGGAAGGGATACCACCGCCAAGGATGATCGACCATTAGATCACACTATTACCAGAGACAAGGCCAGTCAATATTCATCCGTCTCGATACCCCCACTTTCAGAAAAATGAAATAGAGAGACTAACATGGGAAATGCTGCGACAAGGCCTGATACGACCAAGCATAAGTCCTTTTTCCTCTCCGGTGTTACTAGTGCGAAAAAAAGATGGGACATGGCGGTTCCGTGTTGATTATCGCGCCTTAAACGCTGCCACCATCCGAGATCGATATTCGATTCCCACCATGGACGAGTTGATAGACGAATTACACGGCGCCAAACTATTTTCTAAATCGGACCTCCGAGCAGGGTACCACCAGATTCGAGTCACCGATGAGGACATTCACAAAACAGCCTTCCGCACGCATCACGGTCATTACGAGTTTACCGTGATGCCCTTCAGCCTAACAAACGCACCAGCGACATTTCAGGCAACAATGAAAGAATTATTCTCCCGACAAATGTGCAAATATGTAGTCGTGTTCTTTGACGACATATTGATCTACAATCAATCATTGCCGGAACATATCCAACACTTGCGCGAAGTATTCTCCTTACTCCAATCACACCCGTTCTACGTGAGGAAAACAAAATGTTGTTTTGGTTTGTCAGAATTAAACTACCTCGGGCACATCATAACAACTAAGGGGGTGCGACCAGATCTCGATAAGATCGCGGGGTTAGCGAATGGCCAGTCCCCACCTCAGTCAGGCAGATCAGGGCCTTTCTCGGACTGACCGAGTATTACCGCCGGTTCATTAGCCGATATGCGCAAATTGCCGGACCCATCACGGATTTATTGAAAAAAAATGGGTTCAAATGGGGAATTGAAGCGGAGGAAGCCTTCAATATCTTAAAAAAGGCACTCATAACAGCACCGGTACTAGCATATCCAGATTTCTCCATACCGTTTGTGGTAGAGACCGACGCATGCGACGTCGGCGTGAGAGCCGTATTGGCACAACTCGAGCATCCCGTATCATACTATAGCAAAAAATTATCAACAGTTTGACAAAGAGCCTCCACCTACGCGAAGGAATTATGGACCATTACCGACGCCGTAAGAAAATGGCGCTACTACCTCTTAGGGACAACCTTCGAGATTCGAACCGATCATCATAGCTTAAAAAATTTATTGGAACAAACGATCCAAACACCGAAGCAACAGTTCTTTCTCACAAAATTATTGGGGTACTCATTCACCATTGTTTACCGGAAGGGTCGAGAAAATTTAGCCGCTGATGATCTGTCGAGAGTAATGATTGAGGAAGATGGAGGCAACACCATACAATTACAAGTATTAACATGTTCACCACAACCCGAGTGGATGGACCAAATCCGGGAGGACAATAGAACAGACGCATGGATATTAGCCAAACGAAACACCATCGCCATCGAAAACGGAGAACCAGGATTTTACATTCAGGTTACTCATGTTTAAAAACAGATTTTGCATCGGGCCAGAAGCAAGCTTAAGAATCCAAATTTTGGAAGAATGTCATAACTTCAAAACAGGAGGCCACGTAGGATATTTTCGCACATTACAAAGGGTTCAGTTGCAATTTTACTGAAGGGGAATGACTCGTTTTATAAGAGAATTCGTGGCCAAATGTATTACCTGCCAGCAAGTCAAAATTCCACTGGAAAAGCCGTCGGGATATCTTCAGCCATTACCAATCCCGGAAGCGGTATGGGAAGGAATCAGTCTGGATTTTATAACGGGCCTACCAACCATCAAGGAATACTCAGTCATCATTGTCGTAGTAGACCGACTATCAAAATATTTCCATTTGGGAAGTTTGCCGGCAACTTATTCGTCGACAACAGTGGCCGAATTTTTCGTAAAACAAATTATTCGATTACACGGCATGACTAGAAATATCGTTAGCGACAGGGATAAGGTGTACTTAAGCAAGTTTTGGAAGGAATTGTTTCGACTAAACGGAACGACGTTGAGCATGTCATCAGCCTACCATCCGGAGACGGACGGCCAAACTGAGAATGTCAACAAGGTAATAGAAATGTATCTACGATCGACGATACAAGAGAATCCAAGGCAGTGGATGGAGTTGCTGCCATGGGTGGTACAACACCTCTTATCACCATAGCTTGAGCACCTCCCCATTTCAGATTTTGTATGGAAGACCACCCCCAACTTGGACCCCGTACGTTCCAGGTGACTCTCGAGTAGAGGTTGTCGATCAAGAGCTCAGAAAAAGGCAACAAATAATCAAGGAATTACGCGAACACCTTCGGGGGGCACAACAAAGAATGAAATTTTATGCAGATATGAAGAGGACGCCGAAAGAGTTTGAGGAGGATGAGTGGGTTTGGCTACGGCTAAAGCCCTATGATCAACACTCGGTGGAACGCAGGACGTGTACCAAACTCAGTCGGAGGTATTACGGACCCTTACAGATAGAAAAGAAAATCAATCCAGTCGCGTATCGGTTTAAATTACCCGTCAACAGTACAATCTTCCCGGTATTTCATGCGTCCCTCCTGAAACCGTTCATTGGAAATATCGACGAAATTCAACCAGTGGAATTACCATCCATAGCCATCGGAGTTCATCCGGTAATAATACCCACACACATTGAAGGGTATCGCGTTGTACAAATCAAGGAAAAAAGGATCGAGCAAGTTTTGGTGAAATGGCAAGGACTAACGCCGGCAGACAGAACTTGGGAAGAACTGAGAAGCATCGACCGTCTGGACCCATCAGCCAACCTTGAGGACAAGGTTCATACGGAAGGGGAAGGTGATGTAATAGTAGCCTTAAATGCAGCTAACATTCAGACACAATTAGAGAAGGACTTGGAACTAAACTCCAGGACAACGCCGGATAAGACCACAGAGGAAGAAGAGAGCACGGATTGACAATCAGAGGGCCACGGACCCGATCGCCCGACCCGCGCTCGACGAACGACTCACCAGGAGGACTTCGTGTACGAGTAACCAAATTAGTTAGAGTAGTTGATTGAATACTTGTAATCTGGTAATAAAAAATTCTATAAATACAATAGAATACGATGAGCAGATCATCGAAGTATTTTAGGTTTCAATTTAGTCTTCCTCCGGCTCCGCAAAGAGATTTCTTCTCTAAACCTCCAGCCCCTTGCGGGTTTTCTCTAGCCAGCACGTCCATCCCTCCCCAGCCAGTAGCTTCGGCTATTACAAAAATCTGTCATCTTACCGATATTATCATCATATCATATATCATCACTAATAATTATCATTCTTATGGATAAATTTAGAAAAACACAAACAATTTAAATGCACATATATATACTGAACGAATAAGCTATCCCAAGTTCAAACATAAGATTTCACAAATTGATATGTAAATACAATTCTATAGATTGTTGTTATTCTTTCCTTTTGAAAAGAACCGTGCGAAACTTCCTCCTCGTCCTTGCTTCTCGTCGGAGGCAGGAGTACTAGTCCTTGAAGATTTGGGCTTTGGGTCAATGGGTGTCTTTGGAAACAGATCATCAGTGTGAGATGGACTGTGATCACCATATCCTTCGAATTTTGATTCCCTCTCGCTCCTCTGGAAGTTGAGAGTGCTCTCAGTTTCAATATGATCCGAATATTGCTTGTTTTGTAAACCATTTAGCTTTGAGTCGCTTGTGCTGAGCACATCTTCGGAGAATTCATTTACATGTAACTGCCCATATGGTAAAAGTGAAGCAATGTTCGCTTGAGGATGTATCGATTTCAAATGTCTGCCAAGAAGAAGTATTATCTCCTGACACTCTGCGAGCTTTTCTGAGGCTGCTGCAATCTCCATCTCCTATTAAATAATTGATTGTCAAAAATTTAGCATAACTAATTAATAACATTAGATGAATAAAATTACCTGTTTGGACTTTACATCCGCATCAATTTCAGAAGAAATGGAACATTTGGCATTCCTACATTTAAATAAGCATCAATAAATGAATGGATTAAGAAACTAATATAAATTTATAGACTATTTCTTAATGAATAAACATTAACTTTGAATCATATTTCAGTTTAATGATTACCTTTCTTCTATAAGTTCCATGTACTTTGCTAAATCTTCTTGATGGGCAACCTTTTCTTCTTTAAGTTCCAAGTTCAGCGCTTCTGTTTTTGTCTGCAAGAGTTTAATTTCACTCTCCAGATCCTTTGAATGCAATTCAAGTGTTCTATAGGATTCTGCCATACACTTCAATTGAGTTTCAGCCAAGACATTCGATCTCTGAGAAGCATCCAACTGTGATTTGAGATTATCTATGTTTTGCTCTGCTTCAAACAACTGAGACTTTATCTGTTCCAAGCTTTCAGTACATTTAGCCAATACATCAGTCAAGCCATCTCTCTCCAGTTTCAAAAGTTGAAATTCCTCAAGCGAATGTCGGTCTAATGAGGTTTTCTTCTCCACAACTGGCACAGACCGTCCGGAAGATATTTCAACATCAGATGAAGAATCGGAAAATCTGTCCTTCCCGCCTTCATGCTCAACTGTTTTATTCTCTAGTAAAGTCACCTTATCGATACAGTCTGGACTATTACCTTCCTTTTCACCAAATATTCTAGTAATAACTTCACTGCTTTCGGAAAAAACAGCTGACAAGGTAATTATGAAATCATTCGCATCTAATTTACCAGACAAAACATTATTCATCACCACGGTCAATTCCCCAACCTTTTGAGCTAATCCATCGGGATCAGATGACCTGATAAACAGCAGTACAAAGTTATGAATTTGAAGAATGGCTTTCATTAAATCTTCAGAAAGAATCGATTTCTCATCAATGCAGGAGGTATTGTTGGCAATATCACCATTATTCTGCATTTCCACATCTACCAATTGAACTTCTTCGGTTACGTAATTGTTTGGTATCTCTTCTTCTAATTCCTGTACTATATGTTTAATGTTCTGCAAAAGTTTTCCCATATCAGCATTCTTTCCTTGTTTCTCGAACATAAAATCTATCTTGGATTGAATTTTTGATAATGGAGTTATATCATGATCTTGGATGTCGGTGTCCTTGCGAACAACATCAATCAATGAAGTATCTTTGGGATTTTCATTCTTATCCATAATACTATCAACAGAAGAAGCTTGTTCGTTATTTTCAGCTGCTAAGCATGCAAGTCTCTCCATCTCAAGGAAGTCGTCCATGAGTTCCAAACAAGCGCTCCCAGACTTGCTTGCCAAAGAAACCTCTGCACAGCTTCCATCTTCATCATTGCCATCTTCAGACATCGAAATCAAGTTTGGAAGGTTTCTTTCATTAGAGATGTCAATGCTGGACTTTGAAGAACTTCTCTGATGCTTTAAAACAACAATCTGAGATTCCAAACTTCTCATCTTACTGTCTGTTTTTGCATACATGATTCTGGACTCTTGTAGTTCAGTATTGCGTTTGGAAAGAGCCTCCTTGAGCATATTTGTTTCTTCTTCTGTCGCAAGAAGTCGGGCAGTCAAAAATTCATTTTCCTTTTGATAATGCTGAATATTTTCAAGAGCAAAATCTGGAACTGGCGGGTGATGTGGGCTTCCACTTTTTGCAGGAGACCTTCTTAATCTGCTTTCACCGTAATCACGACCTAAGCTTTCCACTTCTAATTTCATTTGAGCTAATGCAGCAGGACCTGGTAATTTTTTACGAACAAGGCCACGCAATCTCTGAGACTCTGCTTCTAATTTCGCTATCTTCTTCACGTCATCTAGGTGATGCTTGTTTGCAACGTCTGCTGATCTCGAACACATTTTTTTCTCTTCATTTCGAATTTCGAGCTCCTTTGAGAGAATATGAACCTCGTACTTCATTGAGCTCAATTCTTTTTCACATGCTTCGATATTGGTTTTTAAAATCTCAATATCTGTTTCTGCTTGAGATTTTTCATCACTGATCTTCATCAGCATGTTAGAACGTTCTTGGAGTGATCGTGAGAGAGCATCATTTTCAGCTGAAGCTCGAAGATATTCTTGCTCAAATATATCTATTTTTTCTACAAGTTCATGCTTGATTTGTTCCCACTGCCTGGTTTTATCAATAATCACAGCATCATTTTCTGCTTTTGCTCGAACAAGTTCTTGCTCAAAACCATTAATTTTTTCCTCATGTTCAAACTTGACCTTCTCTATTTGTTTTGTTTTTGCAAAAACAACATCACGCAATTTTTGGTCACTTTCTTCCCTCTCACTTTTAATTTGCTTCATGCATTCTTTGAGAGCACCGTCAAGATGAACTACCTGTTCATCGGCTGCAAGCTTCAGCAGGGTCACAGATTCAAGCTGAGATTTTAGTGCCAAAGCTTCAGCTTCTGCCTTTTCCCAGCCTGGTAGTTTAAAAACGAAACGACTAAAGTAAGTTTTTCTTAAATGGAAAATATATTGCCCATTGCTTGGTGATTTATACCTGAGACAGCTTCTTCTGCAACTTTGGTATGTTGTTTAATACTGGCATCTTTGGTGCTCAAATCGGAATGTGCTGTCAAAATTTTCTCTGTCGTCAATTTTAATTTGTCCTCCATTTCAGACAGCTGTTCATATCTTTCACGGGGAAGCTTAACATAACTGACCACATTTTTGGAGTTTCCCTACCAAAAATGGAGCGACTTCAATAATCCAATTATTAAATACAAAAGCTTGATTATCAGAAAAAAACCAGAAGTTATGTGGTA
This sequence comes from Zostera marina, assembly GCA_001185155.1. Lineage (NCBI taxonomy): Eukaryota > Viridiplantae > Streptophyta > Magnoliopsida > Alismatales > Zosteraceae > Zostera > Zostera marina. The sequence goes on from LFYR01000047.1 coordinate 567,218, forward strand.
CATACAAAAAATAATATAACTAAACAATCTTATATTCTTATCCTTATAAAATATTAAATACCAAATGTCATATTTAATTTGGAAATGGATGATCAAAGCAAAAAAACCTGGTCCTCTTGATTCTCAGAATTTCCATGTGATGACGCATCTGGTGTAGGCGTTGATTTATCAGAAGATTTCTTTTTCCACGGCCAACTTCGCCTATCCATTCCTGCCTAATATAGCTAGAATGAGTGGTACACTGCTGTTGCAAAACCAAATTGGACAAACTATTGTAAACAATAAATTATTTTCAAATTGCAGCAATAATTGTGAAAACGGTAACAAATGTCATAAATATCCAAGGTAAAACTATGCAACATAACCATCATGAACATACAAAAAGACAAAAGATTCTAATTTACTACATATCTACACAGTAAGTTAAAAAAGGAAATCAGCGATTCAGTTTTTAGACAAAAAAACAGTGCGTGATAACTAAACAAGTTTGAGTTTACAGCATCAATGAACAAAAACTCTTAAACACGGAATAGCAATATCTACTCCACATGCAGATTGGATGAGTTCGGTAAAATGACGAAACAAGTAAGTCAATCTAGATTCAAGAAATGCGCGGAATAAATTTGAGTGCTAGGGGTCGATCTAATAAGGAGAAGAAAATCCCATAGAAATCCAGATTGCTGTAGAACTCCAACAGTAAAAGATGCATATTGAATCTAAAAGAAGAAGAAAAGAGGAAAAGTAAGCGATCGATCGATCGATCGACAAAAATCGTCGATGATTTCCGAAACCGACATTTACATCATCAAACAAGTGATCTAATCTAAGTAAGTAACGAAAACATACCTGAATTCAACAACCAGGAAAACAAGCAAACACACACCCTGCGCTCACCGTGTCCTGGCAAAAAAACACCCGAAATTGGAGAAACCGACACTAGTTAGTTAATTCCAGATGGACAGATAAATCATAGATGAATGAATGGATGGATGGATGGATGGATGAATGAATGGATGGATGGATGGATGAATGAATGCTCAGTCGGAGATTTAGTAGATAGACAGATACATCAAAGAAAAGAACGCAATCTGCAAAAACTGGTGAATGAGTTGTTCAGAATTTCCTCCGATAGAAATAGAAATGGTTTCCTGCTTCTTCTAAATCACCACTTACTATATCCTCTTACCAAACGCCGGACAATTTTGTCGCACCGCCGGGATCCCCCACAGACAGGACCACCGCCAAAACTGCTGGCATTCCTCTCTCTCTCTCTATCTGCAACTACTCTGCACCACTGGATTGAGAGACTCAAAGAAAGTGCGAAGAAGAAAGAAAAGAAAATAATGGTGTTGGTTCATGGTTGTCATAAATAAAATGGGAAGTTGGTGCTTCGTAGCTTTCAATGGTCAGGTCTCTTTCTGCCCGACCGTCTCGAATGGCATCGTCGATAACAGCCATCCGATTCCCTTCTTGATACATGGGGACCCACATTTTTATATATAAAAAAAATCGATTTTATCGCCAACAAAATTGATTTCCTTTTAAAAAAAAGTGTTGAGTGCTGACCGCCTGACCCGATGAGTCGATGATGCACCAAGCCACTAACCAACCAACCAACAAAAACATTAAAAATAAAAACGAGAAAAATAAAAAAATACGTTGCTATCGAATTGTTCCACTACGGTCACTGTCGATTGTCATGCAATATCAAATCTACGGAGAAAGAATTGATGTCTGACGTGTGTACATGTACGGTGAGGATGTTTTGATGCGCATTTTTGGCGGTTTGCCTGGTGGTACGATCGATGCGTCGGAAATCCAGAGCCGTCGATTTCGAGTACTGGAAAACAGGTATCCGGATTCTCGCGCGTGGAGTTTGTTTCTCATTACCATTTCGAACAAACCTCGGATTCTGTATTTTTATTATATATATATATATATATTTTTAGTTAATCAATCGAGAATCCAGATTTGAGGAGAGTGTTCTGGGCTCTCAAGGCTGTAACATACGCACTATTTCTTGTTTGGCACGCGTTTCTCACATGGTATCAAAGATTCAAAACTATGGTATCAAAACTAATTAAGTTATCCGACGACAATTATTTGAAACGGAAGGAAAGAAACTTCACCGACACGTCAATCGAGTGATTCAAGTGACGTGAATTAGTTTGTTGCTTTGAATAAAATCAGAACAAAATTAAAACAGACTGCTGCGAAATTCAAGGTATCGAGAAGAACAAACTTGCACAGGTGTCTTAAATTATCAGATCTCAAATTGTTTAGTGGTTTAATTATGTTATTTAAACATTAATTTTTATTTTAAAAATCTATTAACGAATAACGGATGAGTGAAAAAAAAATTAGACAACTCACCAAATGTGTTATCCAAGAAGTCCACCGACATTATTTATTTCTATCGTCAGAAATTTTTTTGGCGACTTTGGCATGCCAACTATCGAAAATCGTTGTCAAAGGAAATTTATTTTCAAACACACTATGCGCACAAATCACGGTACATTTAAATAGGATCCATTTTTGGCGAGGTATGGTTCTCCTGCGGATCGCTGCGGACGTCTCATCCGGACGTTCGTCTACCACGTCGATTTTCAGCCGTCCTTTCATAGGTACATTTTTGGTCGTGTCACCATGCTGCGGACTGTTGAAGTATGCACAGTCAGCCATGCTTTTCAGTGGTCAGGTACTGCGTCATACTACTAAGGTAATTCGAGGACATACTACAAAAGCAAACAGACAACGAGTACCATTCGAAATTTCGACTATTAAGGTGATTCGAGGCCTGAACGATGAAAAAACAGATGGCATGTAATACGGCATGTAAAATTTATAGAGCATGACATGTATTTACAAGAGAAATGTAAAACGAGAATGATTTGTGAAAATTCAAGAACATGAAGAACGAAAGACTTTAAAAAATTTGGAGGAAAAACAAAATTGATTCGATTTTCAGTACGCAAAGTGAACTAGACCATTATCTGTCCGTGGGAATGATGTGATTGCTGCGGAGAGACGGACATTCATATGAGGTCGTACAATGGTCTAGTCGAATGTCCACAGACAAATATATCTCGCACTGTGGATCATGTGGATCCGCACCATATGAATTTCTAATGACGGTCCAGACCAGGAGGCGATGCGGTACTTGAGTCCGATTCAAAAAGATCGAGATCCGGACACCCATCCTTAGCGGAGAGGAGCTGCGGAGGATGCATTTAAATAATAACATAGAGATATTAACTCGAGTCAAAAAATCTATTAAAGTAATTAAAGTTTAAGGATTTTAGTTTCGTTGATTACGATAATATATCAGGTTTAAATATATTATCAATGTAACCACACATAAAGCATTAAGACGATGACGTGTTAAGTTATGGGAAGCTCTAGTGCATGGCGAATCATCCTTGCAACTTGGAAGTGTGCTGCAATTAGCTTTAAAAGCTTTATTAATTAATGCAATAATAGAAGAAAAAGAGGATGTTACTATTAAATATACAATTTGTTGATCTGGCATGATTATCACCATTATTCCAATAGGAAAATAAAAACAAATGAGTTCCTGTTGATTGTATTATAGACTTTAATTATGTGAGAACATACAGTTCGATCATGTATAGACATGGAAATTCGTATAATACGACACGAACATAACTGACGTCACTATTTTATTCATCAACACGAACACGATTTGTGTCAAAAAAATTAATATAAACACGACACGATCAAATCCGGATCAACACAACGACACGTTACGAAATTCGTGTAGGTACGAACACAACACGATTAAATAATAATAATTAATAAAATTAAAATTAATTTAAGTTAATTCAAAATTTTCGAAACTAACCCGATACTATTATAAACGTGTCTGAATCGTGTCGTGTTAAAACCGAATCCCACCTTGTCCTAAGGTTAAGGATTTAAGGTTATAAGTTATAACTTATATTAGGTTAGTAAATAATCTAGTTGAATTATTAGACCAAACTGGTAAATAACCTGAAAATGATCGGATCCCCAATTTTAGGACCAGAAAATTAGATCCATGACCCAACTCTGACGCTGTGGTCGCAGGTAGGACCCATTCAAATACTTAATTCCAAGTTCCAACTATATTTTAAATTAATTATTTAGACAAATTCAAACAGGTAAATGATTATAAATAAACAGTTTTTTTTCTAATAAACTCAGCATAAATTGAGTTTAAAAACACTCACTCTATGTGAGACGTTGGATGTTGTTATAGTTAATTTAAACCGTCATTTTATTTTATTATTTTTTAATCATTTATTTACATACATCTCTATATACTTAGAATACCAGATGGGACCCCTTGAGAGATAAGAGTTAATTTAAGGTGAGCTTTTCTGAATTTTGGCACTCACCGACCACAGTTGACAACTTGAAAAATTATTCGTCAATAGAAAAATCATTAAAAAAACATCAAAGTTTGCGACTTCACTTCTATCGGTCTACTCTATGTTGTAAAAAATATATTTTCTTTCAGAATTTCCCTGCCTTAAACGCCGCTCGATCCTTCATCCGACCACTATTTCCTACAATACTACGTACCATGACCTCAGAATTATTAGGCACACCTTTTTGCATCCTCTCCATAAGGAGCAGAAATCTTCCCTTCCAACAGCTTTATTATATTTATGTTTTCAAAGTTTCAATGATAAATCTTTATTAATGTGAGAGTTAAAATGGTAATTGGAATACTAATTGGCTAGAATCAATTATGGATTCATCTAAGATTCTATAATGAAGTGATAATATATTAGCATTTATACAATCAAATTGAAATATCTAATTTTTTATCATATTTTGTCATTAGTCATTACCTAACAACTCGACAATGGACCCACGATTGATATATAATCTCGTACGAACAATGAAATCAGTATAATTAGTAATCTTAATCAGGGGCGTATCCAGGGGGGGCAAGGGAGGGCAATTGCCCCCCCTAAAATTTGAAAAATATCCGAGGATCTATATGTAATTAAATTTTTTATAGGAGGTTAAGTGTAATTTTCACAATATATTAATATTTTTTAAGGGTTAATATATAAATTTTACAATATTTATATACTATATAAATTTTACAATATATGTAATTTTAAGTTTAATTACATATAAATCCCTAAAAATTTAAATATCCCTAAATTTCTCCCCCAAATCTTCTTAATCCCTAAACCTCTCCCCAAATTTTCTAAATCCTTAAACCTCTCCCCCAAATTTCTAACTCCCTCAACCTCTCCCCTAAACCCAAAACCCACGATATTTCCCCAATATCCCCCAAATTTCCCCATTATCCCCAAAACCCACGATTTCTCCCAAAATCTCCCCAATATTCTTTCCCCAATCTCGTTTCCCCCCATCTCATTTTCCCCCCATCCTCCAATCTCGTTTCCCCCCATCTCATTTTCCCCCCATCCTCCAATCTCGTTTCCCCCCATCTCATTTTCTTCAATCTTGTTTCCCCCAATCTCCTTCCCCAAAACTCACGACTTCCCCCAATCTCTCCTCCTCCCATCCACCTCACGATCATCTCAGGGTCAACCGGTCAAGCTCTCACGTTCTGTCGACCACCGTCCATCGAGATTCAGTTATTGTGCCACAGCCCACAGGACACCATCACCATCGGATTTCACTGCCTTCAGTTCCTCTCCACTCTCCAGAGTCTAGTCTCCACTACTCTCTAGCCTTTAGGCTCTAGGTATGTCCGTCTATCTTGAATTCTTGATTCGTTTGTGTTTAACCTAGCTTGATCCGGAAAAAAATGTACCATTTTAAAATAGGAAAATGAACCATTTGCAAAAAATTGAATTGAACTATCATCAACCTGAAAAAATATGAATTTTCATCATTCCATGTGATTTTTTAAAATAGGGACCTAAATTGATTAAATATCCATGTGAATTTTATTTGTTTCTTTAATTAATTAAAGAGGAACCATTTTATTTATTTCTTTAATGTGATTCCCACATTAAAACTCGTCTCAGAAATCGCCTTGGTGATAGTTTAATAAATGATTGTTTAGTAACATATATCGAGAAAGATATTTTTAAAACTATAGACAACAAAGTTATTTTAAAAATATTTAATGATATATATGTGTCTTCGTCGTAGGACATTGAAGTAATGTAAAATATATTTGAAATTTTTATTGTTAATTAAATGAATGTATTTATTTTTAATTTGAATATTAATTAATGTATTGTGATGGGGGTGAAACCCGACCAGTACTCCAAGACGCGCAAGCAAGCGCCAAGCGGGGAACTCCGCGGGAAACCGGACCGGAACTCAAGTGCGCAGAGCTCTGCTTCGCTAGGAATTCTTCTACTCCAAATGACTTGCCTCCAATGAGTGGGGGGTGCTCTCTATTTATAGGGGTTCTTATGGGGGTAATCTGGTCATTTGGGCAGTAACCGCCTAACTGCCTAACTGATCAGATCGGGGCCCGAGATCGACTTTCCAGAGATCGACTTTCTGGGGGTCGACTTTCCTGGTGATCGACTTTATTCAGAAGTCGATCCCAGGGAAGTCGATCCTCAGGAAAGTCGATCTTCCTAGGATTCGACTCGGGACCTCCCCAACCCTAGAATAGGTACCTTAACTCATCTTAGGCTATCCGGACTTCTAGTTGCTGGTAGGTTGTGCCCAGGTTCGGGATACTGTATCACCAGTACTCCCCCCTCCTCTGCGTATTAGATACTTTAGGATACGTCTTTTAGTACTATGGTCTGTGTGTTGCACCTTGTACTATCAGTATTCCCCCCCTCTTTGCGTGCTGGGATGTGGGTTTTTGGTGATGTCCCAGGATGCGAGATCCTCTCTCACCAGTATTCCCCCCCTCTCTACGCCTGCGAGGTTGTATCTATGCTTCCACGGAGGTTGTCACGCGCTTTTGCTCACTATTGTCCGGTTCGTCCTAGCCAAAGCATACTCCTTGCGCACCTGCCTGGCCTGATTTTCCCGCGGAACCCTGCTTGCCCACCTTGACTTCTTGCCTGAGCTATCTTTGAGCATTGTTCGGGTTCCCTTCCCTGTGGCGTGTTTTGAGAGTACCCGACCCCCTCCTTTCGCTCGCCTTTCTGCGACAGGGGTTGAGTGTGATCCCTCGTCTACCCACGTTCATCCGTAGGTGAGGATTATTATTTGAATACTTGCCCCCTCCTTTTGCTCGTCTTTCTGCGACTGAGGCTGAGTGTGATTCCTCGTCTACCTACGTTCATCCGTAGGTGAGGATTATTATTTGGATACTTGCCCCCCTCCTTTTGCTTGCCTTTCTGCGACTGAGGCTGAGTGTGATTCCTCGTCTACCTACGTTTATCCGTAGGTGAGGATTATTTTTTGAATACTTGCGCCCTCCTTTTGCTCGCCTTTCTGCGACTGAGGCTGAGTGTGATTCCTCGTCTACCTACGTTCATCCGTAGGTGAGGATTATTATTTGAATACTCGTCCCCTCCTTTTGCTCGCCTTTCTGCGACTGAGGCTGAGTGTGATTCCTAGTCTACCTACGTTCATCCGTAGGTGAGGATTATTATTTGGATACTTGCCCCCTCCTTTTGCTCGCCTTTCTGCGACTGAGGCTGAGTGTGATTCCTCGTCTACCTACGTTTATCCGTAGGTGAGGATTATTATTTGAATACTTGCCGCCTCCTTTTGCTCGCCTTTCTGCGACTGAGGCTGAGTGTGATTCCTCGTCTACCTACGTTCATCCGTAGGTGAGGTTCACTTTTTGAGCTTATCCCTCGTCTAACCTACGTTCTTCCGTAGGTAGGTTTGCTCTTGAGTACTTGCCCCCCTCTGTCTACGTTTTTGTAGAACGGGGTGTATGTTTAGCCGATGCGTCCCCCGTCTAACCTACATTTTTCCGTAGGTGGGGTTCGCTTTTGAGTATATCCCTCGTCTAACCTACGCTCTTCCGTAGGTGAGGTTCACTCTTTAGCCGATGTGTCCCCCGTCTAACCTACGTTCTTCCGTAGGTGGGGTTCACTTTTGAGTATATCCCTCGTCTAACCTACGTTTCCGTAGGTGAGGTTCACTCTTGAGTACATCCCTCGTCTAACCTACGTTTCCGTAGGTGAGGTTCACTCTTGAGTACATCCCTCGTCTAACCTACGTTCTTCCGTAGGTGAGGTTCACTCTTTAGCCGATGTGTCCCCCGTCTAACCTACGTTCTTCCGTAGGTGGGGTTCACTTTTGAGTACATCCCCTGTCTAACCTACGTTTCCGTAGGTGAGGTTCACTCTTGAGTACTTCCCTCGTTTAACCTACGTTCTTCCGTAGGTAAGGTTCACTCTTTTCCTTGGGTGGGATACGTATCCTGACTCTGTTACCATTAAGACTTTCTCTGCCCACATTCTTCCGTAGGTGAGTTAATTTGGCGTCCTACTTTGTTACTGCGTCCAGTAATGGTAGGAGTTCAAATATCTTAGTATGGCTCAGTTCATTTTGCTGTCGTATCGCCGCCCGAGTTGTGGACTTCCACGATTCCTCAGGAGTATTTCGTGTTACACCCTCCTGTCTTGGTGCGCTTCCGCAACTCCAACTTGTCAGGGTTCTTTTTTCTGCACCCCTTCTGTGTGGGAAGAAAAAGTCGATCCCCTTGTTGAGTTTGGTCGACTTTTGTGAAATGTCGATCCCAGTGGTGTTTATTAACTTTTATGAAAAAGTCTATTCTCTGGGTCTTTGCATCGCTTCTTTTGTGGAAAACTCGATTCCTGATGCTTTGTTCCAAAAGTCGATTCCTTGTGCCAAAAAGTCGGTTTTACCCTTTTTTGTCCTTTTGTGCTGTCCTAGGGTCTATAAATAGAACCCTTAGGTCCTCCTTTTCCTTCATCCATGTCTCTTCTCGTGAGTCTCTTTGCTGATTTTATTCAGGGAGAGATTGAGGAGCTGGATCGAATTCTAAATATTTTGGATCCTCGGTCGTCGGCCTTGGATCTTCCTTCTTTGCACCAACTTATTGTCGGCAGAGTGTTGTTGTTGCTGCTAGGGAATCCATTTTTGAAGAATGGTCTGGCGGCGATCTTCCGCCTGCCTCTTCTTCTGTTGTCCCTCCTCGTGGTCGACGTGGGAGGCGTCCCCGCCGCGGTGCTTCCCCGCTGGATCAGGTTCCTCGCCGCTTGCGTCGCCGTATCAATTTTAATTAGGAACCTGTAATATTTTCATTCATCATTTTTCGTAATTTTGAATAAAGATACTTTTTTACCTCTTTCCTTTACTCGACTTACACCTTTACTCTGAAGTACGTCAGTGTAGTCGATGCTTTCTTCTGGTCAGTACCATACTTTTCTGAAGATGTCGAGGTTTATACAAAAAGTCAATCTCGTCTCTCCCTAGAGATGTCGATGTTTGTAAAAAGTCGATCTCATCTTTTTTTGAGGATGTCGATGTGTGACTGCCGATTCTATCCTTTTCTGAAGATGTCGAAGTTTGTATAACAAGTCGATCTCATTTCTCCCTGGAAATGTCGATGTTGTTCAAAAGTCGATCTCATCTTTTTCTGAGGATGTCGATGTGTGACTGTCGATTCTATCCTTTTCTGAAGATGTCGAAGTTTGTATAACAAGTCCATCTCATTTCTCCTTGAAAATGTCGATGTTGTTCAAAAGTCGATCTCATCTTTTTCTGAGGATGTCGATGTGTGACTGCTGATTCTATCCTTTTCTGAAGATGTCGAAGTTCGTACAACAAGTCGATCTCATTTCTCCCTGGAAATGTCGATGTTGTTCAAAAGTCGATCTCATCTTTTTATGAGGATGTCGATCATAATGGTGCTGGAAATGTCGATCCTGTCCTTTTCTTTTGGACGGTTTCGAATTCCTTGGTAAATGTCGACGTCTACCCCCTTCTGAGAATGTCGAACTGAATTTTCTGCGGAATGTCGATCCTGACCTTCTATTTTGAAGGTTTCGAATTCCTTGGTAAATGTCGATGTCTATCCCTCTTCTGGGAATGTCGAACTGAATTCTCTATGGAATGTCGATTCTGACCTTCTATTTTGAAGGTTTCGAATTCCTTGCTAAATGTCGATGCCTTTTTCCTGAAATGTCGACGTCATCTGGTCGGATTTTGGGGTTTTTCTCGGATCGGATCGTCTTGGGCCTGCCGGGCCCGTGGGCTTTTCGGCCCAACAGGTGAGCCCGGATGAACAGTGGCCGCAACGGTTCGACTTTACCCTATAAATAGAGGAGGGGGGTTCACTTGTTTCCCACCTACTTCCTTCGCTCCGACTGATCGACTTTCTGTGCATCGACTTCCAGTTTCTTCGCTTCGACATCCAGCTTCTCCGCTTCGACTTCAACGTGCGTAAGGCTTCGATTTGAGCCTGGGAGGTGCAGCTTTCTGGGGTCCGACTTTTGTCGTCGGGATCTTCTGAGGTTGCACCGGGTTCGACTTCCTTGGGGTCCGACTTTTCTGAAAGTTGGTCCTTTTTCGAAGTTGTTCCCCTTTGGACTGTGGTCCGACTTTGTGAAGTTTGACGCCCTGTCATCGACTTTCCAAAGTTGGATCCATTTTTACTGGGATCGACTTCCATGGGTTTAGCCTTTCCTTCCCCAAGTGATTCTCTTGGTTCGACTTCCTGGAGTCCGACTTTTGTTGTCGTCTTCCTTGGGTCGAATTTACTGGGATCGACTTCCTGAGACCCTTGTCTCCTGAAGGTCGACTTCCCTGGGATTGACTTATGAGGTCGACTTCCCTTGTACTAGTTCGATTCCATGAAGTCTGGATCGACTTTTTCTTGGGATCGACTTTTGCCAACTTAACATAATTTAGGCTAACTGTTATGTTCTTCGTGTAGGTTGTTATAATGTCTTCTGACAAGAATTCGCAGCAAGACCTTCCTCCCAACGAGGAGCTGGCTATTATTGTTAGCCCTCAGGTTCAGACTTCTCCTGCCGTGGTCGAGCCTAGAATTGAGTCGCCTTCCTCCTCTTCTGTTGGAAGTAAGCGAAAAACTCTTTCTACTCGTCGTACGCACAAGTCTGTACCTAGTAAGTTATTTTTTCTTTTGTAACTTACCTTTTTATTTGTTTTTTTGTTTGTAGGTTCTTCCCATTCCACAAGTTCGAGTTCTAGTTCAGGGTCATCTACATCCAGCTCGGGGAGTTCGAGTTCTTCCTCCTGCAGCTCCTCTTCTCCTGAGCGGGATGTAGAAATTGGAGGTACCCCTCCTTCTACTGCTAGGACTCCTCCTCCTACAACCATTTTGGCTGCTATTCCTGAGGAGGTTCCTGTTGCGGAGGAGCCATCCCTGGCTACAGACGGTTCTGCTCAACTTCCTCCCGAAGTCTATAGTCAGAACGTTCACATTCTAGAGGACTCTCCTTTAGGTTATCCTCCTGAGACGGAGGAGAAGTACCCCTTTCCTTCTCCTCTTGAGGAGAAAAGCGCCCCATCCTTCTATCGGAAGATGGATGGCTCTTGGCGCCAGTGGTCCGTCCTTATTCGCAACGGTTTTCATGTTGTCCCTATCCTCGACCGGGGCGAGTACGGGACTGGTTATGGTTCTTTCTGTGCAGTTTCCCTGACTGATATTCCGGGCTAGCCCCTCTCCTCCAACGCGGGCAGATGCTCTAACACCCTTTCCCTGGATGCCGCCCAAAGAATTTTGAGGGGGTTAGAGCTTAGAGAGAGAGTGTACTGGGCCTACCCTTCAGAGAATACCGGTGATGTGCCCCCTATTTTATGTTGGCACTTCACCGTATCTACTTCACTAACTTTCCGATCCTTCCGATCCCTTCCCTAGTTAGTGAAATCCTTTTGTATTCCGGGTTCTTTATTTCTCAGATGGGTGCCGCCTTTTTCTTTTATGTCAGGGGCTTCATGAATGTTCTCAGGGATGCTGGCATAATCCCAACTGCTCGGCTGTTCTTCCACTTCTTCACTTTTCAAAATCCGAAGAAGGGCAGCCCTTTTATTGCATGTGCCAGCCGTGCCTCCTCTGTCACTCACTCCGCTCTCTTGAAAGATTCTCCGACCAGGCGGAACAAGAGTGAGTTTATTTTTGTGGATTGCAGGCTATGTCCTGGTAGTAGACTTCTTCCTGCATCCAGTAGTGATCGTAGGCCCACTCCCCGTCCTGTTCTGACCGAGGATGAGGGAGCTTTTGTACAAAGGCAGGCCTTCCTACACCCCATCGCCGTGCCTATCGGTCACGCGATTGATGATGTCTTTAACCGACAAGGTTTTCCTTTGTTTTTTCTTTCTGTTTTTTATGTGTATGCATTTTTACTAACTCTGTTTTTATTTCTCGCAGATTTTTATATGCATAACCCTGGAGGTGTCCCTGAACGCGTTGGGAAGAATGAGACGGGTACAAAGGTTTATGCATCTGCCTCTAAACCTTCTGATACCCAACATCTGAGGCGCCGCGCTCATGAGAACGCTTATACAAGGGCCCCACCCCTCCTCCCCCTGAAGAAGATCAACCAGCTGAGGAAGGGGAGGTACCTGTGGGGACTACTCCTGCGCAGTCTCCTGCTGCTGCCAGGCTCGCTTCCCTCTTTCGTACTCCGGAAGAGGAGCGAGAGAGAACTGCTGGAAAGGATGTCCAGCCCGAGGGGTCTGAGGGAAAAAGAAGCAAAAAACGAACTCCTCCCCCAAGGACCGACTCATCTCCTCCGAGGAAAACGAGGAGACACTCCCCCAGGCGACGAACTCGTCCGCGGGGGAGATATTATGCTGGGGAGTCCTCCCGGGGTCGGTACTCATACGCTTCTACCCGGGAGACACAATTGCCGGGTTATCAAGGTTCCCACCCCCGGAATTATGGGACCAAGTTTCCGATGGTCGCTGACACGGATGCCGCCCGAGCTACGTTGCGGACTATATCTGGGTATCCGATGGACCAGACTGTTGAGGAAATAGGACAGAACCTGAGCAACGTGAGTACTTTTGTTTTTACTATTTTTATGAGCATGTTCTTCATGACTACCAGTCCATGGAAGACGAGTTGAAGACAGTGAAGCGCGAAGCGCCGATGCAAAGATCTGGAAGGCGAGGTTGCGCAAAAAGCTTCAGATGCCTCTACTCTTTCTGCTACCAACAAGAGGTTGGCTGAGGACTGGGCTGCTCAGAAAAATCTCTTGAGAGATAAGGAGCAGGAACTCTCCAAAGTCAACGAGGAGTTGGGAGCTGTGCAGATGGAATGCAATGCTCATCGTGCCAGGGTTTCGATTAAAGAGTCGTTGATTGTCGATATCACCCGGCAGGCTGAGAATACTGAGGCAAACCTTCGTTCTACTAGGGTACAGAATGATATATTTACTCAACGGTTGAACGAAAGTGAAGAGGAAAGGCAGAAGCTCTCCCAGTCGCTGGATGATTGCCAAACCAAGATAAAGCGACTGGAAGGAGAAGACCAGGAGAAGACTGAGGAGCTTCAACGCATGGCTGAGGGGTTTCAACGCTTGATTGATCATCTGGCTAACGTGCGAGATTATAATGATCTGGTGGACCTGGGTCCTCATGTCTGTCCTGGTTTCGAGGCTGAAGATGTCCATAACTGGGCCCGCAAGTACCCAAAAGAAGCCACTGAGGTCCGGAATCGGGCATTTACGGAAGAAGAGGATGAAGGTGAAGAAGAGGAGGCTTCGGGAGACAACACTACTGCTACCATTGATAAAGACTTTTCTGTGGAAGATCAAGATGATAATGGTGCAGCGGGTTCCAAAGACTTGTCCCTCCCTCCTAGTGATAAATAGATCCTCTATCTTATTCATTGTAACCTGTATCTACATTCCTCTGTAATTCTTGTTAAATCAATATATGGAATGTATTTTTAAGTGTTCTGATTACCAATAATAGCTAATGATGAAGCACGAAATCTGCTACCAGTGGGCTCGCGGGGTGGCGAGATGAGCCGGAGGCTGTGGAGTCCACGACGCGCGCTCTACGTCAAACACCTGCAGAAGAGGAGGGGAATCGGCGACTCACGTGGGAGTAGGCGATTCGGGCTCCTTAGTTTACTCTAGTGGGAGTGTGAGTCAAGAGAGGATATGTTGAGGATAGAGGTCCCCCAAGGACCCCTTTTATAGGGTCTTGGGGGACGTTTCCTCATTCAATCGAGTGGGGCCCGCGCCATTAAGGTACCCCTAATAAGGAATGCCTTAATGGCGAAGGTCCGCTCAAGTAACGGCTGGGAATCGGCGATTCAGGTATGGGAATCGCCGATCCAGAGGTTCAATCGCCGACTCCCGTATGAGCCTAGTGGCAGCCTACCAAAGCTGTCCACGAGGCGTAGAGTTGGCGATTCCCCTCTGGAATCGGCGACTTGGTAGTCCCAATCGGCGACTCCCAAGTGTTAACTTGAGCTCTTGACGTAGACACGTGCTCCGCACCGTGGAAGCCTTTCCGGGGGTCCGGCATATAGCGACGGAACCCTATTCCTTGTTTGAAGGGCGTTGCTGGGAGTGACTGACGTAATCAGGCATGTCTCACCAGTACTCCCCCCTGAAGAGAGTATGGCTGAACACCCGTGTACCGCCAGTATCCCCCCCCCAAGCAAGGTGATCCGCATCAAGGCCAAAGCGACAAGATGGGATCGAGTCAAAGTGGCCACAGCGACACGATGACTCCGTTACCCATGCACTATCAGATGGGTTGATTCACTATTAGAATCTAGTTCCAGGCCAGTAGAACTACGTGTTTATAGTCCGACTCTGATCAGGAGCGACTCTTTCTGTGTTATCATCAAGGCCAAAGCGACAAGATGAAAGGATGTTATTAAGGCCAAAGCGACAAAATAACTCCCATCCATTAAGGCCAAAGCGACAAAATGGAGCGACTCACTATCAGAGTCTGATTCTGGCCCAAGCGACAGAATGCGTGGATCCTGGCCAAAGCGACAGGATCTGGTTCACTATCAGAACCCATGTTTATAGTCCACCCTGATCAAGAGCGACTTTACGTCCGCAACGACGGTTACCCCACTAAGGCCAAAGCGACAAAGTGGGTCGAGATCATTAAGGCCAAAGCGACAAAATGATCTCCAAGTCTATCAAGGCCAAAGCGACAAGATAGAAGAATTATTGAGGCCAAAGCGACAAAATAATTCTTTGGTCCATTGAGGCCATAGCGACAAAATGGGCCGACTCGTTTAGAGTCTGATTCTGGCCGAAGCGACAGAATGCGTGGATCCTGGCCAAAGCGACAGGATCGTTCCTGCAAAACAAAAAATAACCTGCAAAACAATTGTATCAGTCTAAAGGATATATTTATTGACTTACTAACCTTGCCGTGAGGGGCTGCTTCTTGTGCCGCTCCTTCCCATGCTCAATAACTCCTCGATTGATCTGGCCGAAGCGACAGATCTATTGTGCTCAATGTTTGACATCTTCTGGCCAAAGCGACAGAAGTGTCAGGAAGAGTTTGTGATACTCCCCCCCGAGTTTGACGACTTCTGGCCGAAGCGACAGAAGTGTCAGGAAGAGCTTGTGATACTCCCCCCCGAATTTGACGACTTCTGGCCGAAGCGACAGAAGTGTCAGGAAGAACTTGGGATTCTCCCCCTTGAGATCATTAAGGCCGAAGCGTCAAAATGACCTTTGGTCTACTAAGGCCAAAGCGACAAAGTAGACCGACTCACTATCAGAGTTTGATTCTGACCAGAGCTACAGATCCACTATCAGGATCCGATCCTCGCCTTGGATGCAGAACCTGTTGATTCATTAATAGAATCTAACTCCTGTCGGGGCTACGAATTCACTATTAGAATCCGATCCCAACCCGGACTACGGAGTCTAACCTGCAAAAAAGGAAAACACTCTGCAAAACAACTAGATTAGTCCATAAACGCATATATTAATTATTGAACTTACCTGCGATT
>LFYR01000056.1:3213-31410 GCA_001185155.1 Zostera marina
CAAAGTCAACGACTCACCCTAAGGGAATCGAGCTGAACTTTGCGAAGAAAATTTCGCGATTACGACGGGATATCGTGGTTCGATAGTCCCACAGACGGCGCCAGCTGATGAAGCACGGAATCTGCTACCAGTAGGCTCGCGGGGTTGCGAGAAGGGTCGGAGGCTTTGGAGTCCACGACGCGCGCTCTACGTCAATGTACCTGCAGAAGAGGAAGGGAATCGGCGACTCACGTGGGAGTAGGCGATTCGGGCTCCTTGGTTGCTCTGGTGTGGTGTGTGAGTGGTCAAGATAAGTTGAGAGTGGAAGACACCCCTAGGACCCCTTTTATAGGGTCCTAGAGGCGTTTCCACTCAATAGAGTGGGGCCCACCTCATTATGGTGCCCTATTGAAGGGTGCCATAATGGGGTGGGCCCGCCCACGTAACGTCTGGGAGTCGGCGACTCAGGTGTGGGAGTCGCCGATCCAGGAGTGGAGTCGCCGATTCCTTGGAGGCCAAGTCCTCGGTCTACCAGACCCGAGATCCCTGGCCGGAATCGGCGATTCACCTTTGGAGTCGGCGACTTGGTAGTCCCAGTCGACGACTCCCAAGTGTTGACTTGGGCTCTTGACGTAGACACGTGCTCCGCACCGTGGAAGCCTTTCCGGGGGTCCGGCATATAGCGACGGAACCCTATTCCTTGTTTGAAGGGCGTTGCTGGGAGTGACTGACGTAATCAGGCATGTCTCACCACTTCCACTTGTCCGTTTGCCTGAGGTCGGTAAACGGAAGCGAAGTGGAGTTTTATGCTCAGGTCCTCGCATATTCTTGAAAATTTTCCACCTGTGAATTGGGTACCATTATCCGTGACAATGTGTTGGGGAACTCCGAATCGACAGACTATGGAGCGGTAGACGAACTTGACTGCCGCATCTTGAGTGATCTTCGCTACAGCCTGAGCCTAGACCCACTTTGTAAAGCAGTCCACTGCTACAAAGATGAACCGAGCCTGAGATGTTGAGGGTGGGAATGGTCCTACGATGTCTAGTCCCTACCTTGCGAATGGGATCGAGCTCAAAATCGGAGTCATATCCGCGGATAGTTTTTGTTGCATTGGACTGTGCAACTGACATGCTCGGCACTTGCAGACGTAAGTGCGAGCTTCCAACCTTAGAGTGGGCCAATAGTACCCCAGCTGTATGATTTTGAAGACAAGTGTTCTTCCTCCCTCATGGAGCCCGCATGAGCCTTCGTGTACTTCTTGGATAACCTTATTCGTGTCTGGTTTGGCCAAACAGCGTAGCAGCGGGCTGTCGAAGGACTTTTTGTAAAATACACCTTCGACGTCGTAATATTTGGCTGCCTTGTGTTTTAATTTTTTGGCCTCCCCTTTGTTGTCAAGAAGTACTCCATTCTGAATGAATGCCAATATTGGTTGTCTCCAATCTTCTTGGGGGTTGGACGTGACACTCAATATTTGGCATGTGGGCTGGAGTATATAGTCCACCAGGATTTCGCACTGTCGGTGTGTTTTGAGTCCGAGGGATCTGTTCGATTTTAAACTCGGCGAACAGCTTGGTGAGTGCCACCATTGCCTCCACATATTTAGTGATTTGTGGTTTTTTGCAAGAAAATTCACCAGTGGTTTGCCAAGCTACGAGCTGGGAGTCAGTGCGAAGCGTGACATTCTCAGTACCGAGAGTTCTCAACAGCTTCAGGCCTTGTTAGATGCCGGGAAGTGAAGCCGTACCGTGTGCTCATAGTTTTTTCCATCTGGACTATTGATTTTCACTCTGATACCCGAGCCTGTGCTGCAACTCGAATCGTCTACTTCCATAATCCAGGGTTGGATTAGGTTTGATGGTGTGAGTTCGGCGATGAAGTCCGCTACAGCTTGCCCCTTGATGGCAGTGGCTGGTCGGAAATTCAAGTCGAACTCACTGAGCTCAATTGCCCATTTAGTTAACCTTCCCGAGATATCTTGTTTGTGAAGCAGATGACGTAGGGGACACGATGTAAGTACTACAATCGTGTACGTTAAGTAATAGACTCGAAAACGACGACAAGCGTGGATCACAGCATATACGATTTTCTCAATTGGTGAGTATCGTATTTCTGTGCCTTGCAATCGTCTCGAGTGGTAGTAGATATGGACTTAATCTTTATCCCTTTGCGCGATGAGGACAGCACTTACGGCTTCCTATGAAGCCGCTATGTATAAGTACAGGTCTTCCCCATCCTTGGGTGATGTCAGCATTGGAAGCGAGGACATATGCGTTTTTAACTTAGTAAACACGTCCTCGCATTCCGGTGTTCAAGTGATACTACCCTTGACTGCAGTTTTTAGTAGCTGGAAGAACAGTTTACACTTGTCAACCGTTTGTGATATGAAACGACTGAGTGCATTAATTCGTCCGTTCAACCTTTGTACATCTCTGATTGTGCGGGGGGCTTCCATATCGAGGATTGCTTGGATTTTGTTGGGATTCGGTTAATCCCATGCTGACCTACGTAGAAACCAAGTAACTTGCCTTCCTTGATTCCGATGGAACATTTGGTTGGGCTGAGCTTCATTCCGTATTGCTTCAATGTACCCAGGGTTTCTCTCAGATCCTCAGGGTGCTTTTCCGCGCTTGACGATTTGACCAAGATGTCATCAACGTAAGCGGAAACATTGCGCCTGATCTGGTCCGCGAAAACCTTGTCCATTAAGCGTTGGAATGTAGCCCCAACATTCCTTAAACCAAATGGCATCACTCTATAGCAGAAAGTCCCTGAGTCCGTGATGAAGGATGTTTTTTCCTCATCAGGCTCGTGCATTAAGATCTGGTTGTATCCTGAGTGGGCATACATCATAGAGAGGAGTTCGTTACCTGACGCTCCATCGACTAGTTCATCGATAGATGGGAGCGGGTAACTGTCCTTGGGACATGCTTTATTGAGATCAGTGAAATCAATGCACATGCGCCATTTGCCATTGGATTTCTTGACAAGGACGGGGTTGGCCAGCCAAGTTGGATATCGAACTTCTCGAATGTGTCCAGCATTCAGAAGTTTGGATATCTCCTCGTTGGCTGCTTCCCGCCTGTCAGAAGTGAGTATTCAACGCTTTTGGCAACGAGCTGGGATGGATGAGTCGACATTGAGTTTGTGCGTCACGATTTGACGCGCAATCTGTGTCGGTACCTCACCTGGTGCTCCTCCAAGACAGTCACAAGCTTGGCCCTTAGGTCGGGGGATAGCCTCTTTCCTAATGCCACGTGTCCCCCTCCAATTGGAACACTTCAGTCTCGTCCACGGGTTACAATTTTTCCCTCTCCCCAATGTCGGGTGGGGCATGGACGAGCATGCTGTTCAATTTGACCAGCTGGGTTACCTTCTTATACCCTTATCTAGAATCCTTTTGTGATCCTTTGACAGGGTATCGTATGCACTGGTGATAAGAAGACAAGACTACTTTGATCCCATGGATGAAGGGTCGTCCGAAAATGCCGTGGAAAGTGGATTTTACCTCTACCACTATAAAATGACATGTCCGACTAACCCTCCCTCGTGATGGAGACCTTCAGATCAATAACACCGGCCACTGGGGCGGCGATGTTAGTGAACCCGTAGATGGCTTCCTTGCAAGGAGATAGATCATCCATTTTAAGGACCATCTTGGTAAAAGTGTCCATATAGAGGATGTCCGCAGAGCTGTCGTTGTCGACAATCATCCTCTCGACCCGGGAAGTGGGACCGATGTCTGCTTGGATCACGAGTGTGTCCTCGTGAGGTTGCAGGACATCGTCCAGGTCCTCTTCAGAGAAGTGTATTGACCTCTCTTCGCGGACCCACTTCCCGTTATCTCAAGGTGTTGATTGCGACATCAGTACCTTCCAGGCATATCCCCATGTTCTGGCCAACGGATCCACCACCAAATATCATATTGATGATTTTCTGTTGACGGTTCTCGCTACTGTTGCTATCTGCGAAGGAGAGCGTGGACGCTTCCTCTTCGGGTCAGATTTGCAACTGTCCCGTTTTCGGGGTCCCTTGACAAAGTTGCCAAGTTCTCCCTTCGAGATCAATTGCTCGACATAGCTTGAGAACTCCCTGCAATGGTCCGCCAGGTGGTCGTTGTCCTTATGGAATTTGCTGAACTTTCCACCTTTCTTACGGCTACTCTTGGTTGCAGGGTCTAAAGAACGAGGAGCGGGCAGATCCGCTCGGTTCTTTAGTTTCTCAAACAGCTCGCCTTTGCTGATTATTAGTGGGGTCCAATCCCTCCATGGTTGGGTTAAACCCTTTGGCGACTGTTTGGTCGAGATCTGGTACACCTTATTTTCGTGTTTGGGCTTCCATTCCTTCATGAAGGATTCAGCCGCATTGTCAGTGTACCTGTTGAAGGAGCCACGGAAATTGTTTTTTCCGTTGTACCCCTTTTTCTCGAACTTTGGTTTTTTGAAGCTAGTGTTCTCAAGTTCCACTAGCTTGTTTTCCTCCTCCTCTTCCACCTCAATGTATGATTGAGCTCGCTGGAAGAGGTCGGGCAGAGTCTCCACTTTATGGAGCATCAGATTCTGGGCCAAAGGGGAGAAGGGTACTAACCCTCTTATGTACCCCGCTATGGACAGACTTGGGATTAGGTCGTTCACTTTTGTCATCATCGAAGTGAACTTAATCGTATAATCCTTCAACGACAGCTTGTTCTGTCGTAGTGTCAGTAGTGCGTTGGCACTGTGTTTTATTCTGATCATCCTCA
Organism: Zostera marina; assembly: GCA_001185155.1. Classification (NCBI taxonomy): domain Eukaryota; kingdom Viridiplantae; phylum Streptophyta; class Magnoliopsida; order Alismatales; family Zosteraceae; genus Zostera; species Zostera marina. The sequence continues at coordinate 7,937 of LFYR01000056.1, forward strand.
CATGTTGAGCGATGAACTTTGACGAGATGTCCGCGAAGCTAGAGACTGAGCCAGCCGGCAGACCAGAAAACCACCGATAAGTGCTGCTCTTGAGAGTGTCGGGGAATGCCCGACACAACAGCCCGTTACCGGTGGTTTGCGGTTCCAAGATATTAAGGTAGAGGTTGATTTGATCTTTTGGATCACTCGAACCATCATATGCTTCTATCATGGGTACCCGCCAGGTTGGTAGAAAAGATCCTTTCAAAAGTTGCTCGTGAAAAGGAGAACTTTTGATTCTCAGGACTCAATCACATTCTCAGAACTTTTGATTCTCGGTCAGCTTCCGTCGGAGATCTTTCACGAACCGTGTTGTAAGAATTTTGTCAGTGCGACTCTTACTAGGTCCAACCCTTATTTTGGGAGGGGCTGGAGCTCTCTTCTTCTTCTTCTTCTCCGCAGATGGAGAATAGTAAGACTCAGATTCACCCGCTCCTTCGTGGATGATGGTCTTGTGGCTCCTTGCTTTTTCGAGGTCATTAACTCTTTTTTCTATGGTAACCATAAAGTTAACCAACCTCTCTTCAAGCGTAGGAGGCAAAGAATGTGTCTGAGAGGGCATGTTTGATTGAACCTCCTCAACCCTTTCTGGCATCACTTGCCTGTTAGGTTGAGGGGTCTCAATTTGTTTCCCTTCAGGCACCATTGGTGTTTTACCCTTTTTCCTCAAAGAGTAATCGTGTTTTTGTCTTTCAGAAGCCATTGGCAACAAAAGCGGGTTCCAACCGAAGCGCAAGTATTGACTGAACTAACTCGAAAGAAACCAAGTAGAATTGGCGACTCAGCAGGTGGAGTCGACGATTGGCCTTAGGTAATTTTTCTTCCGAGCCGAATCAAGGACAACACTCTTAGCTATCAGAATAATCCCTGAATCGACGATTCACTAGGTGGAGTCGGCGATTCCCGGTATGAATCGACGATTCCTTGACACAAAGTCAGCGATCTCCCAAAGGGAATCAAGCCAGACTTTGCGAAGAAAATTTCGCGATTACGACAGGATATCGTGGTTCAGTAGTCCCACAGACGGCGCCAGCTGATGAAGCACGAAATCTGCTACCAGGGGGCTCGCGGGGTTGCGAGGAGGGCCGGAGGCTTTGGAGTCCACGACGCGCGCTCTACGTCAAATACTTGCAGAGAGGAGGGGAATCGATGATTCAGCTTGGGAGTCGACGATTCGGGCTCCTAGATGTGCTCTGGTTGGAGTGTGTGTCAAGTGTTGTATGAGAGTGGAAGATGAGAATGGAGGACCCCTTTTATAGGGTCCTTGAGGCGTTTCCCTATTCAATGATCCGAGGCCCACACCATTATGGCGCCCGGTTAATGGTGTCATAATGGTGTGGGTCAACTCAAGTAATGGTTAGGAATCGGCGACTCAGGTATGGGAGTCGTCGATTCAGGGTGGAATCGAAAAGTCCTTGGGAGCCAAGTCGTCAGTCTACGAGAACTGACTAACTTGGTCCGGAATCGACGACTCACCTTTGGAATCGGCGACTTGGTAGTCCCAATCGTCGATTTCCAGTGTTGACTTGAATACTTGACGTAGACACTTGCCCGCAACCGTGAATCTCTCCAGGAGTCCGGCATAAAGCGACGGAACCCTAGTCCTTGTTGAAGGACGTTGCTGGGAATGACTGGCGTAATCAGGCATGTCTCGCCAGAAGGTTAGTCACATAGCTGGAACATCGCAACTTGCGGATCTGTTAACCAAGCCATTACAGCTAAACATTTCATCAAATACGTAACAAACTGGTTAAACGCTGCCCACCGATTTGAGGGGGGCTATTGGAGTAACTAACTCTGTTAGTTACTGATATTTAGATAGTTAGATAGTTAATGGAGGTTGTTAGTATATTGTATAATAGTATAAATAGAACTATAATGATACAATGAAGGTATTCAATCAAGGGTGAAGGTAGCACCATCACTCCACGTTTTGTGATCTCGAGTTCTTGCTATTCCGTTCAATAGAAATCAAGTGTTCGGGATGTATTCGAAATATTTAAAGCTCTAATCGAAAAACAGTTGGGCCGAAAAATATAAATGATTCAAACAGACAATGGTGGTGAATTCTTGGCTTTAAAACCAATTCTTCGTCAGTTGGAATCAAACACAGACGCTCTTGTCCTCATACTCACCCATAGATGGGGGTGGTTGAACGCCGACACAGGTATATCATAGATGGTACACTTATACTACTCGACCGAACAAGTTTACCAAAAAGCTTCTGGAATTACGCAGCATCCACCATAGCCTTCCTTTACAACAGAACATCAACAATGGTTCTTGGAGGAAAGACATCATTCCAAATGTAAAAGATTTAAAAACGTTTGGGTGTCGTGCTTACCCGAACTTGCGATCATTCCATAATACAAGTTTTCAGAAAGATCAACTACTCATATATTTATCGGTTATCCTCGAGAACACTCCGGCTACATGTGTTTAAATCCGGTTACTATGAAAACAATTATCTCAAATGATGTAGTCTTCATTGAAGACAATTTTGAATTGAATAAAATGTTATATACAGGTAGTCTCCCTACACCGGCAGGGATTGAGATGAATCCAATCCCAGTTATCAAAGAGGCCAACCCGGTCAATATGAATCAAGCTCAAAATGAACAAGACAACACACATGAACAAGGTATTCCGGACCAGGTTCAAATCAGGTTAAACCAAGTTGATCAAGCCCAGACTGAACACAAAAACATTCCAAACGCACCACATCATATGACCGCTCGTGCAAAGTCAGGAATTGTAAAACAAAATCCAAAGTATGCTTTTCAAGTCTCCGCCACTTCCCTAGTCCCATCCGGCTTTTCCGAAGCGGCATCTAATCCACGTTGGAAGATGGCCATGGATAATGAGATGCAAGCCTTACATCAGAATAATACATGGACACTAGTCTCTCCAAACCCATCTCAAAATGTACTCTCGTGCAAATGGGTGTTTAAACAAAAGTTAGATGAAGCAGGAAATATTGATCGGTTCAAAGCCCGGCTAGTTACGAACGGAATGCGTCAACTTGATGGAATAGATGTTGAAGAAATATTCGCTCCGGTCATCAAACCACCAACGGTAAAAATAATCCTAAGTTTTGCGATCACTTGGGGATGGGAACTACGGCAGTTTGACGTTTCCAACGCATTCTTACACGGTACCTTGAAAGAAGATGTTTTTATGCGACAACCACCGGGCTACAAGGATTCCAAGAATCCCAAAGGAATTTACAAGTTACCCAAGTCCATTTACGGGCTACGACAATCTCCACGTGCATGGTTTCATCGTCTCTGGGACTTTCTAGTTTCATTCGGCTTTACGGAATCAGTTTCTGATCAGTCTCTTTTCATGTACCTCCACGAGAACATCAAGGCATATTTTCCTGTTTATGTTGACGATATTATCTTAGCATCTTCTTAAGAACAGTTTACCCAGTTTTTTGTAACAATAATCAGTAAAGAATTCGCCATCAAGGATTTGGGAAGGTTAAAGTTCTTTTTAGGTATACATGTCAACATGTTACTAAATGACTCAGTTATCCTCACACAACATCAGTACTTGACTAATTTACTTCATGGGGCAAATCTGGCAAATCTGAAACCCACACCAACGCCAATGGAACCTAGAGGATCTCTCTACGACCAATCACCGAAACTAAATACAACAAATTGCACAAAATTCAGACAGATTGTGGGGTCACTACAATATTTAACCGTGACTCGACCCGATATCGCTTACAGTGTAAACAAGGTTTCACAATTCATGACGAAACCCAAAAAGGTACATTGGATAACTCTACAACGAATACTCCGCTACCTCTCCGGCACGTCATACATAAGGATTACAATAAGTAAGATAAAGGAGTTAGAGCTCACCGCCTTTTCGGACGCCGATTGGGACGGGGACCCATCTGACAGAAGAAGCCACGGCGGTCATCTAATATTTTTGAGGGACAACCTTATCACTTGGCAATCAAAGAAACAATCATCCGTCGCAAGATCTTCAACTGAAGCAGAGTATCGAAGCCTAGAAAACGCGGCGACAGACTTGAATTGGACACAATCGATAATTAAAGAATTAGGGGTGCAAATTAAACTTCCATTCTTGATAAGGTGCCATAATATAGGAGCAAACTATCTGGCGAAGAATCCAATATTTCACGCGAAATCAAAACACATTGCAATTAGCTATCACTTTATCAGAGAGTAGGTAGAGGCTGGTTCACTCATGATCAAACACATAGGCACCAAAGACCAGTTAGCAGATATGCTAACAAAACCGCTTAGCATTTCTATCTTTGATTTTTTTAAATCCAAACTTATCAACTTACTCCCGCTAAATTTGCGGGGGGTGTTAAGGAAGTTAGTTAGTTAGTAGTTACAATCACATGTAAATTCTATAAAAGAGAACTAAATCCATCAATAATAATCACATTCGAATATCAATCTTGAGCTTCTCTCAATATGAAAAGCTATGGAAGGTTGGGGGATTGAAATGGGTGTGGGAGTATTAGAGATATACCCCTAAAATAAATATCTCATATATACCCTTACAATAAATATTAAACTCAACCCCTTGTGTTTTATTATCACTCTTAATTTTCTATTTATTTATTTCCATATCTCTCATTTATATTTCCATATCTCATTTATTCACATAATTCCATATTCCCATAATCATTCATTATCATAATTAAACACACCCAACCAACATAGCTGTTGGATACATACACTACAAGAAAACAGGGAAACAGCCACGGCCAAGTTCACTGGCTAAATGGCAAAATCCGTGGCTAAATTGATTTAGCCACGGGATTTAACCACGGGAGTGGCCGTGGCTGTAGGTCTGGTGGCTACTAATTTTTAGCCACGGAATTGATTTTCTGTGGCTAATATTAGCCACGGCCATTTATTTTAGCCACGGCCAAAATCCGTGGCTAATGTTAAAAATTAGTCACGGTAAAATCCGTGGCTAATATTAATTTTCCGTGGCTAAATAAAATTTAGCCACGGATTTTGGCCGTGGCTAATACTTAATTGGCCGTGGCTAAATCCTTCAAACAGAGTGGAAATTAAAGGGCCACGGCCGTGGCTAATACTTAATTGGCCGTGGCTAAATCCTTCAAACAGAGTGGAAATTGAAGGGCCATGGCCAAAATCCGTGGCTAAATTCCAAAAGGCCGTGGCTAATTTCTAAAAAAATTGTAGGAAATATTTACATTTTAGAAGACGCCTATTGAAGGTCTTACACATTCATATAACCTAAAAAAATCAATCAAACATATATTTACATTCATATTCCATTCAACCCATCATTCAACCAATCAATATCCCTAAAAATTATCAATTCAACCATTCAACCATTCAACCATTCAACCATACCATTCAACCATTCAACCATACCATTCAACCAAAACATACCATTCAACCATTCAATTCCATACCTATTGTCAATTCCATACCATTCCAATCATTCAACCATTCAATTCCATGTATTTTTTTGACATAAATCATGTATTTTTTTGACATATCATTCAATAACCTATTGTAGCGATAATAACCTATTGGAGAAGTTCTAACCAGGACGCTTGTTGCTAACTTTCCAAACTGATGATCGAAAGTTGGCAGCTTTCGAAATCCAAACTTTTGCCTAAATCCAAACAAAGAATTATATGTTTAGACAGACGTTTAGTCAAAGTACTTAACTTGGTTTTAATATAAAAATGAACTGAGTGAAGCAAATAAACCACAAAATGGCCATAGCACATAAGATTCAAACACAATTTGAAAAACAGCAAATAATTAAAACCACACAATCAAACATTCTGATTGATACAAGAAAAATCCTTTTCTCTAAAAACAAATTAACGGGATCTTAATTCCCTGAAAATATAATAAAACTCTTCGATTCAAACATAATTTCACAAGCAACTAAAAATACGAAATCAACACAATCAGACATTATTATCGCTACAAGGAATGATATGTAAAAAATTATCCCTAAAAATCAACACAATCATTCAACCAATCAATATCCCTAAAAATTATCCATTCAATAACCAACAAAACATACAATTCATACAATTCATGTTATTCAAAACAAAACTAAACCAAAAGATAAAAGAAGAGGAACCAAAAGATAAAAAGATAATCACCTATACTGAAATCAGATAAAACAAGATTATATCTACATTTTCATTACTGCACACAATAACAAAATATAATAGAATAAAAATTATTGCAAAAGAAGATGGTAGGGGTCAAAGATAATGGTAATTTGAGAAAAAATGTAAAAAGGAAATACCTTACAAATGCACTACCGAATATTGTAGTCTTCCGATGGTGGTTGACACCGCAGAACATGCCGAACACCATTGAATAAACATTGGTTTTGTAGGTAGTGTCGAAAGTAACGGAGTCTCCAAATAACTTATAATTTTCAATCATAGTAGGATCGACCCAAAAAAGGTGTTTCAAACGACCTTCGTCATCTTTGACGAGATCGTAAAAGAATTGCTCATTTTCTGACTTGTTCATTTCGAATTCTTCAACAATCAAATCGACATCATAATTTTTAAGATCTATGCGATCATCACGGACCATATTGTTAATGTCCATTTTCATGCAACCTATATTTTGGACTCCCCCAAGTTGATTAGAGAAATAGGCTGCCTGTTGCGATACTGGAACATTAACCTCAGCAAGAGAGGAGAAAAGTAATTTAGAGGTCTGAGATATTGACCTATTTATTGGAAGGTATCGAATTTTCGAGGGGGGCGTAAATGAGTGATTATGATGAAAAATAACAGTATTAGCGACCCAATTATCAGATCTGTCTATTCTTTTAAATTTGATACTTGCGAGGCAACCACATCTAGAAACCACATTCTTTCGTCTATTACCGTTTGTCGGTGGAAGTATTAGACTTTGACTGCCTTGTTTAGAACATAACAACCTCTTCATGACAAGAACTTTTTGGCCGCTTCCTTTGTCAACTACATTCTTTGTCGATCCTAAACGAATAGAAAATCTCATAGCGGATGCGAAATCGTAATAGGATTGAACAGCCAATTCATACGAAGGGAAAACCTGACCTACAACAGGACATGGCTTATTACATTGACTAAAACTAGAAGAGGCATTTCGATGATCAGGAGATGAATGATCATGGACAGGAGAGGAGTATTTTCTTTTACAATAATTGTCAGGGGTTTTATCAGTTCCGCAACCTAAATTAGCGGAGGTAGGCAAAATTTCAGCAGAGGATTGCGTAATATCATCAGAGGTGGATTTGACAAATTCAGAATAAAAAAATGTGCTACATACGACATCATCATCCAAGGGGGTAGAAACATTATCACTACATGCTGAAGGATTAACATTGGTCTGCCGATCAGGGGAATTGAATTGGAAATTCAGACTACTAGGTATTTTAGCAGTCACAACATTGATATGAGCAGAGGATTCCCTAATCTCAGCAGATGTGTGTAGGACAAAACCTGACTGAAATATGGTGCCAGCTGTGACATGAGGAAGTGAAAAGGTCGAAAAATCAGCCTCACAAGGTATGGTATTGTCATTGGTTTGACACTGAGGAGAATTGAACCGAACTTTCAAGCTAACGTTGCAAGATGTGTTTGTGTGATCGTATGAAAACTGTTGTGAACGATATGGAGGAGGGGTGACGAAAATTGAATTGGTGTTGGGGGAAACTTGCAAGATGGAAGGTTGATCTTGATTCGCAAATGATGGTGGAGAGACCATGATAAAACCAGATGATGGGTTGGATGACCTAGACAAGATAGAGAAAAAAGACGATGAAGTGTTTGGAGATTGTAGAAGTAGACGTTGGGGCAAAAAGACAAAAAATAAGGAAATCGGAAGATTGTACAAGGTGGCAAACCCGACTATTGACAGATGAATAGTAAAAAGGACAATGTGGCAAAACCGATGTTGGATAGACAAAGATTTGGTTTTCTTCATATGAAAAATATTTTAGCAGAGGACGTCTATGAAATACAGGAGACAGTATATATACATATTATGAGAATATCATAATGTGGATAAAACGAATCATTTGAGAAGATATTGATTGGATAGGATGACATATGATGCCAACAGATAAAAGACAAAGAAATAGATTGTCAGCAGTAGAAGAGGTAGGTGAGTACAGTGAAAAAGAAAACAGGTGATTAGACTAGGATGAATAACAAGTAAAGAAAAAGAAGAAGAAGAAGTACATCTGACAAAGGAATTGACGGAAGAAAGAAGAGAGAGAAAAACAAAATGGCGGAGACAGAGAAAGAATGGAAGAGGGAGAGAAGAAGAACCCATGGACTTCGATGGCAGCAAAGAACTTAAGATACATCGACATTCGTTAGAATGTAGGAAAAAATACTCAATCTAATTGACGGAAGGAGGGAAGACGGAGGAAAAACAAAAACAGAGAAAGATAGGAGAAGGAAGGAAGACTAGAGAGAGGACAACTACTACTGACGGAAACAAAAACAGAGTAATCTGACGGAAGATAGAAGTGAAACAGTAGAAGGACAGGTACTACTGACAAAACGAAAACGTGAAAAGAGAGAGACGAATAACGGTGAATAAAAGGATTAAAAAAATGAAGAAAACAGTACAAGATAAGAGAGTGTGTCACCGGTTGTTAGAGGTTGAAAAGCAACGGTTTAGATGAAAGAAAAGAAAATAGAAGGTTGAGATTTAGTTCTCATTTGAGAACCCAAAATAGGGGTTCTCAACTGATATTTTTTGTAATATAATATTATATATATATGCTTGCCTTTTTCTCACAAAGTTTACTACAATATATGAATATTGAGTCAACTTATTAGATAGTGTTTTACAAACAACAGTAGTATATGAATACTAAGCTATATTATAAGCACACGTTATATTATAGAGTAAATGACCAGTTAACTGGATTTATATATAATAAATAAATGCTTGACCAGATAATTTGATAGAGATTTAAACAACGAATATGACCTTAGATAATTGACCAGATAACTTAATGAGGGATATGTGGAAAGTAGTCAACCTCTATTCTTGACCAGATAACTGGAAGAGGGATCATTTTCAATTAAGTGTTGTTTAGTTGTTTTTAGTTAATTGATAAATGCTAAATTTAACAAAGAGCAACACAAGAAAATTTATACTGGTTCACCCAAACAAGGGCTAATCCAGTCCTGAAAAATATCGGAGTTCACTAGTCTAAAGGTTATGGCAAAGTTAGAGTATCAAGGATACTCTTAAAAATCTCTCCAAGTTTTAAGGCTAACTTCGCTTAGAAACCAGTCTTGTACTGGTAGATTCACACCTTAGAGTATCAAGGAAACTCTTAAAAACCTCTCTAAGCTTTAAGGTTAACTTCGCTTAGAAAACAGTCTTTTACGGGTAGACTCACACCTTAGAGTATCAAGGAAACTCTTAAGAACCTCTCTAAGCTTTAAGGCTAACTTCGCTTAGGAACCAGTTTTTACGGGTAATCTCACACCTTAGAGTATTATGGAAACTCTTAAAAACCTTAGAATCTTTCAAAGTAGATTCAACCTAAGAGTTTTGCCGGAAACTCTATAAAATAAAACTTAAAGCTTTTTGGTTGAGCTCAAAAATTTTCTCTCACACTTTGGTGATCTTGAGACAAACCTCTCAATCAAAGTGGACACACACATACAAGAGATGATTAAATGAGTGGAATATTAAGCACACAAAACTTCTTACTTTTAAAGATGAATAAGAAGATTAGAAGAAGAAGTTGGAGAGCTTTTGAAGCTTTGGAAAGCTAGAATACTAGAGAACTTTTGGAAGCTTGGAAGCAAGAACACTTTTGGAGAACTCGAGATGTGGAGTGAAAAGCTCTTTTGAAATGCTTGGAGTATGATAAAGATTATGAGGGTAATACCCTTCTATTTATAAACTTGGCCACTTGATGTCTACCCTTGGATCTTCAATGGATGGCTTCTTGATTTCTCACATAAGTCCAAGTTTTGTACTTTATTCTTGGGTTGAGGTTAGCCATACCTTGAATAGTGTTTTTGTCCTTGGGGAATCTTATATTTGAATACGGTCTTGTCCTTTAGGAATACCATACCTTGAATAGTGTCTTGTCCTTTTGGAATACCATACCTTGAATAAGGTGTTAAAGATAATAATAATAATAATATTCAAGGTAAAAGATACTATTATTCCAATTTGAATTTTAACTTTGAATTAGATCTTTGACACAATTGATTTATTTAATAAGTGGAGTTAGGTCTAATCTTGACTAATTCCACCCTTAAGATTAAGATTGTAATTAGAGTTTAAATTAACATATTCGACAATTTTGATTCTACAACGTTAAGCGATTCAAAAATTATAATATCCAGAAATATACAATTTTATGAAGATATATTTCCCTTTAAAGACTATAAGTTAGATAAACATTCACAGAATCCTAAAGCAACGAAAGAATTAGTTCTACCTCTTAAGGATAGTGAGAGCATCATAAGTCATCATCTCTGATCCAAGACTAAAATTGTCAGAAACAACCAATTTGCATAATTCTAATTAAAAATCTAGTATCAACATATTCAGGTTCATTACCCGATGCAAATCAGAGGTCATCATCATTAACTCATGATTCAAACTCATCAGAACCATCAACTAATGATCAAAATTCGGAAAAAGAGTTAAATTCTGAATCTAACCCACCAATATCTTTACATCATGATGCTAACACTGAGGAATTTCCGGTATCTGGAACAATTAGTTATGTTTCCTATCATAGTAAAAAAAATTAGAAGATGAAGGTCATCATACTTCTACTCCTACGATTTCTTCTACAGTAGCACCCAATACTATATAAGAAATTGAAAATCATACAAAACTAAGAAGAAGTCTAAGGATAAGTAATCTTCCAACTAAATACAATATCTATGATGTGAAATTGCCTAAAGAACTCATTGCTGAAGTTATTGAAAACAAAGAATTAATTCCTAAAAACTATAAAATAGTACTCTCCATTCCGAAATTGAAAGAAGCAATGGATGATGAATACAAAGCTCTCATCGATAATAACAATTGGGAATTTGTACCTAATTCAGAAAAACTAAACATTATAGGAACTAAATGGGTGTTTAAAATAAAATGGAAAGCAGATGATAATTTAGAGAGATATAAAGATAGATTTGTAGCTCAAGTTTTTAAACAACACAAAGATATTGACTATAATATGCATGATTTATAGTCCGGTTGTCAAATCCTCAACAGTAAGATTAGTCATATCTTTAGCTGTAAACAAGAAATATATACTTAGGCAAATTGATGTGAAACATGCATTTCTTCAAGGAAATTTACTTGAAACAATTCACATATCTCAGCCGCCAGGTTATATATAGATCCCTCAAAACTTTCTCATAAACTAAAATACATAATCGTTAAACATTCGATGTTTGAATAAGAAAATATAAAAATAGTTTAATCAACACTCGTCTAAAATCGAGTCTTCTGAATCAGAATCTGAAATATCTGATTCGAATGCAGACAGTATAGTGGACTTTGAAGTAGAAGCCATCTGCGTCATGTCGAGTCCGGAAGTCTTCAAAGTCTTATTGAGTTTCTTCATATATGATTTCATTGCATTGAACTTCTTCTTGTATTTGGAGACGTCTTTCTGACTCTCGTTACACTTGTTCTGAAAATGAAAACAAAAATGATTTCGATAATCAACAAAATTATTGAAATATATTTAAAATACCTTCAATTCTTTGAATTTTTCCGACCAAACTGCATCTGGTGTTGCATCAGTAGTCGTGTTTTCGGAGATCGGCACTTTTCCTTTCCAATTTGGAGAAGCCCATCTTTCGTTCGTTGTGCTCACCATACTGGCAGCTTCTCCAATTCCTATTATTCGATTTTTCTTATTTTTTCCGAAAGTCTTGTTGACCGTCGCTTCGATAAATTGCTGCATTATAAAAAAATAAAAAAATAAGAAATACGAAATATATTTAAAATAATCAATGGAACTTACAAATGGAGTCATTGCTTCAGATTCAGCCCACGATTTTGCCTCTTGACTTTTGATAAATTCCGTGGCTTCAAGGTGAAAGAATAACAAAATCAAACAATGATAATAGAAATTATAAAATATAAATAATTTTAAAAAAAGACTTACAACTTTATCGCTTCCCTTATATGTCATTTGTAAAGTCTCTGACCAAGCTTCGACTTCACTCCTTCCTTGTTGCATCAATATTCACATAATTCATTAAATATAAAAAAATAGATATAAATTATAAATAAATTACCAATTCATGACGTCTTTGCGCTAATCCTTTAAAACCAGCGTGATGTGTCATTTGATTTGCTCGGTTCGCGGTATTTATCTCGGAAATTCGCGGTAATTATAAAAAATAATAAGTTTCTAAATTTATTAATATAATATATATATACATATACGTACCTTTCCTTTTTCCGATCGATGTTGTCTCAATTTATTCAGAAATTGAGGTTTGCTGACATACGGTGGAAGAGTCGCTAAAATATCTTCTTCTCTCATATCAGGATCAGAGCCATAAGTTTTAACCAATGAATTATGGTTTCTCCTCCAGAGTTTGTTCAATCTACCATTGATATAAGTTTGTGCAACTTTGCTTTCACTTAAATCATATTCAGCCTACATATTCAAAACTTATAAGTTTTGACAAATTAATAAATATTATAAAAAATATATATACTTACAGTTAATATTTTTAACGCGTCCTGAAAATTTTGTTGTGGTTGATGACGCCACTCAATGTCGTACGGGAAGAGAGTATGTTTTTTTGCTAAAAGAGTCATTCTTGTGGTTAATTTCTTCGCCATTTCATCCGTCGCTTGGTTCGTGTTGTCAAACATAACCTTCCATTTCGTACCTTTTTCTAGATGGTTATGGGGGTGGTCTTTTGTGCGACCACGACCCTTCTTCTGTGGAGGCACATTCGATGTGGATGGCCTCGCATCTAATTAATTTACATATTTAAAATTTAATAGAAATCATGATAATATTTAAAATATAAATAAAAGACTGACCACTCGAACTGGACTCATCGATTGAGCGACCGGATGTAACCATCGCCAGTGCCATGAATGGTATGATAACACCGATCAGAACGAAAAAAGTAAACATAATCTGAAATATTTAAATTTTAAAATAAAATTAGTTATTTTAAATACATAGTCAGACACCCGTATATGGGGTCTTGGTCTGACACAACAACCAAACATTTTTCCTATTGTAATTTGCATTCTTTATTATTAATTAGACACAACAAATCTTCGAAGTCGTCGTCGTGAGAAGAGTTGTATTCGATTTTGAATGAATGTGTGCAACCACAATCATTCAACACTCTAGCTTCGTATCCTAACACTACAATCTGACCGGTTTCCATTGTTTGAGGATTTGTCGATCATATTTTTGAACAGTTGTGAAAATGATGACAATTGACTCCGCAACGAAAACAAACAAAAATACGACAATAATAATCTATGTTTTTGTAGTAACTACGTTGCTTCACTCTACGTGGCATTTCTTAAAATCTAAAAAATTAATTAATTTAATATTTTTTAAACAAACAAATAATTAATTAATTAATCATTTATGGCAAATTAATGATTATTATTTTAATTTAAAATCATTCAATTTAATAATTATTCATTATGATTTCTATAATTTCATGCAAATTAATTATATTCATTAACATTTCAATTTAATAAGTACTAATTAATTAACAAATTTTTAATTTCATGCAAATTAATCATTAACATTTCAATTTAATAATTACTAATTAATTAAATAAATAATAATTTCATGCAAATTAATCATTATTATTTCAATTTAATAATTAATTAAATAATTTCAAATTAAAATGATCATATATATTATTTCATGCAAATATTTCATTACTAACAAATTAATATTTAATAATTGTTAATCAATTAATAAAATACTAATTATTCTTATTTCAATTGATAATTAAAATTAAAATTTAATAATTTATTTTAACAATAAATTAAATAATTTGATTAAATAAAATTATATAATTTTTACCGTAAATGAGCTTTTACTTCAATCCAAAACTTACTTCAATCTTGATTTTAAAAAACCTATAACAAATCATAAACACATTATTAATTTTATATAAATTTTAAATTATTTAAAAACATAAATTATTTAATTATTATAATTATTTATTAAATAATTTAAAAACATAAAATAATTCAAACAAATTTATTTCATGCAAATAATTAATTAAATTGATATTTAATTACAATTATTTGAATAATTTACAAATAAGTTGATTAAATAAAAAATTTAATTATTTTAATTTAAAATATGAAATAATTATTTTAATTCATGAAATAATTTTAAAATAATTGATTAATTTAAAATATGAAAAACATTAATTATTTAACTATTTAAAAACATTATATCATTTAATTAATTAAAAACAGTATTTTAATTATTTTAAGAACTAATTATTTTAATTTTAAAATATTAAGAAACAGTAATTAAATAATTTATAATTATTTAATTAACAAATTATTTTGATACAATTTAATAATTATTAATTGAAAAATTATAATTTCATGCAAATTAATCATTATTAAGAGAATTTAAAATCATTAAAATCATTCAATTTCATAATTACTAATTAACAAATTAACAAATTTATAATTACATTCTTGATATTTCAAAACCTATAACAAGTCAACAAAACAATAATTTAATTAGTTAATTAAAACATTATATAAATAATTTATTTAATTAAATCAATTTATAAATTATTTAAAAATAATCAATTAAATAATTAATTAAAACATTTATAAACAGAAAATTAAATAATTAATAAATTTATTAAAAAACAGTAATTAAGAACAATATTAAATATTTTTAATTTATTTCCAAACATGGTATTTAAATTATGATATAACTAAATAATTAATTATTTAAATAAAATAATTAATTTTATTAATTTTCTAGATTATTTATTTATTTTAAAAAATTAATAATTATTTAACTAAATTAAAAAGATTTTTAAAATCTCACCAAAACGGACAATCGAGGCGACATAATCAAGGCAGGACGGAGGTGGTGGCTACCGGAGGCGACCTCGGAACCGACGTCGGCGAAGAAACAACGCGAGACAGTCGGCGGAAACGGCTATTATTGAAATTAAATCATTGAAATTAAAACAAAACAAAATTCTTAACATATCATTGAAATTCTTATGAAATCATTGAAATTCTTAACATATCAAAAAAAATCCATGTTTGTAATAGAAGAAGATGAAGAATCAAAGCATATTTCAAATCAAATCCCAATGACACTGATGGAAGAATCTTATGGTTGTTCAAAGCAGATTTGTTGTGTTTTTTATTCATGGATGGGCCGGATTCGAAAACCCCAGAAATTGGCATATGAAAAAGGAAGTTATACTGTGATGAAGTTCAATTGCTCAGTTTTTTTTGGTTCAAGATCGATCATTTCATTGATTAAAATTAGAGTTTACAGCTTACTCGTATCAAACATTGAATTTAAATTATTTTTTCTCACCACTAAGTCATTTTCTATAAAAAAAAAAATTAAAAAACGATGATATTTTACACTTCAGGGATCAAATAAAAAAATAAAAGTTATTGAAAATTAAATTACGCACAGAAAAATTATAAATGAAAAGTTATTTAGATGATTAACTATTAAAGAAAAAAACAAATTATAAATACTGATCTCTAAGATAAGACTATAGAAAATCTGCGAACTACAAATGTAACTAAGAAGAAAAGATTACAAATGAATAAACCTAATATAATGCGAGAAGACAAATAACGAGGATCTTAGTATAAGAAAAATAACATCTAGTAAAAATAAGATTTTTAAATAGTTGCATATTTAGAATTTTTAAGTGGTAGCATATTTTTAATTTATAACTAGCTAGTTGTGTATATGTTCAGATTTATATTTGTTTGAATGTTCAAGTTTATACATAATTGCATGTTAAGGTTTATAAATAATCGTATATTTAGTTTAGAATTAGTTGCCTATTTAGGTTAATAACCACCACCCAATGACGTCACGACAGGTTAAAGACCAAGTGTCAAGACAAAGGCGACACATGTAGCAACAAGTGTCGACAGGAAGTTAACTTGAAGTGGTATTTAAGCAATGAAGCTCATCGGGGAATAGAGAGGAACAATTGGAATACGACGAGTGTGTAGGAGTATAAGGGTTCAATTACGCTCAAAATTCTATTACAAACATGGATTCTTAACATATCATCATTCACAGTAATATAAAAACACAAACCATAAACGCATATAGACAAAATATAGTATTTTCTAATTAGATAAAGAGATTAAGAGATCATCATTTACATAGATTAAGAGATCATCATTCAATACACAAAACACAAAAAATAGACAAAACACAAATCAAATCAAAACCCAAATCAAAACAATAAACAATCCCAAAATGAAAAATTAACAAAACCCAAAAATCAAAACCCCTTTATAACCATTAACAAAATCATACCTTCAAAGATAACCGGCGAGGATGCGGCGGGATGCGGCGACGGTGCGGAACCTTCAGAAATGGCAAGGAGCAGCAGCAGTCGGCGGGAAGAAGAGATCAACGGCGATTTAGGGAGAGAGGTAAAAACGAAACAGAAGGCGTCAGTTCTGTCTGGATTTGGGGTTTTTAATAAACCCCAAAACTTACATGGCGGATTTCCGCCATGTAAGTACACTTAAGTGCCGCCAGCACTAAAGTGAAAGTCCGCCCAATCGAAATTTGGGCGGGCTTTTTCCGCCCGAGTCTCCGAATACTTAACATGGCGGAAATCCGCCATGTTAAGTCAATTTAATCGGGTAATGGGGCTAAGTATTGGGGGGGAATCGAAATTTTGGGCGGGATAGTTTAGATGGCGGATTTCCGCCATCTAAACACCGCCATCGAAAGTAATTTCGAACCGCCGTCGAGCCAAAACTTTTCCTCGGCGGACTCAATGAATAGATGACGGACATCCGCCATCTAAACAACTGGATTATTGATGACGGAAATCCGCCATCTAAAGTCAGCCATACAAGGTCCTTTTTTTTGTAGTGATATCTGCAAACTTAACAAAGCCATTTATGGCTTGAAGCAAGCACCTAAATCATGGTACTTAAGGCAAATTGATGTAAAACATGCATTTCTTTAAGGAAATTTACTTGAAACAATTTACATATTTCAGCCGCCATGTTATATAGATCCCTCAAAACTTTCTCATATCTGCAAACTCAACGAAGCCATTTATGGCTTGAAGCAAGCACCTAAATCATGGTACTTAAGGCTAAGCAACTTCTTAATACTAAATAAGTTTGAAAATAATTTGGCTGACTCATCCTTATTTGTCTATAATAAAGACAACATCCTAATTTGGATTGTGGTATATGTTGATAACATAATCATCACAAGCAGTAACAGTAATGAAATTGAAAATTTCATTAAACACTTGTGTTCTGAATTTAAGTGTAGAGATTTAGGTTTATTAAAGTTCTTCTTATGAATGAAATTAATGCATAAACAAGATGGTAGTATCATCGTGAACAAAACAAGATATGCTTTAGACATTTTAAATAAATACAATATGCTAAACTGCAAACCATGTAAGAATCTAGTATTACCAGGACCTAAACTAAAGAAACTTGAAGGTTCCTTACTCAAGGATATAACCTCATAAAGAGTTTTAATTGGGTCACTCCAATATCTCTTTAACACGAGGCCAGATCTTACCTATTCTATTAATCAGGTTGCCTAACATATTCAAGAACCAAGAGATTCTCATTTAGTAACAGCAAAAAGAATCTTAAGATATGTTAAAGGCACTCTAGAACATGGGTTACACTTCACAAAAAGAACAATGAGAATAACAAAATAATCGACTATTGTGATAGTGATTTCGCTGGTGATCCAGACACAAGGAAATCTACCACAGGATTTTGTATTTTTATTGGAGAAAATCTAGTAACATGGTCATCCAGAAAACAAAAAACATTCTCTAGGTCTAGTGTCGATGCTGAATATAGAGCATTGGCTAATTTAGACACTAATATGAGATGATCCTCATTTATTTGAAGAGACCTTTCCTGCCCTATTATTTCTATACCTAGAGTTTTTTGTGAGAATAAATCAGCCATTTTTATGGCACATAATATGGTAATTAAGAAAAGATCTAAACATATTGAAAAAAATATTCACTTCATTAGGGAACTAATATCTAAAAAGCTATTAAATTTACAACATATTTGTTCTACTAAACAAATTACAGATGTTTTTAATAAAGCAGTCTCATATGATCTTTTTATTAGTCTTTGCACGAGCACTAATATGTATTTTACTTTATAAACATGCAAGTATGTATCTACGTAAAATCACATCTAATCTTACTTGTACTATCTGTTTTGTTTTACAGATTGATGAGTAGGGATAGTATGAGATCAGAAGACTATTTGAACAGATATTAGATAATGCAATAATTGTTTTCATAAGAGGATTTTCAAGAATAAACAACCATTGGTTTTTTGCCCCTCATATAATTTCAATTATTCATCGTCTAGTGCATCTAATTCACAACAATTAGCGAAAGTGTTGCTATTTTTTTATAAATCACAGTCTATCAATTACAGTTCACTCTATTGCTAATTTGAGAGGGGATGTCATGAGATTCATTACTCTACTAATTAGGAATTGAGATCACTAAGAGCAATTGATACAATGACTTAAGCATTGATTAGTTTTACTCAAGATTTCGTAGCAGATTTCGCGAGCCAACTGGTAGAAGATTTCGTGCTTCATTAATCGTCAATTCTCTCCTTGCAGTTATTTGACATAGAGCGCGCGTCGTGGACTCCAGAGTCTCCGGCATCACCTCGCACAACCGCGAGCCCCTGGTAGCAGATTCCGTGCTTCATCAGGTTGTAATTTTTCCCTCTCCCCATTGTCGGGTGGGGCGTGGACGAGCATGTTGTTTAGTTTGACCAGCTGGGTTGCCTTCTTATACCCTTGTCTAGAATCCTTTTGTGATCCTTTGACAATTGCGACGATCCCTTTGACTGGGTATCGTATGCACTGGTGATAAGAAGACGGGACTTCTTTGATCCCATGGATGAAGGGTCATCCAAAGATGCCGTGAAAAGTGGATTCTACTTCCACTACTATAAAACGACATGTTCGACTAATCCTCCCTCGCCGAGATCCGATGGAGACCTTCAGGTCAATAACGCCGGCCACCGGGGCGATGACGTTAGTAAACTCGTAGATGGCTTCCTTGCAAGGAGACATATCCTCCTTTTTAAGGCCCATCTTGGTGAAGGTGTCCATATAGAGAATGTCCGCGGAACTTCCGCTGTCAACAATCATCCTCTCGACACGGAAAGTTGGACCGATGTCTTCTTGGATCACGAGTAGATCCTCATGAGGTTGCAGGACATCGTCCAGGTCCTCTTCAGAGAAGTATATCGACTTCTCTTCGTAGACCCGCTTCCCATTGTCGCGAGGTGTTGATTGCGACATCAGCACCTTCTGGGCATATCCCCTATTATGGCCAACGGATCCACCACCAAATATCATGTTGATGGTTTTCCGTTGACGGTCCTCGCTACTGTCGCTGTCTGGTGAAGTAGCGCGTGGACCCTTCCCCTTTGGATCAGACTTGCAACCGTCCCATCCTCGAGATCCTTTGACAAAGTTGTCAAGTTCACCCTTCGAGATTAGTTGCTCGACATAAAGCGAGAACTCCCTGCAATGGCCCATCAGGTGGCCGTGGTCCTTGTGGAATTTACAGAATCTTCCACCTTTTTTACGGCTACCCTTGATTGTAGGGTCCAAAGAATGAGGAGCAGGCAGATCCGTTCGGTTCTTCAGTTTCTCAAACAGCTCGCCTTTGCTGATTGTTAGTGGGGTCCAATCCTTTCATGGTTAAGGTGGACCCTTTGGCGACTGTTTGGTAGAGGTCTGATACACCTTTTTGTCATGTTTGGGTTATCATTCCTCTTTGAAGGAATCATCCGCATTGTCAGTGTATCTGTTCGAGGAGCTACTAAAATTGTTCTTCCCGTTGTAGCCCTTCTTCTCGAACCTTGGTTTTTTGAAGCTAGTGTTCTCAAGTTCTACTAGCTTGTTTTCATTTTCCACTTCCACCTCAATGTATGATTGAGCTCGCTGGAAGAGGTCTAGTAAAGTCTCAACTTTATAGAGCATAAGATTCTGGGCCAAAGGGGAGTAGGGCCAGACTCAGGATTAAGTTTCTCACTTCTGTCATCATTGAAGTGAACTTAATCGTATAATCCCTTAACGACAACTTGTTCTGTCGTAGTGCCAGCAGTGCATTGGCACTGTGTTTAATCCTGATCATCCCCACATGTTGGGCGATGAACTTGGACGAGAGGTCCGCAAAGCTGGAGATTGATCCATTGATCCAGTTGGCAGACCGGAGAACCACCGATAAGCACTGTCCTTGAGAGTGTCGGGAATGCCCGACACAACAGCATGTTATCGGTGGTTTGCGGTTCCAGGATATAAGGTAGAGGTTGATGTGATCTTTTGGATCACCTGAACCATCATATGCTTCTATCCTGGGTACCCGCCAGGTTGGTGGAAAAGACACCCTCAAAAGGTCCTTATGGAAAGGAGCGCTTTTCATTCTCAGGAACTCGATCGGACTGCTGGCGACTGAATCGTCGGCCAGCTTCCGATGGAGATCTTCCACGAACCGTGTTGTAAGAGTCTTATCAGTGTGACTCTTTCTAGGTCCAGCTTTTGACTTAAGTGGTTCTGGACCTTTCTTCTTTTTCTCCGCAGATGGAGAATAGTGAGAGGCCGATTCACCCGCTCCTTCGCGGGCGATGGTCCTCTGACTCCTAGCTTTCTCGAGGTTGTTAACTCTTTTTTCCATGGTCTCCATGAAGTTAATCAACCTCGCTTTTAGAGCGGGAGGAATGGATGGTGCCTGAGGGGGTATGTCATATATTTTAGCATCCTCAAACCTTTCTGGCACTGTTTGCCTTTTTTGCTGAGGAGGCTCAGTTTGTGCCCCTTCGGGCACCATTGAGGATTTGCCTTTGTTCCTTAAATGGTAATCGTGCTTTTGTCGTTCAAATGTCATTGGTGATAAAAGCGAATTCCAACCGAAGCGCAAGTATTGACCAAACTAACTCGAAAGAAACCAAGTGGAATCGGCGACTCAGTAGGTGGAGTCGGCGATTGGCCTTAGGTTTTTGTCTTTCGAGCCGAGTCGAGGACAACACTCTTAGCTAGCAGAATAATCCCAGAATCGACGACTCACTAGGTGGAGTCGGCGATTGCTAGTATGAATCAACGATTCCTTGACAAAGTCAGCGATTCACCCGAAGGGAATCAAGCCAAACCTTGCGAAGAAAATTTCGCGATTACGACGGGATATCGTAGTTCGATAGTCCCACAGACGGCGCCAGCTGATGAAGCACGTAATCTGCTACCAGGGGGCTCGCAGGGTTACGAGATGAGCCAGAGGCTTTGGAGTCCACAACGCGCGCTCTACGTCAATGTACCTGCAGAGAGGAGGGGAATCGGTAACTCAGCAAGGGAATCCACGATTCGGGCTTCTGAAAGTGCTCTGGTTGGAGTGTATTGTCAAGTATTTGCGAAGAGAATGAGATGATGAATGAGGACCCCCCAAGGGCCCCTTTTATAGGGTCCTTGGGGTGTATCTCATTCATTGTTCCTGGGGCCCACGTTATTATGGTGCCCTATTGAAGGTGCCATAATGACGCAGGCCAAGTCAAGTAACGGTTGGGAGTCGGCAACTCAGGGTGGAGCCATCGATTCTCCATGAGCCAGGTTGGCAGTCTACCAGAACTGGTCGACCAGACCTGGAATCGGTGGCTCACCTCTAGAGTCAGCGACTTGGTTGTCCCAGCCGTCGATTCCCAGTGTTGACTTGAGTACTTGAATAGACACTAGCCTGCAATCGTGGAGCTCTCCGGGGGTCCGGCATAAAGCGACGGAACCCTAATCCTTGTTGAAGGACGTTGCTGGGAGTGACTGACGTAATCAAGCATGTCTCACCACGTACCGTGGGAGTCTTCCGGGGGTCCGACATATAACGACGGAACCCTAGTCCTTGTTGAAGGGCGTTGTTAGGTGTGATTGACGTAATCAGTCATGTCTAACCAGATGGCTTTTTCATTTCTCACCAAGCTTTGTACTTTATTCTTGGGGTGAGGTGAGTCATATCTTGAATAGTATTTTTGTCCTTGGGGAATCTTATCTTTGAATACGGTCTTGTCCTTTTGGAATACCATACCTTGAATAAGGTGTTAAAGATAATAATAATAATAATAATAATATTCAACGTAAAAGATGCAATTATTTCAATTTGAATTTTAACTTTGAATTATAAATCACAGTCTATCAATTACAGTTCACTCTATTACTAATTTGAGAGAGGATGTCATGAGATTCATTATTCTATTAATTAGGAATTGAGATCACTAAAAGCAATTGATCGCGTCCCTATGGAAAGGTGACTGATCTCGTATATTACAAGTATAGTAACAATTGTTCTCTCCCTTTTTACACTTCACCCCTAGGGGTATTTATACAATCTCCTACCGGACTCTGGACCCTACGTTTTCGGACTAGGATCCGGGCTAAAGGACCCGACACACTTGGGACGCAACCCTTGGAGAGATAACCGTACGGGCCAATGAATCCGTCCGTTCGACCGGGTCGGGCGAATACCCGTGGAGCGGTTTGGGCCTTCCTCTTTTGCTCACTTCGCTGGGCCTTGTTTTTGGACTGCGTGGGCCTGGGCTGATGGATTGGGGGTACCATCAGTACTCCCCCTCCTCTTATCCTATAAATAGGGTATTTTCTTTCATTTGATTCATTTCTCCTCATTTATCATGTCTTCTCTTGATGATCTGCTGGAGGAACTGGGATCTGAGTTGGCGCGTCAGCAAGCTGTTTGGCCAGATGATCTTCTTCAACGTGTTTGTGATGCCCAGGAATTTGCTGCAGGTAATCCTCGTCTGTCGCATCTGGTTTCGGAGGTCCAGCAACGCATTCGTGCTCTCTGGCGAGTCTGCAACGGAACCGGTATTGTCATTCCGGCGACGGCAACTGCTCCAGGTAACCGACTCCCTGCCACTGGTGCTCCACCCGGGCTTCCTGTCCCTGCTGCTGTCCCTGACGTGATTCCCGCAACTGCTCTCTCCCCCAATGGGGTCCCTGCAACTGCTGCTACTGAGCTGTCTTCAACTGAGCGTTCTACCGTACCTGCTGTTCGTCGCCGTCGGGGACGCGGACCACGTGCCGGACGTTCTGGCCTTCCTTCAAGTGACCTACGTCATTTCCTTTCCCGCGGCCCGCCCTGACGGGCATCT
>LFYR01000056.1:41855-87961 GCA_001185155.1 Zostera marina
TAATCGTGTAATCCCTCAGAGACAGTTTGTTCTGTCGTAATGCGAGCAGTGCGTTGGCACTGTGTTTTATTCTGATCATCCCCACATGTTGGGCGATGAACTTCGAAGAGAGGTCCGCGAAGCTGGAGACCGAGCCAGCTGGCAGACCAGAGAACCACCGATAAGCGTTGCCCTTGAGAGTGCCGGGGAATGCCCGACACAACAGTCCGCTATCTGTGGTCTGCGGTTCCAAGACACTAAGGTAGAGGTTAATGTGATCTTTTGGATCACTCGAACCGTCATACGCTTCTATCTTGGGTACCCGCCAGGTTGGTGGAAAAGATTCATTCAAAAGGTCCTTGTGAAAAGGAGCGCTTTTGATTCTCAAGAACTCGATCGGACTGCTAGCGACCGGATTGTCGGCCAGCTTCCGACGGAGATCTTCCACGAACTTTGTTGTAAGAGTCCTGTGAGTGCGACTCTTGCTAGGTCCAGCTTTTTCCTTAGGAGGTGCTGGAGATTTCCTCTTTTTCTCCGTAGACGGAGGATAGTAAGACCCAGATTCACCCGCTCTTTCGCGGGTGATGGCCTTCTTGTCCCTTGCTTTCTCGAGGTTGCTAACTCTTTTTTCCATAGAATCCATAAAGTTAATCAACCTCTCTTATAGCGCAAGAGTTAGGTTCACTCCCCCATTTGATGGTAGTGATGAGGGCACCTCATGTGTCGAAAGTGGTATATTGGAGGTTGGTATAGTACAGGAACCAACCCTCCTACCAGAAGCTCCCACCTCAGTAGTAATGGCGAGAGCTTTCTTTTTATGATCCTTAGTAAAAGGAGTCATAAATGGGATGGTTTCTTCTATCGGGTCGAAGCAACAGACTACTAGTGGAAGTTCTTCCGAAGTGTCGGAAGCTATGGGTAGGTACCTGCCCCCCCGGGTGTCACAAAACAGAAAAAATTTCGTATAATATTTCTTTGTAGTTTTGTGATCCCCTTGAGCAGTACTACTAGTCCCCAAAGTTTGGAATTAGCAAAAAATATTGCAAATTTTTTGCAATTTTTCAACAGAAAATCGTGCCGCCGGAGGTCGTTTTCGGGATGCCTGTTTAGACCTTTCCCAGAAAAGATTCCTTGCACTGTTGGGAAATTCTGCCTTTTTGCACTTGTAGAGAAAACTTTTTTCACGTGATGTGTGGTCGTAGAATCCCAAAATCAGATCTGGGTATTCTGGAGGTGGACCGACAGAATCACTGGTAGTGAAAAAAGGTAAAAAGCCCCATACTCTTTTTTTTATTTTTTTTTTACCGAAACGACGATGCGAGTCCAGCCGAAGCGATGGATGTTCGTTTCGGTAAAAGAGCTGGGCTATGCGTGGTCTTATTCAGCCGAAGCGACGAATGAAGATGATGATCGAATGACCGAATCGACAATTCAACTATGGGAATCGCCTATTCAGTGTGGGTGTCGGCGACTCAACTGTGGGAATCGCCTACTCAGTGTCGTCTTATTCAGCCGAAGCGATGAATGAAGACGATGACCGAATCGACAATTCAACTGTGGGAATCGCCTACTCAGTATGGGAGTCGGCGACTCAACTGTGGGAATCGCCTACTCAGTGTGGATAGGTGATTTTCAATGAAAAATCCAACCTATATGGAAGTGAAAGTGCCAGAGCAAAAGGCATTGACAGCACTTGCTCAAAAAGCTAAAGGAATCGGCGACTCCCTATGTGGAGTCGGCGATTCAACTTATGGCCTTTTTGAACCAAGCCGTGGACAGCACTCTTAGCTAGCAGAATAACCCACAATCGGCGACTCACTAGGTTGAGTCGGCGATTGCCTGTGTGAATCGGAGATTCCTTGACACAAAGTCAGCGACTCACCCTAAGGGAATCGAGCTGAACTTTACGAAGAAAATTTCGCGATTACGACGGGATATTGTGGTTCGATAGTCCCACAGACGGCGCCAGCTGGTGAAGCACGGAATCTGCTACCAGTAGGCTCGCGGGGTTGCGAGGAGGGCCGGAGGCTTTGGAGTCCACGACGCGCGCTCTACGTCAATGTACCTGCAGAAGAGGAGGGGAATCGGCGACTCACGTGGGAGTAGGCGATTCGGGCTCCTTGGTTGCTCTGGTGTGGTGTGTGAGTGGTCAAGATAAGTTATGGATGGAGGACACCCCTAGGACCCCTTTTATAGGGTCCTAGAGGCGTTTCCATTCAATCGAGTGGGGCCCACCTCATTATGGTGCCCTATTGAATGGTGCCATAATGGGGTGGGCCCGCCCGCGTAACGGCTGGGAGTCGGCGACTCAGGTGTGGGAGTCGCCGATCCAGGAGTGGAGTCGCCGATTCCTTGGAGGCCAAGTCCTCGGTCTACCAGACCCGAGATCCCTGGCCGGAATCGGCGATTCACCCTTGGAGTCGGCGACTTGGTAGTCCCAGTCGGCGACTCCCAAGTGTTAACTTGGGCTCTTGACGTAGACACGTGCTCCGCACCGTGGAAGCCTTTCCGGGGGTCCGGCATATAGCGACAGAACCCTATTCCTTGTTTGAAGGGCGTTGCTGGGAGTGACTGACGTAATCAGGCATGTCTCACCACCGACCATAGGCAAACGGACAAGTGGAAGTAACCAATAAGGCCATCGTACAAGGGCTCAAAAAGAAAATCGAATCGGAAAAAGGGGCCTGGGCAGATAAGTTGTGCGAAATTCTATGGGCATATCTCACAACTAGTAAAAATTCCACGGGAAACATCCCCTTCGCTATGACATATGGAGTAGAGGCTGTCGTACCAATCGAGATGAGTATACCAACATATATGGTCTCGAAGTACGGCGAGCAAAACAATGACCAAAACCTAGCAACAGGGCTAGAGTTTAGGGATGAAACCTGCGATGAGGCAGACCTGCGGAATGAATCATACAAGGCCAGTGTATCACGATACCACAATCGTCAAGTACGCAAAAAAGTATTTCTGCCGGGAACCCTCGTCACGCGGAAGGCTAGCATCTGAAAGGAATAGACCAAGGAATAAGTTTTCATCCAACTTCGAGGGTCCCTACATCGTCGAAGAGGAGATAAGGCCAGGAACTTATCGCCTACGGCGACAGGATGGAATAATATGGTTCCAAACACCTGGCACGCGGACAACATGCAACAATACTACGCTTAGTATTGATCCTCCCATTCCTTAGGTCCTTTCAGTGTATAGCAAAATAAAATAGTTAGATTTTATTTTCAAATATATGTTTTTCTCTTTTTTAATAAATAATAAAAAACATCTCTCTAAGTTCCCTCCTGTTTACGACTCTAACCTAAATAGGAAATCTATTTTGCTGCTTCGGCCCTAATAGATCAACCTCATCTTGTCGCTATGGCCTTAACAATTCAACCTCATCTTGTCGCTATGGCCTCAATGAAGGTTCAAATCACTCTATCGCTTTGGCCAGAGGTGAACTACAAGGGTATAAACAAAAGAGTCCCAGGAACATATAGAGGGAATACACGAACAAAATCCTAAAAAATTCATACACCACTCACGGTTAGGGTTTCTAAACTCTCGCTAGTCTATTTTGTCGCTTTGGCCTCAATAGATTAGAAATCGTTTTGTCGCTATGACCATAACGATCCAACCTCATCTTGTCGCTATAGCCTCGATGAAGGTAAAAAATCACTCCGTCGCTACGGCCGGAGTGAAACTACTGTACAATTCTAGAGTCTTAAGGTTTATAGAAAATCATATCGACATTGCGATATTTTTCGATATTTTTTGTTATCTTTTGTTATCTTCTTCGATATTTTTGTTTTCAACTTATTAGTTTAATCGATATTGCGAGTTTTTATTAGTTGTGAAGTTTAATTTATTTTCGCGAATTTAACCGTAGACTGAGCTACGATTCATACGACCAAGTCTACGCCCAAAGTGGCTAGTGATAGGGTTAGTCTAATTTACGTCCAGAGCGGCTAAATTACGACTCGCGAATCTAGTTTCGGGTCTTAGTTACAATTCAAAAAAGTAAAGTAAATAAACAATTAATAAAGAAAAAGCAAAAACGATTCATTAAGTTCAAAAAATATTACAAAAATGATAAAAGATTACAAAATATATTTAAGGACTAAAAGATATCTATTCTTGAGCAGCCTCGTCCTTCATCTTGTCCAGCGCATCCTTGTTCTTCTCAAGTTCCTCAGGATGCCGCTCTACCCATGCCATTATATCCGTAATGTAGTCAGGGGGTAGAGCGGGAAACACGGAAGGACCAAAGAAGATGAGCTCTTGAAGTTGGTCGGATTGGTATCGCACATCCAACTCCAACCCTTTAGCTTTCCCGGAGAGTGCATATTTGTCCTTCGCAAGCTCCAAGATCTCCTCTTCCGCGCTAGCTAGTTCACTCTTCAGCCCAGTGGTCTCTTCCTGGTATTGGGCTACTTGTTTTCTTAAATCAGCTATATTAGCCTCAAGTGAGACTACATGCCCAATCTCACCATCCAGCTGACCTTTCAAACTCTCAACCTCTTTAGTATGGTCAGCAGAGGTGGCTTTCAACTCTTTGCGAAGTCCCATATATCTTCGCGTCATATTCGTCAATTTCTTTCTATTTGGACTCGATCGTCTTGTCCTTCTTTGGCAGAATGTTGTCGCGCGTGTTCTCCAACCAGGACTTCACGTTCTTCAGCTTGGCAAGGGCTTTCTCGCTCTCCTTGAACTTCATGTCAAGCTGATTATATTTTTCTTGAAGCTTCTCAATGTCGTGGATGGTATCGACACTGTAGCACGCATGTGCCATGTAGCAAGCGACAGTCATGTGTTTAAGTAACTTGTTCCGACACCACCGCCCGGACTGGCCCATCAGGAGTGACATCGCTTCCTTCCTAGTTTCAGGATCAGCATTGAAATCAGGAAGCGACACACCAAAAGTGTAAGGCTTGTAACCAGCAGGGGGTGGCGGCGTAGATCGAGAACTTGATCCTTTCTCGAAAGTCCGAAGAGGCTCAGCACGTTTTCTCTTCTTTAATCGAATGAGCTTGCCCTCTCGGAATCACTTGCACATATAGAGAGGAGCGGCGTCGAAGTATAAAAGCGATCACTTTTTTCCTCTCTCCAGCTCCTTCTTCGTTGGTGGCTTTTGAGTTTCAACCACATCCTCGAAAGTAAAGTCTTCCCTTTGGCAAAGGACAAAGGGAACACCGCGCGGCACAGAATATTCAGCCAGGGTCCGCGCAATCCGATCCGAGGCTTCGATATCTCTCGTAGTCAACCCAATCGAAGCACTCATGTGCACTCGTTGGGGATTATTCCACTCTTCTCGACTTCCGGGAAGAAATTCAGAAGTGATGAAGAAGAATTCCTTCTTCCAGTTACATCCAAAATTTGTCGGCAAATCGTCGACGACATTCTTATCGAAATGCCGTCGCGTAAACCCGACATGACCAGATCCTGATTTTTCCTTCACAAGCTTGTAGTAATGAATAAATAAGCTTGCGGTCGCAGTAATCCTCAGGCCCCAACAAACATTCAGAAAACCCCGTAGGGTCATAAAGAATCCCGTCGGGAGCTGCGACAGGGACACTTCAAAAGTAAGCAGTACTTCACTGATTATCTCAGGAATTGGTAATTCCGAGAAATGCTTGAAGTATATTCTTGGGATAGCCTGGAATCCCGAGGGTGGAAGATTCGCAGGTTGGTAACACGATATCCAGAATCGCAAATGCCCAGAGATTTGCACCTCCAATAACAAGCCTCGAGCATCGCTCGCGTTAAGGTTGGAGGGGGGGTGTAGTCCATCAGAACCATCCAAGGTTGCAAAAGTCATTACTTGCTCGAATTCACCATCCCCGGAGCGGCCTATTGGGAGCAACCTTGGTTCGCCATTCAAGGCGATTTCACAGTGAGCGAACCCAGATGGGTTCAAAGCTCCAACATATGTGTCAAAATCGAGGTCCGGATCTCGATTACAATCCAAGTCCACGGGAGGTGGCGGAGTTCTTTCAATGGAGCGCCGGCTCGCTCTACGGCGTGGGTTGGAAGCACCACGGTCAACACACAAAGTCTCTTCAAAATTTACGACAAGAGGCGGGGGGACCCCCTCATCCTGTTTAGGCACGAAGACTTTTCCCTTGCCGTGGGTGCGTTGTCTTTTACGTTTCTTAGAGCCATCGTCCACAGATGGCCCCTGGTTCAGGTTCAGTCCCGACACAATAAGACCTTCCGCACTCACAACCAACGGAGCGGTTCGGTGCGTAGATGAGTAATCAATCTGCATAGGAGTCGGCGACTTAGATCCTTGAATCGCCGATCCAGTAAGAAGGATCGTCAACTCACGACCAGCAGTCGCTGACCCAATGGCCCCCGAGCCATGCCCTCTTCGCTTAAAAGATTTTCCCTTTACGGGCTCAGTCTGTGTCACCGACTCCACGATGGGAATCTCTCCCAGTTCTAGAGGCCCCTCAGGCGCGACTACAAGGGCCCTGCACTGTGTCGCCGACTCCTCAAGGGGAATCGCTGACACCGGCGAGGTGCCAATGAGCTCGTGCACCGAGGCACTCAGATCCCTACCAAGAGGTGGAACGACCGGAGTCGTCGACTCAACTCCTCTGTCAGGAGAGGGAATCGGTGACTCGACGGTGTTCAGCACCTCGTCGAGACCCTCAGTGGTCATCTCTGCAATGAAGGCTGACGTTTCAGATTCATTCAAAAAGTGGGAATCGGGGGAAGACATGGTACGGGAGTCGTCGATTCAAAAAAGTATCACTTGGGAATCGGCGACAAAAAGATCTAGGGTTTTAGGCGATTGAGAAGGGGAAAAGTGTTGTGAGATTTTGGGGAGAACTCTCCACTATTTATAGCCCATGGGAAAATTGATCTCCATATCCCCGGTATCACGCCATTGTCGCCGACTCCACAAAGGAGTCGCCGACTCCAAACATAATCTCGCAGAACTGTTAGATACATTTCCTTATTTGGAGAATTTGCATATATTCCCCGTATATTTTCCAAATATCTCAAGGATCTCCTAAAAAGATCCGACGGTTACACCAGGAGTCGCCGATTCATAGAGGGAGTCGCCGACTCACAGGGGTAAAAAACAAAATACCCCTTGCAGTTACCCAGACCATAGGTGTCGCCGATTAGTGGCCTCTAGTCGCCAAATCTGGGTAAAATAACAGCAAAACTGCCCCAAGTGCATGTTTTCGAGGGGGAGCATCATAAGCTTTCCCGACACTTTTGTCGCTTCGGTCAGAAGTCGTCAAAATTCAAGGGGGGAATATCACAAGCTTTCCCGACACTTCTGTCGCTTCAGCCAGAAGTCGTCACATCTCAGGAGGGAGTATCACAAGCTCTCTCTATCGTTAGGGTTCCAAATTGCAAGGTAACCCTCGAGTGTCGAATATTTTCGATTCGTCGTTTGCTCTATCTCTTGTCACTCTACGTTAATCTGGAGGTATAAATTATCCGTAAATTTAAACGTAGGATGAGCTACGATTCGTACGACCAAGTCTACGCCTAGAGTGGCTAGCGATAGGGTTAGCAGAGTCTAATTTACGTCCAAAGCGGCTAAATTACGACTTGTGAATCTAGTTTCGGGCCTTAGTTACAATTTAAAGGGTAATTTATATGAAAGATTAGCAAAGGAAAAACAATAGATAGCTCATCGACAGTCAGGTACTTCGAAAAACACTCATCCCAAAAGTTTGTGTGTCACAAAGGCACGATCTTCGAGGGGGAGCATCACAAGCTCCCTCGATACTTCTGTCGCTTCGGCCAGAAGTCGTCAAATTTCGGGGGAAGTATCACAAGCTTTCCCGACACTTCTGTCACTTCGGTCAGAAGTCGTCAAATTTCGGGGGAAGTATCACAAGCTTTCCCGACACTTCTGTCGCTTTGGCCAGAAGTCGTCGAAATCCGAGAGGGAGTATCACAAGCTCTTCCGACACTTTTGTCGTTTCGGCCAGAAGTCGTCAAATTTCGAGGGGAGTATCACAAGCTCTCCCGACACTTCTGTTGCTTCGGCCAGAATTCGTCAAAAAATTTGAGCACGGTAAAATCTGTCGCTTCGGCCAGATTTACCAAGGACAAATTTGAGCAAAGGAGGGGCATCACGAAAGGTAAATCGCACGGTAAGTTCAAGAATGATTCTGTCGCTTTGGCCAGAATCGTATCTATTTTGTCGCTTCGGCCTTAATAGATCCAGGTCCATTTTGTCGCTTTGGCCTTAATGGACCAAAAATTATTTTGTCTCTTCGGCCTCAATAATTCTTCTATCTTGTCGCTTTGGCCTTGATAGACTTGGAGATCATTTTGTCGCTTTGGCCTTAATGATCTCGACCCACCTCATCGCTTTGGCCTTGGTGGGGTAACCGTCGTTGCGGACGTAAAGTCGCTCTTGATCAGGGTGGACTATAAACATCAGTTCTAATAGTGAACTAGATCCTGTCGCTTTGGCCAGGATCCGTGCATTCTGTCGCTTCGGCCAGAATCAGGCTCTGATAGTGAGTCGATCCATTTTTTCGCTTTGGCCTTAATGGACGGGAATTATTTTGTCGCTTTGGCTTAATAAATCCTTCTCATCTTGTCACTTTGGCCTTGATGATGACACAGCAAAAGTCGCTCCTGATCAGAGTTGGACTATAAATACGTAGTTCCATTGGCCTAGAACTAGATTCTGATAGTGAATCAATCTATCTGATAGTGCATGGATAACTGAGTCATTTTGTCGTTGTGGCCGCAATGATTCGATCCCATCTTCTCGTCTTGGCCATGATGCGGATCACCTTGCTTGGGGGGGGATACCGGCGGTACACACATGTCTCCTATGCTCTCTTCAGGGGGGAGTACTGGTGAGATATGCCTGATTACGTCAGTCACTCCCAGCAACTCCCTTCAACAAGGACTAGGGTTCCGTCGCTATATGCCGGACCCCCGGAAGGCTTCCACAGTGCGGAGCACGTGTCTACGTCAAGAACTCAAGGCAACACCTGGGAGTCGCCGACTCGGCCAGGGAACTCGGGTCTGGTAGACCGAGGACCTGGCCTCAAAGGAGTCGGCGACTCCACCTCTGGGTCGGCGACTCCCATACCTGAGTCGCCGACTCCCAGCCGTTACTTGGGCGGGCCCACACCATTATGGCGTCCTTCAATAGGGTACCATAATGGGGTGGGCCCCACTCTATTGAATGGAAACGCCTCTAGGACCCTATAAAAGGGGTCCTAGGGGTGTCCTCCATTCACAACAACACAACTTGACCAACCACACTCCACACTAAAGCATTCAGGAGCCCGAATCGCCTACTCCCAAGAGAGTCGCCGATTCCCCTCCTCTTCTGAAGGTGTTTGACGTAGAGCGCGCGCCGTGGACTCCAAAGCCTCCGGCCCTTCTCGCAACCCTGCGAGCTTACTGGTAGCAGATTTCGTGCTTCATCACAACCGCAAATCGATCCATATATTCCCGCGTTGACTCTCGGTCTCCTTGTACGACCGTTAACAAAGTTGTATTTAATCCCTTACGCCTTATTTTATGCCCGAAGGCAATTTTGAACGCTTTTTCCAAGTCTTTGAATGAATTAATGCTTCCCACGGGGAGGTTTCTGTACCACCCCACTGCCTCTCCTTTCAACGTTCTTCTGAACATGCGACACCAAATGTCTCTTCGCCCTGTAGTGTCCTCCATTTTCGTACAGAATGAGTGAATATGATCTTCCGGATCTGTCTTACCATCATATAATGTCATATTTGGGGCCCTCCACCCCATCGGGTATTCTTCCACTAAAAGATGTCGCGCTAGAGCCTCCTCACTATCTGTTGGCGCTGGTTGATCCAGATAGCCAATTGACGGCTGTATGGGCACATATCCTTGTATATTCCTGTTTGTTAATGACATAATTCGCTCTTGAAGTTGCCTTTGATTATTTTATAAATCTGAGATAACTGCTAGGAGTTGATTCTCCCTTGATCCTTATGATATGGGAAATGTTCTCCCATATCCCCTCTGGTCACCCCTACGTTGCTCCGGTGATCTCTACCGGCTTTGCTCCGACCAACTTGCAGAAACACCATCCTCTGGCATTGATCCTACAATTAGCCGAGGGTCTTCACATATTTGCTGTTGAGGGTGATAGGGCGCTTCTTCAATATTCTCTTCCAAGTGCGCCGGTTCGTCTGCAACTTGATTTTCCACAGGAACTACTAGTAGTTGATTCTCGCGCGTTTCTACCACCAAGATTCCTAGGTTTTCCTCCATCTGAATTATCCGCTCTGGTTGTTCCGAATCCATTTCACGTCAGGTTCACCACTGATCGCGTCCCTATGGAAAGGTGACTGATCTCGTATATTACAAGTATAGTAACAATTGTTCTCTCCCTTTTTACACTTCACCCCTAGGGGTATTTATACAATCTCCTACCGGACTCTGGACCCTACGTTTTCGGGCTAGGATCCGGCCTAAAGGACCCGACACACTTGGGACGCAACCCTTGGAGAGATAACCGTCCGGGCCAATGAATCCGTCCTGTCGACCCGTTCGGGCGAATACCCGTGGAGCGGTTTGGGCCTTCCTCTTTTGCTTACTTCGCTGGGCCTTGTTTCTGGACTGCGTGGGTCTGGGCTGATGGATTGGGGGTACCATCAGCAATTGATACAATGACTTAAGCATTGATTAGTTTTACTAAAGATTAGTTAGTTTGTAATCTAGTTAAAACGTTTTTTGTTAAGCTTTGTGTACTTGTATTTTCCTTTAAATACTCTTGTTAAACTTCCTTACAAGTTTAATAAAATTAGTCTTCCATTCGACTTCAATTAAAATTTTGGACAACTCTAAGAGTATCATTTGAACCATTTCAGAAACTATGGTCTCAACCAATTCAGAAGCATTGGTCTCAACCAATTCAGAAGCATTGGTCTCAACCAATTCAGAAGCATTGGTCTCAACCAATTCAGAAGCATTGGTCTCAACCAATTCAGAAGCATTGGTCTCAACCATTTTAGGAACAACGGTATCAACCAATTTAGGAACAACGGTTTTAAGATTTCAGGAATATTGGTTGAAACCATTTTAGGAACAATGATTTCATACATTTCAAGAACATTGGTCTCAACCATTTTAGGAACATAGGTTGAGACCATTGAAGAACAACGGTTTCAAATAATTCAGTAACAATGGTTTCAACTAATTCATGAACGTTTTGTGTGGATGACATATGGAAACGTTTTTTATTTTATTTGAATAGTGTATTTAAACTTACAACCAAATCGAAATAATAATAAAACTAATAGACTAAGATGCAACTCGTTCAAATTTGGGTTAGATGTTAATTTCCCATATTACAATGTTTAGTCCACACAGGACTCGCCCTAGCTCGATTGCTATGTCGAACCGTACCCGGTTCAATTCTGTTTAACTTCCTTTGATCGTCTCCCTTGGGTCGATCTCCTCTCTATTCTAGTATAATCTCAAGTATATTACACATATGTCACAAATATTATTACAAGTAACACCCTCCCCCTTAACACTTTACCCCTAGGGGTATTTATACAGTTTCCTAACGGGTTCCGGGTCCTATGCTTTCGGGTTAGAAACCGACGCGATGAATCCGATACACTTGGGACGCCTCCTTTGGGATGTTAACTGCTCGGGCCAATGGGTCTTTCCAGCCGGTCGGCCGAATGTCCGTAGGGCTGATGGGACCATCCGGGCCACGTGGATCCGATACACTTGGGACGCCTCCTTTAGGATGTTAACTGCTCGGGCTAATGGGTCTTTCCAGTCGGTCGGCCAAATGTCCGTAAGGCTGATGGGACCGTCCGGGCCATTCGATCAAGTTAACGTTCTCGAAATGACTTGGGCTTTCCTCTATCTGTCTTGCTGGGCCTATGCTTCTTTGCGGGCCTGGGCTGGTAACTTGGGGGTACCATCAGTACTCCCCCCCCTCTTCCTATAAATAGCTTGTTTTCCTTTATTTGATTCATTTTCTTATTCACCATGTCTTCTCTTGATGATTTGTTGCAGGAACTGGGATATGAATTGGCACGTCAGCGAGGTGTTTTGCCAGATGATCTTCTTCAGCATCTTTGTGATATTGAAGATTTTGCTGTAGGTAATCCTCGCTTGTCTCAACTGGTCTCAGAAGTTTCACACCGCGTTCGTGCTCTTCAGCAAGTTAGCAATGGTACTGGTGTTGTTGTTCCGACTGTGGCAACTGTCTCCCGCAACCGTCGATCCGCTGCTTCATTCGGTCCTCATGTTCCTGCTACTGTCTTCGGCGTTGCCTCTGCTCCTCCCCCCTCCCCTGGGGTTCCCGTGCCTGCGCCTACTGAACATTCGTCAACTGAACGCTCCATTGCCCCTGCTCCTCGTCGTCGTCGGAGACGTGGGCCACGCGCTGGTCGCTCGAGACCTCCTCCAGGCGATCTTCGTTACTTTTTATCACGAGGCCCACCCTAATGGGTTTCTTTAATTTGTGTTTTGTGTTCTGTTTTGAATGTTTCTTTTGTTCCCTGCAGTTCTTATGACTTCTACAAACTCATTTGTGCCTCTCTTACGTACTGATGTAATTTTTATTTTTAGCAAATTTCCTTTTCGTATGAATGGTTTCTTTGTTCGTGTTTAAATGTAACTACTTGTTGATTAGGCATTTGGTAACTTCCAACTCACTACCATGATCTTATCTTCCCTTGGCATCACGTTCTCTACAACTGTTTTCCCTACGGGCAGGTATTCCTGCTTTTTTTTTCTTTGTCATGTTGCTACCCTGGTGAATTCCCTTCTTTTTATGTGGTTACCTTTCTTCAGGCATCCTCCCTACGGTCCTTCAGGCATCCTCTACGGGCCGATTGGACCCCACGGTCAAGAAGGAAGCCGACTGGGCAACCTTGGAAAATACTGCCCTCGATGATATTAATGAAGCGTGCTACATCCGGGTCCTTCAATCCGTGGCTATGGAGCGTCACCGACAGCAAAGAGGGATACAACAGACACGCAATCTTAACGATGCTTTAGCCGAGGTTACTCGCTTGACCCAGGCACTTTCCTTGAAGGACACTGAGGTTGAATCCCTACGGGCCGACAGGGACGAGAAGGCCGCCCAGGTTGCGTCCATGGAAGAAAACATTGCACGAGCCAAGTCCAGGTTGCGTCCATGGAGGAAAGCATTGACCGGGCCAAGGTGAAATTTACTGAACAAGCCAAGAATGGTTCACGGGCGGGATATGGTGAACCTTCGTAGTCCTGAGTATGAGTCCACCGTTGTTCCTATTAACCCACCAATGTGGGAACAGTGGAAGGTGACCGGGATCCCTGCGGAACATCTGCCCTGGCCCAAGACTCTCTCCGAGTTGTCGGGTCAAGAGAACCAGTAGTTTAAGAGAGTTTTTTGAAAAAGGAACAATTTAAACATACCTTTTTGTAACTTGAATTTTTATCCCGCACTTTTGCTTATTATTCTTCGTCTTTTGTTTCCCTGCAAACATTTATAATTGTTCCAAAATGCTTTTTATTAATATTCCTTACGATTTTATTGCCCTAAGGCTTTGTCGGGGGGTTTTTTTTGTACAATAATTTGTTACTTTTTTTTTTTTAACCTTTGTTCTTATATACAATCACTTCTATTGAAAATACTTGGATAAATTGTCAGAGTGCCATGTTCTCTCTATTTTCTGACCGTCCTCGAATGCTAATTTGTAGATTCCCGGACGGACTTCCTCCACGACTACATACGGTCCCTCCCATTTTGGAGATAATTTCCCTTTAGTTTGGTCCAGTCCGGTGATTCTTCCGTTCCTTAATACCAAGTCTCCTAAGTTTATTTTCTTTTCATTCACTTTTTGGTTATGGTATCTTGCCGCCCTCCTTTTGTAGGTCAGATCTCTTATTGCCGCCACTTCTCTTAGTTCTTCACACCTTTCTCTGGCTAGTAAGATGGCCAGATTATTATCTTCCGGATTAAAATTTGTTATCCTTGCTGTTGGCCACACCACTTCCGCCGGGGCCACTGCGTCCATTCCAAATGCTAAGGTAAATGGTGGATGCCCTGTCGGGGTACGTACGGTTGTTCTGTATGCCCACATTGTTTCTGGTATTAAATCTGCCCATGTTCCCGGATTATCACCTACTTTTCTTTTGAGTATGAATATTATTGTCCTGTTTGTGACTTCGACTTGTCCGTTTGCTTGTGGATGATATACTGGGGCAAAGCTCATCTTTATACCGCTATCCTCACAAAATTTCTTCACTTTTTTCCCCGTAAATTGTGTTCCATTGTCTGTTATTATTTGTAATGGAACCCCGAACCTGCAGATTATGTTTCTAAAAATGAACTGGATGACATTATGTTCCGATATTGTGCTTGTTGGTTCAGCCTCAGCCCATTTGGTGAAGTAGTCAACCGTAACGAATAAGAATTTCCGACCTCTTGACGCTACTGGAAATGGGCCGACTATGTCTAAACCCCATCGGGCAAATGGTACTGGTGTGGCAACTTGATTCATTATACTGGACGGCCTTCTCTGGATATTTGCGTGTCTTTGGCACTCATTGCAACTTCTTACTAGTTCTTCAGAATCTTTACTTATCTGTGGCCAATAGTAGCCTTGCCTCACTACCTGTTTTTCCATCATTTTTGCCCCCTGATGTGGCCCGCATGCTCCTCTGTGTGCGATTGTTAGTATTTCTTTTCCTTTTTCATGTGTAACACAAATCCGTAAGGGAAGGCTGTCCTCTACTGCCCTACGGAAAAGATCGTCCCCTACTATTGTAAACCAGGCCGCCTTGTTTTTCAATTTTCTTTCCTCCATTGCATCCGTCAGGACTATTCCCTTTGCAATGTAATTTTTTATCGGCACTCTCCAATCCTCCTTTACTACCAGTGTTAGGATTTTGTTTCTTTCACTTTTTGCTATTGATGGTACTTCCTGCTGTTCCACTCGAACCCATCGCCCTTTTGGCACACTTGGAGACGCGCCCAATCTTGCTAAAATATCTGCTTCTTTATTGTCCGTGCGGCTTATGTGATGTAGTTCCCATTCTGCGAAAAGCTGCATCGTGTTGCGCGCTGCCTCTGTGTATCGACACATCCCTTCTTCATTTGACATGAATTCCCCATTGACTTGATTTGCTACTAACCGTGAATCCGTATGAAATTTTGCCCTTCTGGCTCCTAACGCTTTTCCTAGTCGTGCCCCTCCTAGTAGTGCCTCATACTCTGCTTCGTTATTTGTTGTTTTGAAGCCAAAGTTGATTGCATGCTCTATCTTCTCTTTCGTAGGTGTTTGGATTATTATACCTGCTCCGCATCCAGAATTACTCGCCGACCCATCAACATGGATGATCCACCAACCCTCAATCTCTTCCCCACTTGGTGTAAATTCTGCCAAGAAATCAGCAACTGCTTGTCCTTTGATTGCTTTTGCTGGTACTATACTTACATAAAATTCGCTTAATTCCACAGCCCATTTTGTCAATCTGCCCGATACATCTGGCTTATGTAACAATTGTAATAATGGAAATTCCGTTTGGATGGTTATTGGGTGTGCTTGAAAGTAGGGTTTTAATCTCCTTGCCGTTGTTACTATTGCTAACCCCAATTTCTCAATCTGTGGATACTTCTTCTCTGCTCCCTGTAACGTGCGCGAGTAATAATAAATTGGCCGTTGTGTACCATCCCTTTCAGTCATTAGTACTGTGCTAGTAGCATTGTCGGATGCGGCTATGTATAATTTTAATGGTTCCCCTGGGAACGGTGGCTGTAAGATTGGTAAATTCTTTAATTGCTCTTTAAGTTTTTGAAATGCTTCTTCGCATTCTTCTGTCCATGTTATTTTCGGGCTCGACGATTTTATTAACTTGAAAAGAGGTTGTAATGTGTCTGCCCCCCTT
Source organism: Zostera marina (assembly GCA_001185155.1). Taxonomy (NCBI): domain Eukaryota; kingdom Viridiplantae; phylum Streptophyta; class Magnoliopsida; order Alismatales; family Zosteraceae; genus Zostera; species Zostera marina. The sequence goes on from LFYR01000056.1 coordinate 57,699, forward strand.
GCTAAGAACCTGCTTAATGCATTTACCTTTCCGTTAAGTTTCTGAACTTCTTTTATTGTCTTTGGCGGGGTCATTGCCATTATCGCCTCTACTTTTTCCGTACGGGCTTTTATCCCGTGGGGAGTTATTTTGAAACCCAAAAAATGCCCTTCGATAACCCCGAAAAAATATTTTTTTGCCTTCAATCGTAAACCTGCTCTTCTGATGTTATCAAAAGTCTCCCTCAGATCTGGTAAGTGCTCTCCGACTGTTTTGGAACAAACTAGAATATCGTCTACATACACTTCAAGATTCCTCCCGATTTGATCCTTAAATATTTGATCCATGGCCCTCTGGAATGTTGCTCCTGCATTACGTAATCCGAAAGGCATTACCCTGAAACAGAAGGTACCTGTTTCTGATATAAAAGATGTCTTTTCTTCATCTTCCCTAGCCATAGGTATCTGATTATAACCAGAATGTGCATCCATGAAACTGAGTAATTTGCATCCTGAAGCTTGGTCAACTAAATGGTCTACTGATGGGAGTGGGTATGAATCTTTAGGGCAAACCTTATTTACATTTGTAAAATCTACACACATTCTCCATCCTCCATCTGCTTTTTTACCATCACCACATTTGATAGCCATTCTGGGTATTTTACAGGTCGAATGAAATTTGCATCTATCAGTTTCTGTACTTCTTCAGCTGCCGCCTCTTTCCTATCTCCTCTTAGCGGCCACATCTTCTGCCTTACTGGTCGCACGTACTTTCCTACTGCTAATCTGTGTTCCGTAAGGCTCCGGTCGATCCCTTTGAGTTCTGTTACATCTTTGGCGAACAGATCTTCGTTCTCTTTGAGCAGTTTTATGATATCATTCTTGATTTCTTGCGGGAGGTCGGCACCCACTTGTACGTTGCCACCGCTTAATTCTACTACTACCGTATCTGAAGCAGACTTGAACTTTGGACGTTCCTCCTTGACAGTATGTGGGAGTTTGTTCTTTTTTTCCGCTGCAGTCATTACTTGCCCTGTCGAGTTTATATAACATTCCCTCGCTTTCTTCTGTGATCCTTTAACTGTGCATATCCCTGCTTCCGATGGAAATTTTAAACATTGGTGCAGAGATGATGTTACTGCCCCAAATGCATGTAATGCTATCCTTCCTAATATTGCATTGTATCCAGACGAAAATGGCACCACCGAGAATTTCACTATCATTGTTGTCTCTTGCGCAAACCTTCCCAATGTTATTGGGATGTCTATTGTTCCTAGCATTTGGACTTCTCCTTGGCCGAACCCAGTAATTGGTGTACCGCACGGGCCCAAATCTGCCCTGCAAAATCCCAATTGATCAAACGCGCTCCAATATAACACATCTACTGAAGCTCCTGTGTCCACTAGCACTCTGTTTAGTCTAATCCTTTCCTTATCCTCCCTCTGTACAATAGGTGTTATGACCAATGGTTCATGATGTGGAACTGTGATTCCTGTCAAGTCCTCATTTGAAAAACGGATATCCTCCCCTGCTTTGATTTTTTTTATTATTCCATCCGTCCGGCTAAGATCCTGTGCATATCTTTTTCCTTCGAATTCTGTTCCTCCTCTGGCTGCTTCTCCTCCTGATATTGCTAATATTTCCCCGATATTCCTTCCATCCTGATCTTCCCTACGGTTCTGATATCCTGGCGTTCTGATGTCCCTGTGGTCTTGATATCCTATAGGCACTGGTGCTGTTCGTCGCGGTGGCGGAGAAGGTAACCTTTGACGTACGAGGAGCGAGCCCTGCCGCTCTTGTATTCTTTCTAGTTCCTTTGCCAGAATCCAACACTCGGCCGTTGTATGTCCTATGTCTTCATGATATTCACAATACAAGTGTGGATTTCTGTTAATTGCTGTTTCCGTACGCATTGGTCGCGGTTCCGGAAGTATCCTTTCTTCCCTTAGCGCTAAGAATACCTGCCGTTGGTTTGGAAACGGGGTGACCCTTGGTGGACCGTAATTGATGAAGTTTTCCCTTGGGAAAGTGGTCCTTCTTACATTATCTTCTGGCAACTCCCTATTTTGTGATCGGGTTTCCAGTCTTGGCTGCTTTTGCTGTGCATTTTGATCGTACTGGCCTTTCGGTCTTTGACGTATCTGCTTATATTTTGCTTCGTGGTAATCTTCTACGTTTGATTCTTTATACAATCTCTCCATAGCTTCTGCAAATGTTGATGGGAGATCCCTTACCAAATCCCCTGAAAATCTGGTTGGTCTTAATCCGTTAACTAGTGCCATTAGTACTCCTTCCTCCGAGCAAACGACTTTTTGAACTGCCATTGCAAACCGATCCATATATTCTCGCGTTGACTCACGTTCTCCCTGTACCACTGTTAACAAAGTTGTATTTAAACCTTTGCGCCTTATTTTATGCCCAAAGGCAATTTTGAACGATTTTTCTAAGTCTTTGAATGAATTGATACTTCCCACCGGAAGATTTCTGTACCAACCCACTGCTTCTCCCTTCAAAGTTCTTCTAAACATACGACACCAAATGTCTCTTCGCCCAGTAGTATCCTCCATTTCCATACGGAACGAGTGAACGTGATCTTCAGGATCCGTTGTACCATCATATGATGTCATTTTTGGGGCTCTCCACCCCGTCGAATATCCTTCCACTAAAAGATGTCGCGCTAAAGCTTCTTCGTTGTCCGCTGGTGTTAGTTGGTCCAGATAACCAATTGATGGCCGTACAGGAACGTTCTCACGCATGCTTCTATTTGCCATTGACACAATTTGTTCCTGAAGTTGCCTTTGATTATTTTGTAGATCCGCGATAATTGATATGAGTTGACTCTCTCTTGGTTCCCGTAATATGGGAAACGTTCTCCCATACCCTTCTTGGCCATTTCTATGTTCTGGTGATCTTGATCGGCTTTGCTCCGACCAACTTGCAGCCATCCCATCTTCCGGCATTGCTTCTTCAAAGAACCGGGAATTTTCGCACGTACGCTGCTGAGGACGATAAGGTGCCTCTTCGATATTTTCTTCTAAACGCACCTGTTCGCTTACACCTTGGCTTTCACGAGTGACTGTTGACAACCGATTCCCCTGTGTCTCTGCCGCCAAGTTTTCTAGATTTTCCTCTATCTGAATTTCCCGCTCCTGTTGCTCTGCATCCATCCTTGCGTGTTCGGTTCACGTCAGGTTCACCACTGATCGTCTCCCTTGGGTCGATCTCCTCTCTATTCTAGTATAATCTCAAGTATATTACACATATGTCACAAATATTATTACAAGTAACACCCTCCCCCTTAACACTTTATCCCTAGGGGTATTTATACAGTTTCCTAACGGGTTCCGGGTCCTATGCTTTCGGGTTAGAAACCGACGCGATGAATCCGATACACTTGGGACGCCTCCTTTGGGATGTTAACTGCTCGGGCCAATGGGTCTTTCCAGCCGGTCGGCCGAATGTCCGTAGGGCTGATGGGACCATCCGGGCCACGTGGATCCGATACACTTGGGACGCCTCCTTTAGGATGTTAACTGCTCGGGCTAATGGGTCTTTCCAGTCGGTCGGCCAAATGTCCGTAAGGCTGATGGGACCGTCCGGGCCATTCGATCAAGTTAACGTTCTCGAAATGACTTGGGCTTTCCTCTATCTGTCTTGCTGGGCCTATGCTTCTTTGCGGGCCTGGGCTGGTAACTTGGGGGTACCATCATCCTTGAACTGTCGACCACACCAAATTCAGAAATTAAGTTATCTTCCACCTCATCGGTCCTTATCTCAACCGGAAATGCTACTCCGGCAAGGATAGCTTCGACGTCACTTTCGATCTCTGTGTAGTTGACTAAGATGACATCATGAGTAGACACAATTTCATTCATATGTAATATTTTTTGAAAAATTCTAAATTATTCATTCTTCTCCATCTCTAGACGACTAGAAGTGTTATTAATGTTTAAAAATTCCCTATAACATATGGTATTGACAAAAGATGACCATTTAAAAAGGAAATAAAATACAATACATTACCATGCACCCACGTAACTTTTTATTGCATGCTTTGACAAAAAGTAATTCAATAAATTAATTTGGAGGTTACTTGATTATAAATACAACACACACATATATCGACAATCTAAACTCAGCCAATATCTTTGAACATTTCAAGTTATCCCACAATATGACTTCATTACTTCCATTTCTGTTTTTTCTGATTGTGTTGGGTTCGGCAACAACATATGTGAATGGGCAGCAGGTGGGATTCGGTCAATGTTTGGATAATTGTCGAAATCCATTCGTGACCTGTATTTTTGTGACTTGCCAAGCTTTCAACTTCAATTGTATTGAAGAGCAGTGTGTAAATGACCTCAAATCATGTGTTACTCTTTGCAAGTAACTATTTCGTCATTAGGAATTACATGTAACTGTTAATCTGTGTTGTTTGCTGTATCACTTTTGCATCATGCTTGTTATCATACTATGAATAATAAAAGAACAGTTACTTTATAAAATGTCCAATTATATCTAATACGTTGTGAGGGTTTTTTGGATTATTATTTTTATTTCAAAATCTATAGTATGACTATAGTTTATATTATCGGAAACCGTTACCTAGGCATGTATATCGATCAGATACGGCTCGGATACCTTGCCGAATCCTAATCCAAATAATATCTGAATAGTCCGAAAATTATCAACCGAATTTGGACGACTATTGCAGATATCCGAATCCATCCGGATGATTTTCGGATAATATTATCAACCGAAGGGGAAAATTTGTAACCCCCTAACACATTCTGCCAGCTCATCGTATGTGGCATCGAATTTTAGAAAAGTCGAACTCCACTTTCCAAACAAATCAAGGTCTAGTTTTTAAAATATCAAGATCGACATTTTGTAAATTCGAAGACAATTCACTAAGTCAGGGGGTGTGAGCAAAAAAAATACTTCTGAAGGATTTACGAAACTTGCAAAAATTCTAAATATTTACGAATCCAATCAAGTATTCGAAATATTTCGAATTAAAATCTAAAATTTTGAAATCATTTTGCAAATCCAACATTTACGACCAACGAGTCTAAATAACGATTTTAAAATTATTTTCAAAAATTCACAACACTTACGACTAGATATGTATATCGATAAGATTCGGCTATGATACAAATCTGTCCAAATAATATCTGGATAGAAAAATCCGAATCCAAATTCGGATAAATTTCCGGATAGCCGAAAAATCTGAATCTTGATAATTTTTTTATAAAAACCTTTAAAAATTATATAATTAAATTATAAAACTATAAAATCACTCTTAAAAATTTAATTAATAGTCAATTAATTACCCTAAAATGCGGATATCCGGAAGTTAATTTATATTTATTCATATATTCGGATTTTAACGATGGATATTGCTGATATCATTTTTGGTATCCGAATCGGTATCCGAAATCCGAAAATCTGAATTTGAATAAACATATTCGAATTCGAAAACGGATACAAATACGGATTTCGTTATACCATTTACAGGCTTACTTACGACATCTGTGAAGGGTTCTAAATTTTTCAAATTAAAATCTAAATTTTTCAAATCATTTTGCAAATCTTCTATTACGACATTTGTGATTTTTGTTTCTAAAAACATACAAAAAAATTCGAATATTTACGAATCTAACCTATGGTTCTAAATATATTTGAATTTAAATTATTTATCGATTTTTAAAAGATGTGGAACAACAGGGATGCCGACGATGCTTTGAGACGACAAATAATTGGAACAGATGTTGGTTACATCTCCAATTAATTACCTCTTAAATCGATGCTTAATTAATTTCTCCTCACACTTATTACATGTTACTTCTGTGTTTGTTAAAAGAACAGCTAAAACAACATGTGTGTGTGCACGCAATGGAGGCTATGATGGTTTGTCGGTAGATCGAGCAATCGTTACAGACTCTGACCAGAATCTCACCATGAGAGGGAACGGGTGCGACCATGTCAGATGACGAGGAGGAACCCTTTGACACCGAAGGAGGGAACTTATAACGTGGATGGTATACGGATAGCTAAAATAACTAAAAACTAATGCAATATTCATATATTTGTTAATATTTAAGGAGGATGATAAGGCGAGATTGGTACAGGAAACGGGCCTGCAGTTAAAGCAGATCAACAATTTGATAGGAGAAGTGTCTTGTATGATCTTCCAGGAGAATTTCAGTACTACTGTACAGGTATTTTAATCTTTTGAGCAGCGTTGTTGTTAATTATGATCTCATGTTTTCATTTTTCTTTCTGTCTGTTGCATTCTTTGTTGCACCACAGCTCTTACGGAACCTATTGACATGTAAGCTCCTCCTCACAGTTTTTTTTTCTTTTTTCCCAAAAAATATCTATAGCAAATCATATTGAACTAATTTCATTGATAACACCGATGATGATGATGGTAACTAAAGCTTTCAGTACAATTCAGTGCTTTCATCAGTTCATGTAATACTGATAGTAGTACGGTTAAATGGTTATGTAGCAGTTTGTGTTTGTTGTACTGTAATAAGCTAATACCGCAAGAAGGAAAACCTTTGGATATTAGTATATGTCGTGAGATTCATTACTCTACTAATTAAGAATTGAGCTCATTATGAGCAATTAAAACAATGGCTTAAGTATTGATTAGTTTTACTAAAGATTGGTTGGTTTGTAATCTAGTTAAAATGTTTTTGTTAAAATTTGTGTATTTGTATTTTTCTTTAAATACTCTTGTTAAACTTCTTCACAAGGTTAATGAAATTAGTCTTTCATTTGACTTCAATTAAAGTTTTGAACAACTCTAATATGGTATCAGTTGATTGTTCAACTTAATTGGTTTTTCCCCTCTTCTTGAAAAAAGCAAGGCGAATTCTTCTTGACTTTAAGAAATTGTCCTCTCTTCTCAAGAAATCATCCAATCTCCCGCTCGATCTAGTGCCCAGCCAATCTTCCGCATATTGCTCGCAAGTCGTTCGTCTGATCATCTGCTTGTTCACGATCTGGTCGTCGTTCGTCTTAGTGATCAAGCGATCGTCCTCCGGTCTATGTCGATTTGATCTACGTTCCGCATATTTTTTTTTTACCGGAACGATGCGACGAATCCAACCGTAGCGATGGATTCTTCTCCCAGTCTAAGAGTTAGCGTGTTTATAGTCTTATTCAGTGAAAGCGATGAATGTAGACAAGGACGAAATTGGCGTTTTGGCTTAGTGAAGTTCAAAAATCGGCGATTCCTTGCGTCAAGTCGGCAATTTCCATATGAAATTCAACTAGAACTTAACCAAGTAGGATCGGCGATTCTAACTGAAAATAGGCGATTTTTATGAGAAGCTGGTAATTTCCTTAGAAATCCAACCGGATCTGCTCAAAGAAAAATCCAACCTATGCGCAGGTGAAAGTTCCAAAGAACGAAGAAACTGACTTGAAAAAGTCGCGCAAAAAACCTAGCAAAAATGGGTGATTCTATAGTCCCACAGACGGCGCCAGCTGATGAAGCACGGAATCTGCTACCAGGGCTCGCGGTGGAATGAGGTGATACCAGAGGCTCTGGAGTCCAAGACGCGCACTCTACGTCAAATCTTGTCATAGGAGAATGGACGATTCTGGTGTGGGAATCGGCGATTCTCTCTGTATTGCTCTAGTTGTGGTGGAACTTGTCTCATGCCATGGAGTGACCCCTTGGACACCTTTTAAAGGACCTTTGGGGGCACACTCCGCGAGCACTCCACGATGAGTATCGCGCCCGGGTCATAATGGTGCGCATTAATGGTCCATTATAACGCAGGCAGGCGGCGAGTATCGGCCGTAAATCGGCGATTCAGGTAGGAAATCGGCGATTTTGGGGCAAACTCAGTGAGTTTTAAACAGGAAGATCTGCAGTTTACCAATACTGATTACCTCGGCCTCAACTCGGCGATTTACCACTAAACTTGGCGATTTCGTAGTCCTATTGACGATTTACAGGTTAACTCGGCGATTTGACGTTGACCTTTTTCCGCACCGTGGGAGCCTTCCGGGGGTCTGAGATATAACGATGGAACCCTAGTCCTTATTGAAGGCCGTTGTTGGGAGTGACTGACGCACTCAGACATGTCTCACCAATGTGTGACATCAATATGTTTAGATCTTGAATGTAATAAGAGTTCTTTGATAAGAAAATTGCACTCTTATTATCACATTTAAGAGATACTGTTCCTAAAGCTGTCTCGTAGTCAGATAGTGTTTGTTTCATCTACAAGACTTGTGCGCATGCATTAGATGCTGCCATATATTCTGCTTTAGTTGTGGATAAAGCAATACTATTTTTCTTTTTACATGACCATGCTACGAGTGAGTTTCCCAACAGAAAACATGTTCCACTGGTGTTTTTTCTGTTAGTCGTAAATCCACCAAAGTCAGCATCACAGTATGCCGTCAGAGTGAATGAGTTTTCCTTAGGGTAAAATAATCCAAGTGAGATTGTTCCTTTAATATACCTCATTATTCTTAATTTTAACAACCTTGATATGTGACTCTTTAGGATTTGATTGAAATCTAGCACATAAACATACAACAAACATGATGTCTGGTCTGCTAGCTGTTAAGTATAACAGTGATCCAATCATTCCTCTATATTTCATAATGTCTACTTATTGACCTTCAACATCTTTGTCTAATTTGAGTGTTGAGCTCATAGGAGTTGGCAAGGATTTTGATTCAGTCATATCAAATTTCTTTAATAATTCTTTGGCATATTTGACTTGACTTAGGAATATTCCATTCTCCTTTTGTTTGACTTGTAGACTTAAGAAGAAAGTCAATTCTCTCACCATACTCATTTCAAATTCATTCTCTATTTGTTTGGAAATTTTTTTACATAGACTATCATTGGTTGATCCAAATATTATGTCATCAACATAAATTTGGATTAGAATAATATCTCTTTTGACATTTGGTGAGACATGCCTGATTACGTCAGTCACTCCCAGCAACGTCCTTCAACAAGGACTAGAGTTCCGTCGCTTTATGCCGGACCCCCGGAGAGTTCCACGGTGCGGAGCAAGTGTCTACGTCAAGTACTGAAGGCAGCACTTGGGAATCGCCGACTGCGACTACCAAGTCGTCGATTCCAGGGGTGCATCGCCGACTCCAGACAGGGCACTCGGGTCTGGTAGACCGAGGACCTGACCACAAGGGAGTCGGCGACTCCATCTCTGAATCGACGACTCCCATACCTGAGTCGCCGATTTCCAACCGTTACTTGGGAGGGCCCACGTCATTATGGCACCCTTAATTGGGCACCATAATGGAGTGGGCCCCACGCTAATGAATGGGGAAACGCCCCCAAGACCCTATAAAAGGGATCCTCCACTCCCAGGTCATTCCCACTTGACAGACCCCAACCAGAGCAAATCAAGGAGCCCGAGTCGCCGACTCCCACACCTGAGTCGCCGACTCCCCTCCACTTCTGCAGGTACATTGACGTAGAGCGCGCGTTGTGAACTCCAAAGCCTCTGGCCCTCCTCGCAACCTCGCGAGCCTATTGTAGCAGATTTCTTGCTTCATCAGCTGGCGCCATCTGTGAGACTATCGAACTACGATATCCCGTCATAATCGCGAAATTTTCTTCGCTAAGTTCGGCTCGATTCCCTTGGGGTGAATCGCTGACTTTGTGTCAAGGAATTGTCGATTCATACAGGCAATCACCGACTCCACCTAGTGAGTCGCCGATTGTGGGTTATTCTGCTAGCTAAGAGTGCTGTCCATGACTTGGTTCAAAAAAGGTCATAAGTTGAATCGCCGATTCCACATAGGGAGTCGCCGATTGCTTTAGCTTTTTGAAGAAGTGTTGTCAATGCCTTTTGCTCTGGTACTTTCACTTTCATATAGGTTGGATGTTTCATAGAAAATCATCTATCCTCATCTAAATCGTCGATTCCCACTTGAATCGACGATTCTCAACTGAATCGCCGACTCCCACACTGAGTAGGCGATTCCCACACTTAAATTATCGATTTAGTCATCGTCTTCATTCATCGCTTTGGCTGAATAAGACCACCGATAGCCCAGCTCTTTGACCGAAACGAAAATCCATCGCTTTGACTGGATTCACATCGTCGTTTCGGTAAAAAAAAAGAGCATGGGGCTTTTCGCCTTTTTTCACCTCCAGTGATTCTGTCGGTCCATCTCCGAAATTCCCTGATCCGATTTTGGGATTGTGAGATCACATATCACGTGAAAAAAGTTTTCTCTACGAGTACAAAAAAGAAGAAATTTCCAACAGTGCAAGGAATTTTTTCTGGGATAGGTCTAAACAGGCATCCCAAAAAACCACCTCTGGCAGCACGATTTTCTACCGAAAAGTTGCAAAAAATTTGCGATAATTTTTGCTAATTTCAAACTTTGGGGACTAGTAGTACTGCTCAAGGGGGTCACAAAACTACAAAGAAATATTATATAAATTTTTTTCTGTTTTGTGACACCCGGGAGGGCAGGTACCTACCCATAGCTTCCGACACTTCGGAAGAACTTCCACTCGTAGTCTGTTGTTTCGATCCAATAGAAGAAACCATCCCATTTATGGCTCCTTTTACTAAGGATCATAAAAAGAAAGATCCCTCTATTGCTACTGAAGTAGGAGCTTATGGTAGGAGGGTTGGTTCCCGTACTGTACCAACCTCCAATGCACCACTATCGGCACATGAGGTGCACCACTATCGGCACTCGTAGTTCGAAACCTCGACTAGTCCTCCTCTATACAAAGAGGAATTTCTCATCAGCAGTTATGACCACCAAAGTCATAACTCATACTCTCAGTCTACTAACAGTTATGGCCACGAATGCCATAGCTCGCACTCTCGGCCTAGTAACAGTTATGACCATAGCCCACGCTCTTAATCCTATAACAGTGATGACAACCAGAGCCACAGTTCACACTCGCAATCAAGTGCATTACGCTAGTAGTGAGGAACTATCATCTGGTAGAAGATAGGATTGGCCAGAGTAACAATGCAGGCTATGTTTCTGTCAGTGGCAACCAGCGACCAAAACATGTTGATTCTTTTGTTTGTCGATCATACTATTCTTATGTATTCTCAATAGTGATATTATTCTAAATAAATCTCTCTTTAATCCATAGAGATATGTATGCAATATCATATTTAGAATAATCACCTATCGCTTCAGACGGATCAATCATCCATCACTTCGGCTGGATGACGTCCGTCTCTTCACCCTAATATATCATCCATCGCTTTGGCTGGATGATACCCGTTGCTCAGACCTAGCTTACGACCCACGAGTCTAAGTGATGGTTAAAAAATCCAATTTACGTCCAGAGTGGCTAAATTGCGATCACAAGTCTAGTTTACGATTTATGAGTCCAAAGTGCGACTTAAGAATCTAAATCGGACTCTCATTTACGAATCTAGTCTCGAGATTCTAAAGTTACGACTACAATCAACGATACCCTCATTTCTACTCAAGGATCATTTTGTCGTTGCGGCCTTAATGATCCTATCCCATCTTGTCGCTATGGCCTTGATGAGGATCGAGAGTCCCTCTGTCGCTATGGACGGAGCTTGGCTAAAACACCAGGGTTCAAATCTAGAATTATAGTCTCTTAGTCTCTATGCTAGTACAAGTTACAAAATAGAATGGTTAGATTTTATTTTTATGACACTCTTTCGAAATCATGTTCTAAGTACAAATGAACCTAACCCCAAGAGGTTCTAAGTACCCACAACACATACGAAAATCTATTCTGTCGCTATGGCCTTAATAGATCATTTTATCACTATAGGTAAAAAGTTACTCTGTCGCTTCGTCCAGAGTTCAACTACACATTAGAGAATGAAATCTAGAGTCTTAGGTTCTCAAAAAATTCTAAGTCCTATCCCCGATAATTTTTGTATCTCCAACTTATTACGTCAGTTTTGCGAGTCATGATTAGTTGTGAAGTTTAATTTATTTCGCGAGTTTAGCCGTAGACTGAGCTACGATTCGTACAACCAAGTCTACGCCCAGAGTGGCTAGCAATAGGGTTAGCAGAGTCTAATTTACGTCCAGAGTGGCTAAATTACGACTTTTGAATTTAGTTTCGAGTCTTAGTTACAATTCAAAAAATAAATTAAATAAATAATTAATTAAGAAAGCAAAATAATTGATTAAATTGAGTTCCAAAAAATTACAAAAATATCAAAACATTTCAAGAGGGAGTATCACAAGCTCTCTCCGACACTTTTGTCGCTTCGGCCAAAAGTCGTGGCACTTCAAGAGGGAGTATCACAATCTCTTTCCAGCATCAGGGTTCAAACTTAAGTTGTAATTGAAAATTACAAACGTAACCCTCGAGTTTGAAATATTTGCATCCTTCGCATTATTCATTCGCACTATCTTTTACAACTCTACGTTAATATGGAGGTATAAATTATCCGCAAATTTAACCGTAGGCTGAGCTACGATTCGTACGACCAAGTCTACGCCAGGAGTGGCTAGCAATAGGGTTAGCAGAGTCTAATTTACGTCCAGAGTGGCTAAATTACGACTTGTGAATCTAGTTTCGGACCTTAGTTACAATTTAAAGGGTAATTTATATGAAAGATTAGCAAAGAAAAAACAAAAGATAGTCCATTGACAATCACAATCAAATATTTCAGAAAACAACTCATTTCAAAAGTTATGTGTCACAACGACACGATTTTAAGGGGGGATATCATAAGCTCTCCCGACACTTCTGTTGCTTATGTTAGAAGTCGTAACATTACGAGGGGGAGTATCACAAACTCTCCCGACACTTCTGTCACTTCGGACAGAAGTCGTCACATTTCGAGGGGGAGTGTCACAAACTCTCCCGACGCTTCTATCGCTTCGGCCAGAAGTCGTCACATTTCAAGGGGGAGTGTCACAAACTCTCCCGACGCTTCTGTCGCTTCGGCCAGAAGTCGTCACATTTCGAGGGGGAGTACGTATCACAAACTCTCCCGACACTTCTGTCACTTCAGACAAAAGTCGTCACATTTTGAGGGGGAGTATCACAAACTCTCCCGATGCTTCTATCGCTTCGGCCAGAAGTCGTCACATTTCTAGGGGGAGTATCACAAACTCTCCCGACGCTTCTGTCACTTCGGACAGAAGTCCTCACATTTCGAGGGGGAGTATCACAAACTCTCCCGACGCTTCTGTCACTTCTGTTAGAAGTCGTCACATTTCGAGGGGGAGTATCACAAACTCTCCCGACACTTCTGTCGCTTCGGCCAGAAGTCGTCACATTTCGAGGGGGAGTATCACAAGCTCTCTCGACACTTCTATCGCTTCGGCCAGAAGTCGTCAAATTTCGAGGGGAGCATCACAAACTCTCCCGACACTTCTGTCGCTTCGGCCAGAAGTCGTCAAAAATTGAGCACGGTAAGATCTGTCGCTTCGGCCAGAATTACCAAGGATCAATTTGAGCTAAGGAGAGGTATCAAGGAAGGTAAAATCGTACGGTAAATATAATAAGTAAATAAAATATGCGTTTTGGACTGATCTAGTTGATTTGCTGGATGTTTTCTTTTTTGCAGGAAAGGTTCTAATAGTGAACCAGACTCTGATAGTGAGTCAATCTATTTTGTCGCTTTGGCCTTAATAGATCCAGGTCCACTTTGTCGCTTTGGCCTTAATGGACCAAGAATTATGTTCTCGCTTAGGCCTCAATAATTCTTCTATCTTGTCGCTTTGGCCTTGATAACCTTGGAGATCATTTCGTCGCTTTGGCCTTAATGATTTTGACTCATCTTGTCGCTTCGGCCTATTGGGTAGCCGTCGTTGCGGACGTAAAGTCGCTTTTGATCAGGGTGGACTATAAACATCAGTTCTGATAGTGAACTAGATTCTGATAGTGAATCCACGCATTCTGTCGCTTCGGCCAGAATCCACGCATTCTGTCGCTTCGGTCAGAATCGACTCCACTTGGTTTTTTCTCTCGAGCCTCAATTCAGCTCGAAAGTCAAAAAACCTAAGGCAGTTGTCGACTCCACTTGGTTTCTTTCGAGTTAGCTTGATCAATACCTACGCTCCGGTTGGAATTTGCTTTTGTCATCTATGGCATCTGAAAGACAAAAGCAAGATTACCATCTGAGTTACAAAAGTAAATCCTCAGTGGCACCTGATGGGGCACACACTGAGCATCTTCAACCAAACATACAAGTTGAGAGGTTCGAGGATGCTCAAACTGATCTGCCCCCTCGGACATCCTTCTCTCCCGCTCTAGAACCGAGGTTGATTAACTTCATGGATAACATGGAAAGAAGAGTTAGCAACCTCGAAAAAGCGAGAAGTCAGAGAACCATCGCCCACGAGAGAGCGGGTGAATCGGCTTCTCACAATTCTCCGACTGCGGAGAAAAAGAAAGGTCCAGAACTAGAAAAATCAAGAGCTAGACCCAGTAAGAGTCGCACTGAGAGGACTCTTACAACACGATTCGTAGAGGACCTCCGTCGGAAAATGGCCGGCAATCTAGTCATCAGCAGTCCGATCGAGTTCCTAAGAGTTAATAGCGCTCCTTTCCAAGATGACCTTTTGAAGGTGGCCTTTCCACTAACCTGGCGGGTGCCCAGAATAGAGTCGTACGATGGTTCGGGTGATCCAAAAGATCACGTCAACCTCTACCTCAATGTTCTGGAGCCGCTAACCACTGACAACACACTGCTGTGTCGAGCATTCCCCGACACTCTTAAGGGCAATGCCTATCGGTGGTTTTCCGGTCTGCCAGCTGGATCAGTCTCCAGCTTTGTAGACCTCACGTCCAAATTCATCGCCCAACATGTGGGGATGATTAGGATCAAACACAGTGCCAATGCACTGCTGGCACTGCGACAGGACAAACTGTCTCTGAGGGATTACACGATTAAGTTCACTTCAATGATGACAGAAGTGAGCGACTTAATCCCAGTCTGGCTATTGCGGGGTACACAAATGGGCTAGTACCCTACTCCCCTCTGGCCCTGAATCATATGCTCCATAAAGTGGAGACCTTGCCCGACCTCTTCCAACGAGATCAATCATTCATTGAGGTGGAAGAGCAGAATGAAAACAAACTAGTGGAACTTGAGAACACTAGCTTCAAAAAACAAAAGTTCGAGAAGAAGAGCTACAATGACTCCTCGAACAGATACACTAGCGATACGGCTGATTCTTTCAGAAAGGAATGGAAGCCTAAACGCGATAACAAGGTATATCAAACATCCACCAAACAGTCGCCAAGGGGTCCACCTCAACCATGGAAGGATCGGACCCCACTAACAATTAGCAAAGGCGAGCTGTTTGAGAAACTGAAGAACAGAGAGGATCTGCCCGCTCCCCGCTCTATGGACCCTACAACCAAGGATAGCCGTCAAAAAGGTGGAAGATTCTGTAAATTCCACAAGGACCACGACCATCTGACGGACTATTGCAGGGAGTTTTCGCTTTATGTCGAGCAATTAATCTTGAACGGCGAACTTGACAACCTGGTCAAAGGATCCCGAGATTGAAATGATTGCAAGTCTGACACGAAAGGGAAGCGCCCATGCTCTCCTTCACCAGACAACGACAATAGCGAGGACCACCCACGGAAAACCATCCATATGCTATTTGGTGGTAGACCCACATCTGTTACCCAAAGGTCCTTGCATCTGGCACACGAACAAGATACAACAACATTGCGCTTAGTATTGAGTACTGGTGAGAGAGGATCTTACATCCAGGGACATCACCAGAAATCCACATCCCAGCACGCAAAGAGGGGGGGAATACTGATAGTACAGGGTCCGACACGCAGACCATAGTACTAAAAGACGTATCCCAAAATATCTAATACGCAGAGGAGGGGGGAGTACTGGTGATACAGTATCCCGAACACGGTCACAACCTACCAGCAACTAGAAGTCCGGATAGCCTAAGATGGTTGAGGTATCTATTCTAGGGTTGGGGAGGTCCCAGGTCGAATCCTAGGAAGATCGACTTTCCTGAGGATCGACTTCCCGGGGATCGACTTTTGAGTAAAGTCGATCACCAGGAAAAGTCGACCCCCAGAAAGTCGATCTCTGGAAAGTCGACCCCTGGACCCAATATGATCAGTTAGGCGGTTACTGTCCAAATGACCATATTGCCCCCATAAGAACCCCTATAAATAGAGGGCACCCCCCACTCATTAAAGGCAGGTCATTTGGAGCGAAAGGATTCCTAGCGAAGCAGAGCTCTGCACACTTGAGTTCCGGTCCGGTTTCCCGCGGAGTTCCCCGCTTGGCGCTTGCTTGCGCGTCTTGGAGTACTGGTCGGGTTTCACCCCCATCAAGTACGTTAGAGCCTCTTAGTCTATATGTTAGTTTAAATTGCAAAGTAGAAAAATTAGACTACGGCTCAATTAAATTGCAAATTTTACTGTTGTAATTTACATTCTCAATAAAATTTAGATTTATCATCTACCTACGACTCTAGCTAGCACCCCACACTATGAATCTATTTTGTTGCTATTGCCTTAATAGATTAAAATCGTTTTTAATACATTACGATTCAACCCAATCTTGTCGCTTCAGCTTAGATATGGGTCCAAAAAGTTGCACTGTCGCTACGGCCAGAGTTCAACCACACATTAGAGTCTAAAGGTAGAGTCCTAGGTAGTTGATAGGTACAAGTGAACCCAACCACAAGACATATCCTCCTGCCACAGTGCCAGTAGTTCATTGGCACTGTGCTTTATTCTAATCATCCCCTCATGTTGGGTGATGAATTTCAGAGAGAGGTATGCGAAACTGGTGACTGAGTCAGCTGGCAGTCCAGAAAACCACCGATAAGCGCTGCTGATGAAGCACGTAATCTTCTACCAGTGGGCTCGCGGGGTTACAAGGAGGTCCGGAGGCTTTGGAGTCCACGACGCGCGCTGTACGCCAAATACCTACAGAGAAGAGGGGAATAAATGATTCTGCTTGGGAGTCGACGATTCGGGCTCCGGCCCTAGATGTGCTCTAGTTTGAGTGTGGAGTCAAGTGTGTTTGGAGAGTGGAAGATAAGAATGGAGGAGCCCCAAGGACCCCTTTTATAGGGTCTTTTGGACGTTTCCCCATTCAATGATCCGGGGCCCACACCATTATGGTGCCCGGTTAATGGTGCCATAATGGTGTGGACCAGCTCAAGTAATGGCTGAAAATCGGCGACTCAGGTATGGGAATCGTCGATTCAAGGTGAAGTCAGCGAGTCCTTAGGGGAAAGGCCATCAGTCTACCAAAACTGACTAACTTGGTTTGGAATCGGCGACTTGGTAGTCTCAATCGTCGATTCCCAATGTTGACTTGAGTACTTGACGTAGACACTTGCCCGGAACTGTTGAGCTCTCTGGGGGTTGAAGGGCATTGCTGGGAGTGACTGACGTAATCAGGCATGTCTCACCCGTACTCCCCCCTGAAGAGAGCACAAGAAACATGCGTGTATCACCAGTATCCCCCCCAAGCAAGGTTTTGTATGTGATCCGTATCAAGATCAAAGCGACAAGATGGGATTGGATGCGGCCACATCGACACAATGATTCCGTATCCATCACTATCAGATGAATTGATTCACTATCAGAATCTAGTTCCAGACCAACGGAACTATGTGTTTATAGTCCAACCCTGACCAAGAGCGACTTTTGCTGTGTCATCAAGGCCAAAGAGACAAGATGAGAGAATTATTATGGCCAAAGCGACAAAATAATTCCCGGTCCATTAAGGCCAAAGCGACAAAATGGATTGACTCACTATCAGAGTCTGATTCCGGCCAAAGCGATAGAATCTATTG
Organism: Zostera marina; assembly: GCA_001185155.1. Classification (NCBI taxonomy): domain Eukaryota; kingdom Viridiplantae; phylum Streptophyta; class Magnoliopsida; order Alismatales; family Zosteraceae; genus Zostera; species Zostera marina. The sequence continues at coordinate 75,461 of LFYR01000056.1, forward strand.
ATTCACTATTAGAATAAATGTTTATAGTCAACCCTGATCAAGAGCGACTTTATGTCTGCAACGACGGTTACCCTATCGAGGCCAAAGCGACAAGATGGGTTGAGATCATTAAGGCCAAAGTGACAAAATGATCTCTAGTCTATCAAGGCCAAAGCGACAAGATAGATTGACTCACTATCAGAGTCTGATTCACTATGAGAATCTGATTCACTATTAGAATCTGATTCCGGCCAAGGTGACGAAATCTATTGATTCACTATCAGAATCTGATTCCGGCCAAGGCGATGGAATCTTACCTGCAAATCAAAAAACAACCTGCAAAACAACTATATTAGTCTAAAGCACATATTTATTGACTTATTGAACTTACCGCGTGATTTTAACTTTCTCGATGTCCTTCTTTTGCTCGAATGAATCTTTGGTAAATTTGACCGAAGCGACCTATTAACCGTGCTCAATTTCGACAACTTTCGGCCAAAGCGACAGAAGTATCGGGAGAGCTTGCGATACTCCCCTTGAATTTTGACGACTTCTGGCCGAAGCGACAGAAGTGTCGGGAGAGTTTGTGGTATTCCCCCTTAAGTACCTGCGACAACTTCTGGCCGAAGCGACAGAAGCGTCGGGAGAGCTTGTGATAGTCCTCCTTGAAATGTGACAACTTCTCGCCGAAGTGACAGAAGTGTCGGAAGAGCTTGTGATACTCCCCCTCGAAATGTGACGACTTCTGGCCGAAGTGACAGAAGTGTCGAGAGAGCTTGTGATACTCCCCCTCGAAATGTGACGACTTCTGGCCGAAATGACAGAAGTGTCGGGAGAGGTTGTGATACTCACCCTCGAAAACGTGCTCGTGAGGCAGTTTAGCTGATGTTTACCCTGAGTTGGCGATTGGGTGTCCCAATCGTCGACTCCTGAGTTTTGGGTAACTGTGAGGGTTATTTTGAAATTTTACCCCCTGAGTCGGCGACTCCTTCTGGGAATCGACGACTCCTTCTGGGATTCGACGACTCCTTCTGGGAATCGACGACTCCTTCTGGGATTCGACGACTCCTTCTGGGAATCGACGACTCCTATTGTGAAATGTCGGATCTCTTAGAAGATCCTCGAGATATTTGGAAAATATTTGCAAATTTCCCAAATAAGGAAATATATCTGTCAAATTTTGCGAATAAGTGTCCGGAATTCGCGACTCCCCTGTGGAATCGTCGACTCCTACGTGATTTCAGGGATTCGGAGATTGATTTCCGATCTCTTCCCTTGCAATTTTCGGATTTTCTAGGGTTTTTTTGCAATTTTCCCAGGGGCTATAAATAGTGGTGAGCTCCTCACTTCTCACTCCAGTTTCCCCAACTCTCGAATCGCCTAAAACCCTAGATCCTTCTGTCGCTGATTCTACAGTTCATTTTCCTTTGAATCGACGATTCCTGTGATGGCCAGAACAAGTCCTAACCTTCCCCTCCTCTCGGACACCGAGACTGATGCCATGATCAGCGAGCTGGCTGAGGGAAACCTCGTCGGGGTGTTGAACAGCGTCGAGTCTCCTATTTCATCTCCTCTCAAGGAGGTTGGATCAGTAACTCCGGTGGTTCCAACCGCTGACGAGTATCTGAGTGCTTCTGTGCACGAGCTTCTTAGGCCTTTCTCTAAATCGTCGATTCCCTCTACGGAGTTGACGATTCCAGACAAGGTTCTTGAGGCCGTGCCTGAAGCTGAACTTCAACAGGGAAAAATTCTTATGCCCACTGCTGGATTGACGATTCCCTCTGTGGAGTCGCGATTCCAAGGGGTTTTAAGAAGAAAGTCATTTTTAAGAGAAGGGAGAAACTTACTGCCGACCTTGAAGCGTCGAATATACGCTATGAGTCTTCGACTCCTCAAACTGAATCGACGAATCTGGGGGTTGAGTCGGCGACTCCCTCTGGAAGAGTTGATGTTTTGAATAATGAACATAATTCCGACCCGCTTATCGTCAATTCTGAGGATGCCATCATCTCTGGGATGAACTCTAACAAGCGATCGTCGGAGGACGATGGTTCAAACAAGAAGAAGACGAAACGAAACCATGGAAAAGTACATATTCCTGGCGGAGAAGAGGGGGCCCAGAACCCTCATAATTTAAATTTTGAAGATGAGTTGGTCGTTGACCGTGGTACTTTTGACCCTACTCCTAATGCGAGTCGTCGCTCTGGAGAGAGGACTCCTCCACCACCGGTGGAACTTGACAGAAATCGCGGCAAATACGCCGATTTCCTGTGCTATGTTGGAACTACAAACCCAACCGGGTTTGCACACTGTGAAATATTTGTCAATGGTGCCACTATATTTGTAACGATCAACCGCTCGGGGGAAGGCGAATTCGAGCAAGTGATGATTACAGCTGACGCGTCATGAAGCGATACATCCTCCTTCTGTAATCAATGCGAGCGAGACTCGTGATCTTTTGAAGGGGATGCGGATATTGGGACATCTACGCTTTTGGATGTCACAGTACCAGCCTGCGAATCTCCCACCACCGGGATTCCAGGCTCTACCGAAGATGTACTTCAAGCATTTCACTGAGCTTCCTATTCCAGAAATTATGAGTAAAATTTTTCTTACTACTGAAATCTCGCCGTCCCAACTTCCAGAGGATTCTTTGTGATACTCAGAGGATTCTTCAACATCTGTTGGAGTCTGAACATTACTCCCACTGCCCGTTTTTTTTCTAAACTACTACAAGCTGTGCAAGGATGGGAAGGTTGGATCGGGTCGACTTGGAGAAACGCGACGACATTTCGTTCGCAAACTAATTGATAACTTTCCTTCCAACCATGGGGTATGGAAGAAGGAATTCATATTTGTAACATCGGAGTTCCTTCCCAGGAGTCGGGAAGAATGGATAAACCCAAACCGTGTGCATCTGAGCGCATCGCTGGGTATGATGAATGATGACATGATTGCAGACAATAAGATTGCCAAGGCTTTAACTGGCAACGGCTTGCCACGTGGGGTCCCATTTGTCCTCTGCCAATGGTAGGATTTTAGTTTTGATGATTTGGAGGAAGCTAGGAAACCTCCGACTGCAAAAGAGGTAGCGAGTGGGAAGAAGCGTACGCTTCTATATTTTGATGCTACACCTCTGCATATGGCTGAGAGATTCTGAAGGGCCAAGCTGATTAGACTCGAGAAGGCTAAAGCTTCTGAGCTGAAGAGTACCTTTGAGAAGGGCTCAAGTTCTCGCTTCGTACCCAAGAAGACTGGATTTGAGCCCTACAACTGTGGTGTGAAGCTTCCTGACTTTATGGCCGATCCTCAAGTTAGATCAGATGCGATGTCACTTTTAATGGGGAAGCCTGGGCGTTGGGTTCGGACTGAGCTCAACACCGCTTTGAATGCTGTAAGTAGATTTTATTTTTCGAAAGAACTTTTTACTTATTATTTTGTTTACTAATGTTTTTTGATTTTTTGTGTAGGCTTGCTAGATGGCCCATGCGTGCTTTGGCATGGATACGATTAACGACACCCAGCGACTGCAAGAGCAATAAAATGAACTTGACACTAAGTTGCTGGGAGTGACTTCCGTAATCAGGTATGTCTCACCATATACCAACATACAGAATCTCGAAGTACGACGAACAGACTAATGACCAAAACCTAGCAACAGAGCTAGAGTTGAGGATGAAACCCGTGATGAGGTGGACCTGCGGAATCAATCGTACAACGCAAGCGTATCAAGATACCATAATCGCCAAGTACGAAAAAATGTATTTCTGCCAGGAACTCTCGTCATGCGGAAGGCTAGCATAACATAAAGAAATAGACCGAGGAATAAGTTATCATCCAACATCGAGGGTCCCTACATCTTCGAAGAGGAGATAAGACCAGGAACTTATCGCTTACGGCGACAAGATGGAACAATGGTTCCAAACACCTGGCACGCGGACAACATGCAGCAATACTACACTTAGTATTCATCCTTCTATTTCTTAGGTCCTTTTAGTATGTATGCTAGTATAAGTTACAAAATAGAATAGTTAGTTTTTATTTTTAAGATTCTTTCCAAAAAGTCAATAAATTTGACACTTCTTCCAGCCACCTACTTACGACTCTAACTAGTACTCTACTTCAGAAATCTATTTTGTCGCTGGTGAGACATGCCTGATTACGGCAGTCACTCCCAGCAACGCTGGTGAGACATGCCTGATTACACCAGTCACTACCCATCAACGCCTCTCAACAAGGACTAGGGTTCCGTCACTATGGCAGGACCCCCGGAGAGCTCCCACGGTGCGGAACACGTTCATCGTCCAGATCGCCGAGTTAGCCTGAAAGTCGCCCGATTGGACTACCAAGTCGCCGACATACAGGATAACTCGCCGAGTTAAGGCAAGATCGGCAGTATGGTAGACTGCACATCTTGGCCCTAGAAACTCGCCGAGTTAAGCCCTAACTAGGCGACTTCCATACCTGAATCGGCGACTTACGACCGTTACTCGGCGGCAGCCAACGTCATAAATGTTACCATATATGACCATAGGCGCGATCTCCGCCGTTGAGTGCGCCCTCCGAGACCCTATAAAAAGGGTCCCAAGGGGACACTTAAAGGCACGATTCAAGTTCCACTCTCACACCAGAGCACCACTACGAAACTCGCCGATTCTCACTAGAATCGCCTAGTTTCACCTTGCAGGTATTTGACGTAGAGCGTGCGTCGTGGACTCCAAAGCCTCCGGCATCAACCTCGCACCACCGCGAGCCCTGGTAGCAGATTCAGTGCTTCATCAGCTGGGGCCGTCTGTGGGACTACCGAACCACCGGTATCCCGTCGTAATCGCGATCTTTTTTGCTAAGTCCGGCTCGAGCTCTCCCCGAGAGTTCGCCAACTTTGTCAACTAAGTCGCCGATTTAGATCAATAGTCGATTCTCGGCTCATGGATCGGGTCCGATTTATTCTTAAATCGCCGACATAGCCTTGAGAATCGCCCGATCCGGAATATCGTCTGCTAGCTAAGAGTGCTGTCCACGACTTTGTTCGAAAAACACCTCGAAATCTAAAGTAGCCGAGTTTTCCCCTAACTCGCCGACTTATTTCGTTGTTTTTTGAACAAGCTCGGTCAAGTCATCCTTTGCTCTGGAACTTACGTCTTCGCATAGGTTCGATTTTTCCCAAGAAAAAATCGCCTATCTTGGGCAAACTCGCCTATCAAGGGGCAAACTCGCCTATCTTGGGCAAACTCGCCTATCAAGGGGCAAACTCGCCTATCTTGGGGCAAACTCGTCCATTCGATCATTGTCTTTATTCATCGCTTTGGCTGAATAAGACCACTCATAGCCCAGCTCTTTTACCGAAACGAAAATCCATCGCCACGGTTGGATTCACCTCGTCGTTTCGGTAAAAAAAAAAGAAGTTTTGGGGATTTTCGCCTTTTTTCACTTCCAGTGATTTCGTCGGTCCACCTCCGGAATACCCAGATCTGATTTTGGGATTCTGAGACCACATATCATGTGAAAAAAGTTTTCTCTACGAGTACCAAAGAGCATAATTTCCAAAGAGTGCCAGGAATCTTTTCTGGGATAGGTCTAAAGAGGCATCCCAATAACCACCTCCGGCGGCACAATTTTCTGCCAAAAAACTGCAAAAAAATTTCAATATTTTTTGCAGATTTCAAACTTTGGGGACTAGTATCACTGCTCAAGGGGGTCACAAAACTGCAAAGAAATATTAAACGAAATTTTCTCTGTTTTGTGACACCCAGGGGGCAGGTACCTACCCATAGCTTCCGACACTTCGGAAGAACTTCCGCTCGTAGTCTGTTGCTTCGACCCGATAGAAGCAACCATCCCATTTATGGCTCCTTTTACTAAGGATCATAAAAAGAAAGCTCTCGCCACTGCTACTGAGGTAGGAGCTTCTGGCAGAGGGGTTGGTCCTCGTACTGTACCAACCTCTAATGCACCATCACCTACACATGAGGTGTCCTCACCACTCACACTAAATGGGGGTGTGAACCCAACTCCGACAACACAGGAGAGGCTTGCGCACATGCATGCTCTCATGTTGAAGTTGGACAAAAGGATAACCAACCTAGAGGCTTCAAGGAGCCGGACCACTATACGATGTACGACAAGCAAGTCTAACCCACATTTGAGGAAGACAAACTTAAGTACGCATCATCGGTCCGAATCAAGGATATCCAAGGAGCTTCGAGAGCTCAAGGGAAAGAGTCCTGCAATTTCAGGGCAACCCAAATCCAACTCGCATCACTCTCCTATGGGAGACAACCACGGTGAAACAAAGAGACACAAGCATCTCGGTTTTCACCACAGGTCCGCAGTACATCACTCGGGTGTACCTTCGAGTTCCACGACTCGTGCGGATTACGATGCCACACTCATGAATAGGGTAATCAAGGAAATGCTTCGTAAAGACAAGCATGACCTAAGGGACCCACATGATCTTCTCAGAATAGGAAGGGCACCCTTTCATAGGGACCTCCTGAGAAAACCTTTTCCGCAATCTTGGCGGTGTCCCAAGATAGACTCGTACGATGGAACGACAGATCCTGAGGATCATGTTAACCTCTACCTGAATATCTTGGAACCGCAAACTACCGATAACGGGTTGTTGTGTCGGGCCTTCCCAGGCACTCTGAAAGGCAACGCATATCGGTGGTTTTCCGGTCTGCCGACTGGCTCAGTCTCCAGCTTCACGGACCTCTCTTCCAAGTTCATCGCCCAGCATGTGGGGATGATCAGAATAAAACACAGTGCCAAAGCACTACTGGCACTACGACAGAACAAGCTGTCTCTGAGGGATCACACGATTAAGTTCACTTCGATGATGACCGAAGTGAACGATCTAATCCCAAGTCTGGCCATAGCAGGATTCGTGAGAGGGTTGGTACCTTTCTCCCCTTTGGCCCGGAATCTGATGCTCCATAAAGTGGAGACCCTGCCCGACCTCTTCGATAACGAGCTCAATTGTATATTGAGATAGAAGAGGAGAACAATGACAAGCTGGACGAACTCGAGCCGTCCAGCCGGAAGAAACCTCGCTATGCTAAAGAAGACACATACGAGGATACAAGTTCCCAATCCGAAACCTCGACTAGTCTTCTTCGATACATCAAGGAGTCTCCGGGTAGCAGTTATGGCCACCAATGTCATAGCTCACGCCCTAAATCCAGTAGCAGTTATGGCCACCAAAGTCATAGCTCACGCCCTAAATCCAGTAGCAGATATGGCCACCAAAGTCATAACTCACACTCTCAGTCTGGTAACAGTTATGGCCACCAAAGCCATAGCTTACGCTCTCAATCCTATGACAGTGATGGCAACCAAAGCCACAGTTCACACTCACAATCAAGTGTGTCACGCTAATAGTGGGTAACTATTATCTGTCAGAAGAAAGATAGGATTGCCCAAACTCAGTAGCAACCAAACATCAAAAGAAATCATCTACTCTTTTGGTTGTCACTTCTATTGTTCTATTGGTTGTCGCAATCTAACAGCGATTTTATTCTAAGTAGATGAAGGTATTATGCGATATGTATGCAACATTTAAAATAATCATTCATCACTTCAGACGGATCGATCACCCATCGCTTCGGCTGGATGACATCCGTCGCTTCGACCTTATCTATCATCTGCTCGACCCACGAGTCAAGGTGATAGTTACGAAATCTAATTTACGACAAAGAGTCTAAATTACGATTACAAGTCTAGTTTACGATTTACGAGTCAAGATGCGACTTCAGAATCTAAATTACGACCCTCACGAATATTTTCGAATCAAACCCTAAGATTCCAAATATTTACGAATCTAAGTTCTCTTTCAAAATCTAATTTATGACAAAGAGTCTAAATTACGATTACAAGTCTAGTTTACGATTTACGAGTCAAAATGCGACTTAAGAATCTAAATTACGACTCTCACGAATATTTGCGAATCAAACCCTAAGATTCCAAATATTTATGAATCTAAGTTCTCTTTCAAAATCTAATTTACGACAAAGAGTCTAAATTACGATTTGCGAGTCCAGTTTCGAGCCTACGTTACGGTTCTAGGATTAATACAGCAAACCTACAAGGGATAATTTTATAGGAATCAATCCGTCACTTTGGCCAGATGACACACGTTACTCAGATCTAGCTTACGACCCACGAGTCTAAGTGATGATTACAAAATCTAATTTACGACAAAGAGTCTAAATTACGATTTTAAGTCAAGTTTACGATTTACAAGTCCAAGGTGCGACTTAAGAATCTAAATTACGACTCCAATTTACGAATCAAACCATGAGATTCTAAATATTTGCGACTACAATTAATGGTACCCTGGTGTTAATTTTGTCGCTGTGGCCTTAATGATCATATCCCATCTTGTCGCCATGGCCTTGAGAGGATCGAGAGTCACTCTATCGCTATGGCTGGAGCTTGGCTAAAACACCGGGGTTCAAATCTAGAATTGTAATCCTAAATTGCGGATCCAACCCTACGATTCCAAATAATATCGTGCATCTTAATTTTTGGTTTATCGGTACTATTCTTTGCAACTCTGCGTGAATTTGGAGATATAAATTATCCGCTAATTTAACTGACGACTGAACTACGATTCGTACGACCAAGCTTACGTCCAAAGTGGCTAAGCGAAGGTTAGCAGAGTCTAACTTACGTCCAGAGTGGCTAAGTTACTGCTTGTGAATCTAGTTTCGAGCCTAGGTTACAATTTAAAGGTGGTTTATATGGAAGATTGGCAAAGAAAAGACAAAAGGTAGTCCATTGATAATCAAAATAGAAAGATTGTAAAATATTTCAAAAATTCATATGTCACGACGACATGATTCTCGGGGGGAGTATCACAAGCTCCCTCCAATATCTGTCACAACGGCACGATTTCAGGGGGAGTATCACAAATTCTCTCTGACCCTTCTGTCACTCTAGCCGAAAGCCGTCTCGCCCATCTTTGGAGGAGAGTATCATAAAATCTCATCAACACTTCTGTCGTTTTGGCTAGAAGTCGTTTCATTTCAAGGGGACTATCACAAACTCTCCACGACACTTCTGTCGCCTCGGCCAGAAGTTGTCACAATTCGGGGGGATTATCACAAACTCTCTCCGACACTCCTACCACTTCTGCCAGAACATATTTTTATGCAGGTTTCAAAGAGGGAGTATCACAAGCTCCCCCGACATTTCTGTCGCTCCGGCCGGAAATTGTCAAATTTCAAGGGGGAGTATCACAAGCTCTCCCGACATTTCTGTCGCTCCAGCCAGAAATCGTCATATTTTAAGGGGGAATATCACAACTCCCTTCAGGAAACCTCTAAGTTTCTCACAAAACAACCCCAATGCTAAGTCGGCGAGTTAACACCTTAAGTCGACTTAGGACATTATATAGTATCTTAGGGGGGAAATCATAAGCCCCCATCCGCAAACTCAGGGGGGAGTATCACAAGCTCTCCCGACATTTCTATCGCTTTGGCTAGAGATCGTCAAACTTCAGGGGGGAGTATCACAAGCTCTCCCGACATTTCTATCGCTTTGGTTAGAGATCGTCAAACTTCAGGGGGGAGTATCACAAGCTCTCCCGACATTTCTATCGCTTTGGCTAGAGATCGTCAAAACTCAGGGGGGAGTATCACAAACTCTCTCGACTTTTCTGTCGCTCTGGCCGGAAATTGTCAAAACTCAGGGGGAAGTATCACAAGCTCTCCCGACACTTCTGTCGCTCTGGCCAGAAGTCGTCATACATGAGCACGGTCAGTCTGTCGCTTCGGCCAGATTCACCAAGGATTGATCAAAGTAAAGAAAGGAATATCGCTAGAGGTAAAATCAGTCAATAGTCATATGCGTTTTCAGACTGATCTAGTTGTTTTGCAGGATGTTTTCTTTTTTGCAGATATTATTCTGTCGCTTTGGCCAGAATGTTTTTCTTTTTTGCAGGTATTATTCTGTCGCTTTGGCCAGAATAAGACTCTAATAATGAGTCCAAGTATTTTGTCGCATTCTGCCTTGATACACTAGAGATCGTTCTGTCGCTTTGGCCTTAACGATCTCAACCCATCTTGTCGCTAAAAAGCCTTGAAGGGGGCCGTCGTTGCGGACTTTAAGTCGATCTTGATCAGAGTGGACTATAAACGTCAGTTCTATCACTTCGGCTAGAACTTGGTTCTATCGCTCTGGCAAGAACCCGATTCTGTCGCTAAAAAGCCTTAATCGATTCCGTCGCTTTGGCCGGAATTTATCTTGTCGCTTTGGCCTCGATAAACACAGTGCAGTCGCCCTTGATCAGGGAAGGACTATAAACAGAGTTACCGTGGCCTGGAACTCGATCCATTCTTGACGCTTTGGCCTTAATGGATTCTGAATCATTACGTCACTGTGGGCGGATGATTCGATCTCATCTTGTCGCTTTGGCCTTGGTGCTGGATCACACACATTGAATCTTGGTTGGGGGGGGGGTACTGGCGATACACGCATGTTTCTTGTGCTCTCTTCAGGGGGGAGTACTGGTGCGACATGCCTGATTACGGCAGTCACTCCCAGCAACGCCTCTCAACAAGGACTAGGGCTCCGTCGCTATGGCAGGACCCCCGGAGAGCTCCCACGGTGCGGAACACGTTCATCGTCCAGATCGCCGAGTTAGCCCGTAAGTCGCCCGATTGGACTACCAAGTCGCCGACATACAGGATAACTCGCCGAGTTAAGGCAAGATCGGCAGTATGATAGACTGCACATCTTGGCCTTAGAAACTCGTCGAGTTATGCTCTAACTAGGCGACTTCCATACCTGAATCGGCGACTTACGACCGTTACTCGGCGGCAGCCAACGTCATAAATGTTACCATATATGACTATAGGCGCGATCTCCGCCGTTGAGTGCGCCCTCCGAGACCCTATAAAAAGGGTCCCAAGGGGACACTCAAAGGCATGATTCAAGTTCCACTCTCACACCAGAGCACCACTACGAAACTCGTCGATTCTCACTAGAATCGCCTAGTTTTACCTTGCTGGTATTTGACGTAGAGCGTGCGTCGTGGACTCCAAAGCCTCCGGCATCAACCTCGCACCACCGCGAGCCCTGGTAGCAGATTCAGTGCTTCATCAAACGCCTTTCAACATGGACTAGGGTTCTATCGCTTTGGCCGGACCGCCGGAGAGCTCCCACGGTGCGAAACACGTTCATCGTCCAGATCGCCGAGTTAGCCCGTAAGTCGCCGGTTGGACTACCAAGTCGTCGACATTAGGGATAAGTCGTCGAGTTGGGTTCAAGATCGGCAGTATGGTTGGTGAGACATGCCTGATCACGTCAGTCACTCCCAGCAACGCCCTTCGACAAGGACTAGGGTTCCGTCGCTTTAGGATGGACCCCCGGAGAGTTCCACGAATTCGGAAGAAGTGTCTACGTCAAGTACTCAAGGCAGCACCTGGGAGTCGTCGACTGGGACTACCAAGTCGTCGACTCCAGGGGTGAATCGCTGACTCTAGGCCTCGTGGACAGTTCTGGTAGACTGTCACTTGGCTCATGAGAAGTCGGCGATTGAACCTCTGGATCGGCGATTCCCATACCTGAGTCGCCGACTCCCAGACGTTACTTGGGTGGGCCCATGTCATTAAGGCACCCTTCAATAGGATACCTTAATGGAGTGGGCCCCACGCTAATGAATGGGGAAACGTCGCCCAAGATCCTATAAAAGGGGTCCTTGGGGAATCTCTACCCTCAAGTCATTACCACTTGACACACGCCAACCAGAGCAATACAAGGAGCCCGAATCGCCTACTCCCAAGAGACTCGCCGATTCCCCTCCCCTTCTGTAGGTACATTGACGTAGAGCGTGCGTCGTGGACTCCAAAGCCTCCGGCCCTCCTCGCGACCCCACGAGCCTACTGGTAGTAGATTTTGTGCTTTATCAATGGTAGACTGCACATCTCGCCCCTGGAAACTCGGCGAGTTAGCCCTAAATAGGCGACTTCCATACCTGAATCGCAGACTTACGACCGTTACTCGCCGCTAGCCAACGTCATAAATGTTACCATATATGACCATAGGCGCGCTGTCCGCCTTTGACTGCGCCCTCCGAGACCCTATAAAAAGGGTCCCAAGGGGACACTCAAAGACACAACACAAGTTCCACTCTCACCAGAGCATCACTAAGAAACTCGGCGACTCTCACTAGAATCGCCTAGTTTCTACTTGCTGGTATTTTGACGTAGAGCGCGCGTCGTGGACTCCAGAGCTGGCGCCGTCTGTGGGACTACCGAACCACCGGTATCCCATCGTAATCGTGATTTTTTTGCAAATCCGGTTTGAGCTCTCCTAGAGGGTTCTCCGAGTTTGTGAAATAAGTCACCGAGTTAGATCGTCCGATTCTCGGTGCAGGTCCGATTTAACCTTAAATCGCCGACTTATCCTTGAGAATCGCCTGCTAGCTAAGAGTGTTGTCCACGACTTTGTTCGAAAAACACCTCGAAATCGAAAGTCGTTGAGTTTTCCCCTAACTCGCCGACTTATTTTTTGTTTTTC